>JASVEL010002832.1:0-168091 GCA_032618575.1 Nicotiana noctiflora
TACCTCCATTTTCTACACACGAAAAAAAACACTCCATAATTTCTTTCTTTCTGAATATACTGCATCCTAATTCGCAGTCTCTCTCTCTCAAATTCGTAAGTGTGATTTTACTCTATTCTTTGAGTTCGTTGGTATCCTGCAGTTTGTATTGCCACTGTTTTAGGAAGGTTTATTCCGTTTTATCTTGAAAGGATTTAATCCATTACCTTGGCAACGTGTGAGGGGGTTAAAATTCCTTAAGGACACACAAGAAACTTGTGAACTCGGAATATTTCTGATTCTCTATTATTTTCCAAATTTCTTTAATTTTTCCTAACAGTTTTTTTTCTTCCTGATAACACGGTAATACTTACAGAAAGCTCCAAAACTAAAATGAGAGAGCAAAGTCAGATGGAGCATAAATTACGAATTGACATTTACTGTATTTTAATCTTCAACAGTTGATTTTACCTGACTAATTCCAAGTGGCATTGTTAAGAAAAAAATAACTACCTCTTAACTAATTGTTTTTTTAAATTTTGAATTAATTAGTTACACTATTTGAATTAATAAATATAAATATATTATAATTAGCTATATTAAAAAAAATAACTACTCATTCAAATTAAGGAGTAATTTATAGTTGATGTTTTAATGTTATTTTAAAATAGAAAAAAAAACATAAATTAGTTACAATAAAAAAATGAAAATATTAATTAAAAAAACTACATATTCAAGTTGGGGAATAGTTTCAATTTAGAATTTTAAAATTATTTCAAAAAAATATTATTAAGACAAGTGACATAATCACAAAAATCCAAGTGGCATTGTTAGGACAATAAACTACCTTTTAATCTATCTATATATCTATATATTATTAATTATTAATAGGAGAGAAAAAATTCCTCTTAGTAAGCTACGTGGTAGCTTCAGAAAAGGTCATGTGGCATAGTTAGTTATTAAATTAGTTATTTAGTTAATAATTACTTATTGATTATTCTTTTTAAATTTAAATATATCTAAAAATAAAAATAAAAAACTACCATACATATATATATATATACATACATATATATACATATATATATATATATATATATATATATATATATATATATATATTACTTTAATTACATTAATAAATATAGATATCTTATATTAATTAACTATAATAAAAAACTATATATGAAAATATAAAAATATATATATATATATCTATATATTATTAAAAGGAGAAAAAATATCCCTCTCATTAAGCTTTGTGGCAGCTTCAGAAAAAACACGTGGCATAGTTAGTTATTAAATTATTTATTTAGTTAATAATTAATTATTGGTTATTCTTTTTGAATTTGAATATATCTAAAAACAAAAATAAAAAACTACCACACACACACACACACACACACACATATATATATATATATATATATATATATATATATATATATATATATATATATATATATATATATATATATATATATATATATATATAGTTTACTTTAATTACATTAATAAATATAGATATCTTATAATTAATTAACTATAATAAAAAACTATATAAAATAAAAATATAAAAAATATAAAAAAAATAACAACTCATTCAAATTGGGTGAGAGTAGTTCCAAGTTAGAGTTTTAAAAATTATTTTAAAATAAAAAGGCAAAAAAAAAGTCTATAAAAAATGAAAAAAAAGAGAAGAAAAACTACTCATTCAAATTGGAGAAGTAGTTTCAAGTTGGAGTTTTAAAAAAAACGAAAAAAGAGAATAAAAACTACCCATTTAAATCGGAGAGTAGTTTCAAGTTGGAGTTTTAAAATAAAAATAGCTATCATATAATTAACTATAAAAAATTATATATAAATATATATAAAAAAATAACTACCCATTCAAATTGGGTGGCAGTAGTTTCAAGTTACAGTTTTTAAATTATTTTACAATAAAAAAGCAAAAAAAAATCTATAAAAATCTATATCTATATATTATTAAAATGAGATAAAAATCCAAACTTAGGAAAAGCCACATGGCATAGTTAGTTATTAAATTAGTTATTTAGTTAATAATTAATTATTGGTTAATAGTTAATATATATATATATGTGTGTGTGTGTGTGTGTTTAAAAATTAAAATAATAAAGAAACTAATTTATGTAAATGTCAAAATTAATTATAATAAAAAATAAAAAATTAATCATAATTAATTTTATATATATATATATATATATATTCTATCTATATATTATTAAAAGCAAAGGAAAAAGCCCTCTCATTAAGCCACGTGGCAATTTCAGAAAAAGCCACGTGGCATAGTTAGTTATTAAATTTAGTTATTTATTTAATAATTATATATATATATATATATATATATATATATTAATTGGTTACTTTATTTTAATTAATAAATATAGATATCTCATAATTAGTTATAATAAAAAATTCAAATATATAAATATATAAAAAATAACTACACATTCAAATTGGGTGGGGGTAGTTTCAAGTTGGAGGCTTAAAATTATTTTTTTAAAAAAATTAAGTATAATAAAAAATAAAAGAGAAGAAGAAAAACTACTCATTCAAATCGGTAAGTAGTTTCAAATTGGCGTTTTAATATAAAAAAATAAATTAAAAAAATAAAAATTATCATTTCAAATTGGGGAATAGTTTCAAGTTGGAGTTTATAATTGTTTTAAAATAAAGAACAAAAATAAATCCTTAAAAAGAATTGATTCAAATAGTGGAGTAGTATCTTTCTAATATTCTATATTCTATATATCTTCTATATATTATTAAAAAGGGGAGAATAAAATCCTCTCCTTATGCCAAGTGGTAGCCTAAAAAAACCTTATGGAATAAGTAGTCAATAACAAAGAAATTATCTATTGAAAATTAAAAAAAATTAACTACCTAAATTAACTACTAAAACATGGGGGATAGTTGATTTAGGTTAGTTAATTTCTTTATTTTATTTTTTAAATTCTTTTTTTATTTTATGAAAAAAAAGTATCTATTCCTTAAAAGGGATGATAATACAATACAATTTAAAATAAAAATAAATATTTTCAATGATAATAAAATATATATCTCTTATTATATTATAAAAAAATAGCAGGCAAAAATATTAAACAAGTAATATGCTAATAATCTATCCATATATTATTAAAAGCCAAAGAAAAAGGCACCGCATTACAAGTGGTAGCCTAGATAAAAACCATATGACATAATTAGTTAATAACAAAAAATTATTTATTAAAAATTAAAAAAGAAACTAATTACTAAAATATCGATAAGGGTTGGGTATATCGTATTGACAAATAAAATGACAATTGAAATTTATTAAAGCAATACGATCTAATAGTATCAAACAAGAATAATTATAATTAATTTTTTTAATATTGACCGCGCATCGCGCGGGTACGATTACTAGTTCTATATTTAAGGAAACACTTTCCCCAACACTAATAATATTTCAGATTCTTCCAAAAAAATAAAAAACAAAATTCCAGATTTTTCCCTCTTTCCGTAAACCAAAATATATCAAAAATCTCAAAGAAATTTTCCTCTACATCGTTAATTTATGCCATATTTTTTCTAAAAAGATACCATTGTGATTTATAAGAAGATGAGAAAGTTATTCCTCTTCTTAAATAAACAGTACAAACATAGTTACTTAATCTCATTAGTATACTCTTAGGGGTCGTTTGGTAAGAGATAATAGAAAAAATAATGTAAGCATTAGCTTTATGTACTATTAATATCTTGTTTGGTATATTTTTTTATGCATAAGTAATGCATAGAAAACCATGACATTTGTAATACCAATGCTTTAATGCATATATTAGCATGGTTAAAGATAAAATTGTCTTCAAAGTCTCTTAAAGCTAGAAAATATGGAGGGCATTTTTGTAAGCAACTATTTCTCTTAAAAATTATGCAATGCATTATAATTTTAATACACCACATCAAATAATAGATAAAAAATAATATTTGCATAACTAATGCTTGCATTACTAACACATGCATTACTAATACACCTTATTGCGTACTATTCTTATACATGCTACCAAACGACCCCTTAATGTTCACGTGGGGGAATTGTTATGCAATGACGTCTTTCTTGAGGCAATTAATTTCTACTCAAAATACACAATATTGGCATATGCAAAAATGCATTTTTTAGAATGCAAAGAATCGACAGAAGCCGTTATTATACTTTGCCTTAAGTTGTATTTGTCCAATATGAGTACAAATCAGTATCGGACGGGATTCATGTTTACTAATAGACACACCTAAGTTTTCCCCTTTCTCGATCCTTGCTCGTCACATATAATTCTCCCCCCCCTCCCCAAAGAGTAGCTCTTCATTTATCTCTCTAATAAAGAATTACTTTAAAAGAAAGATTTTTTTTGTGTTTAGAGTAGTGAGTTATTTACTAGGTAGCAAATCATGCTGAGTTTTATTTTAAGAGTGAATGGAAAATGAGAGTGTATTGCACCAACAAGCAACAAATGCTTATTGTTGAGTTTTATTTTAAGAGTGAATGGGAAATGAGAGTGTATTGCACCAACAAGCAACAAGTGCTTCTCCCACCAAGTAAGTGTACATTCCACCATGTAAGTGCCTCCTCCATGATAGCCTAATGCTTGTTCCACCATGGAAGGGGCGGATTTATCTCAAAACACTGCTATAAATAGAGCAGAAGTTGGAGAGAAAGAAAAACACCGGAAAAAACACTTTAGATACACTCCGTATACGCTCGATATACACTCTGTATACACTTGATATATACACTATATACACTCGATATATACACTGTATACACTGTAAAAACGAATTGCAATCTCTTTGCTAAGAATTTAACATTGGCTATACATTGCATTCCTTCCTCTCAGAATTTCCATTCGACTTCTGAGTTGTCCTTCTTTATTTTGCATTGTTTTAACCACAAACAAAGCATCCGTAAGTGTGATTTGCTGCCGAACTTTATGTTCGCTGAAACACTGGGGTTTGAAGTTGTCACGATCCCAAATTCGGTCGTGATGGCGCCCAGCACACTGCTAGGCCAGCCTGACCAATCAATAAAAATGACGGAGCTAGGAGCTCGCTTTGTCACAATTAAACATATCAAATCATGAAACAACAGTGATATATATATCGAAAACAAGGAAACCAAGTCCCAACACATACCAACTCCCATAGACCGCATGGTCAAGAGTCAAGAGCCTCTAAAAGAACATAAGTGTAATAATGGTTTACAATATACCAAGTGCGGAAAGAAATATCAATACAGAATCAAAAGACAGTAGGAAGGAATATCGGGTCCTGTGGACTCTGCAGCTACCTCGAATATCCTACAGATGTCGCCTCGAACAGCTACCGGATCACTGCTGAGAGGTACCTGGATCTGCACACAAGGTGCAGGGAGTAAAATGAGTACTACGAGACTAAGTGGTAATAAACAAGGGTAAGACATCGCAGATAAGAAATCCGCAATAAAGCACTATGTAAAACTGTAATCAAATACCCTGTCATAGAATCAATATCAACTATACCTGTACCAACAAGAACCAGCAAAATAGTATAACACCTATCAGATGTAGCTAAATGCAATGTAATGCATGATATGACCGCTACGGCGCGTAGCCCGATCCAGTTTGGGTACCCGTGCTCACTGTGGGGGTTCAGACTCCGGAGGGGCTCCTACAGCCCAAGCACAATATCACTACGGCGTGCAGTCCGATCCAACATATATACCATTGCGGCGTGCAGCCCGATCCACTACCAGTCAGCTAATATGCAAATACAGCCTCGCAGGCTCAAAAGTAGTTTTGAAAGCTCTTTTATCATTTTTCAGTTGAAAACAGTAATATCAAGTTCCAGAGGTTGGAAATAGCATGATAACAGAAATAGATATGGACTGGTAGTAAACTAGCATGTCAATATCGTAAGACAATGATAACGATCCTCGCGGGATCCAATAACTGGCTCACAGCCCACAAGTATACTCAACCGTCCAAGAAGGAGGTTCAACAGCTCATGAATAGCCAAATATCATAACACAGTGCCAACAAGTCGGATTAAGCCATAGTCCCCAATCACAATCGACCCCGCACTCACAAGGGAGTACGTGTCTCGCCGCTAAACAGCGTCACAAAGTGGTATGTCATCACCCACATCTATTACTCACCTCAATACAACGCGACGACTACTTCGCAATGCCCTTGCCACGAGAATCAAGCTCCGCACGTGTAGAATCTGATCAAATACATTAAATACACATCAAATTAGACCAATGGAACTATATCCAGTCAAAACAACTCAATTTACACCGAAATTCATAAAGTTGCCAAAACCCGGCTTTCGGTACGCTTCTCGAAAAATTACAAAAGTCACATATTCGAAATCCTCATCTCGATAATAGTCTAAGCATATAAAATTTATCAAAATCGGACTCCATATGCGCACTCAAATCAAGTGTTTTTCTTCAATTTTAGGCCTAGGGCTCAAACCCACCTTTAATCTTCCATTTACAGAGAATTAACCAAGGATTTTATGTTAAAATGATGTAATTAAGCCACAAAACTTACCTCCGACGAAACCCCGATGATTTCCCAGCAATCTCCCATCAATACCTTCTCTTAGAACTCAAAAATGGAGGTTATGGGTATGAGGTTCGCGAATGGACTGTTCTGTTATATTAATTCACTGACTGCCAGGCGACCCTATGCGATCGCAGCCACATGGTCGCGATCACGATGAACAACTTTACCAGGCTCCAAATTTACTCTACGAGATCGCGACAAAACCCACGCGATCACACTGCTTTCAAATTCCTGACTTACGCGATCGCAGACTTCACTTCGCGATCGCAGAGCTCAAGGATTTCCTCCTACGCGATCGCACACTTGGCTCGCGATCGCGATGCATTACAACAACACCTTACGCGATCGCATGGCTACCTCCGCGATCGCGGAGAGCAAAATAGCTCTGCACTTATTGCAGCAGAAAACAGCAGTGCCTTTGGCACAAATTGGTCCGTTTGGACCCCTGAATTCATCCCGAGGCCCCCGGGACCCCAACGAAAACCACCACCCTACTCCAAAACATGATACGAACATGTTCCAATCATAAAAACACCATCCTAAATATCAAAATCGCCAATTACGCACGGATTCAAGCCTAAGTTTCTTCAAAACTTCCGAAACTAACATTCGATCAAAAACCCGACCAAACGACGTCCGAATGACCTGAAATTTTGCGGACATATCCAAAATCACATAACGAAGCTACAGGAATTGTCGAAATTCCATTCTGACCCCCGGATCAAAATCTCACCCACCGATCGGATTTCGCCAAAATTCAACTTTAGCCAATTCAAGCATATTTCTACACCGGACCTTCAAATTCATTTACGATCGCTCCCCTAAGTCACAAATCACCTCCCGGAACTAACCGAATCATCAGGATCCGATTTCGTGCCCTCTAACTAAATAGTCAACTCTGGGTTGATTTTCCTTATTCAAGTTTCCTTCAAAAAGGCTATATGCCTAATTTTCAATCCAATTCACTCCTAACTCACCCGATAGACTCTAACACTGATATAAAAGCATAAAACATGTAATTACAACATAACGGGGTGGTAATTTCCGTGACGACGGGCCGGGTCATCACATTCTCCCCCTCTTAAGCAAACGCTCGTCCTCGAGCGGGTCAAGAAACATACCTGAAGACTCAAACAAGTGAGGATATCTGCTCCGTATCTCCCGCTCGATCTCCCAAGTGGCCTCCTCCACGGTCGACCTCTCCACTGAACCTTAACTAATGCAATCTCCTTGGACCTCAATTTTCTCACCTGACGACTCAAAATAGCAATAGGCTCCACATCGTATGATAGATCACCATCAAGCTAAATGGTACTGAAGTCTAATACATGAGACGGATCCCCGATGTATTTCCGGAGCATAGACACATGGAATACCGGATGAATGCTGGATAACCTGGGCGGCAAGGCCAACTCATATGCCACCTCTCCAACTCTCCTGAGTATCTCAAAAGGACCAATGTACCTGGGACTCAACTTCCCCTTCTTCTCGAACCTCATGACACCCTTCATGGGTGAAACCTTCAACAATACTCTGTCACCAACCATGAAAGACAACTCTCGAACTCTACGGTCTGCATAACTCTTCTGGCGAGACTGTGCTGTACGAAGCCTCTCCTGGATCAACTTTGCTCTATCCAGAGCATCCTGAACTAACTCAGTCCCTATCAATCTATCCTCACCAGGCTCAAACCATCCCACGGGGGATCTACACCGTCTGCCATACAATGCCTCGTACGGGGCCATCTGAATACTCGACTGATAACTGTTGTTGTAGGCAAACTCAGCAAGTGGTAGGAACTCATCCCACGAACCACCAAAGTCAATCACACAAGCTCGCAACATATCCTCCAGAATCTGAATAGTACGCTCAGACTGCCCATCTGTCTGGGGATGAAATGCTGTACTCAACTCAACCCGCGTACCCATCTCTCGCTGAAATGCTCTCCAAAACTGAGAAGTGAACTGAGTACCCCTGTCAGATATGATAGACACTGGGACTCCATGCAACCGGACAATCTCCCGAATAAAGATCGCTACTAACCGCTCCGAGGAGTAAGTAGTACATACAGGAATGAAGTGAGCTGACTTGGTCAGCCTATCCACAATCACCCAAACAGAATCAAACTTCCTCGCTGTCCGAGGGAGTCCAGTAACAAAGTCCATAGTTGTCACGACCCTAGTTCACCAATTGTGAACATGTCGTGATGGCACCCAGTCCCCACGACTAGGTAAGCCTAACACGTTGCGGAATATACAAGTTATAACCAATTAAGTAAGAAACAACGGAAAAATGACATAAAAGATATGTAATCCGTGCCGCTTGGCACATACATCCGTCACACAATGAATAAAACACTACCAAGATCCTGAACCCCACGGTAACACAGACTAAAAGGGAAATACAACTGTGGCTCTATGTGTAAAGAGTATCTAACAACGAAATGAAGAAAAATGTCAACTAGTACTACTAGAATAGATGGGAAGCCTCCGGATCCGCGGACGTAGCAGATCATACCTCGAAGTCTCCCAGAAAGCTGCGGAATCACCTAGTACGAGCCTCCTCTGATGTACCCGGATCTGCACAACAAAAGTGTGCAGAAGAGTAGCATGAGTACACCACGGTGGTACTCAGTAAGTGCCAAGCCTAACCTCGATGGAGTAGTGACGAGGAAGGTCAGGGCCATACTGAGAAACAATAATAATATGATGATAACAAAATAAACAGTTTAACAGATAATAACAATAATTTCCGAAATAACAACATTACGATGTTTATTGAAACTGTCTACAATCAAGCTAATAACAAATAACCAACTCAAATAAACGAATCCAGGATCTGTGGGAATTGAACCCACAGTCCCATTCTCAGTACCTCTGGGTCTCCGGAATCGAACCCGCAGCCCATGCCTCAATAATATCTCAATAACTCAGGATCTCCGGGAATCGAACCCGCAGTCCCTACCAATAATCTCAGGATCTCGGGAATCAAACCCGTAGACCATATTTCAATAAATCTCAGGATCTCGGGAATCGAACCCGTAGTCCACATCTCAATAATCTCAGGATCTCGGGAATCGAACTCGTAGTCCACATTTCAATAATCTCAGGATCTCGGGAATTGAACCCGTAGACCATATTTCAATAATCTCGTGATCTCCGGAATCGAACCCGTAGTCCATATTTCAATAATCTTAGGATCTCGGGAATCGAACCCGTAGTCCATATTTCAATAATCTCAGGATCTCGGGAATCGAACCCGTAGTCCATATTTCAATAAATCTCAGGATCTCGGGAATCGAACCCGTAGTCCACATTTCAATAATCTCGGGATCTCGGGAATCGAACCCGTAGTCCATATTTCAATAATCTTAGGATCTCGGGAATCGAACCCGTAGTCCATAACCACAACAAGTAACGGAATACACAGAGAGAAGTATAATATGCCTAATGATAACTTCGCCGATGAACAGCGCCAGCGATTACCAAGAAAACTCAAGTAAGTCAATTAAGCAACTGGACAGTTAGATTCTATCAAATCATGCTTTTATAACTACCACCGGGTAGGAATATCGAATTTAACAGTTAAAAACAGTATTATCACTCATTGAACATTTTGAATAAAGTATGTGTTCAACAACCAGCGCATGTACACGCCCGTCACCTCGCGTACAAAGCATTTAAAGTATCACAATAATATCCTAGGGGTGAAAGTCCCCCACACGAAGTTAGACAAGCCACTTACCTCAATTCCGGTACAAAACCGCTAAGCAATAACCCTCTTGCCACGAATGTCGGTCTCCACAAGTGTAGTATCTGATAAAAATCAATAGAATCACATCAAAATAGGCCAATTGGGCATTTCCCAATCCAAATAACTCAAAATACACCAAAACCCACAAGTTGCCAAAACCCGACTTCCGGTACGCTTATCGAAAAATCACGAAAATTATATATTCGGGTTCCTTATCTCAATACGAGTCCGTACATATAAAATTTATCGAAATCGGACTCCGTTTGCCCATTCAAATCAAAGATTTTCTAACATTTAGGCCTAGGGCTCAAACCCACCTTTAATCTTCCAATCTCAGTGAAATAATCATGGATTTCATGATAAACCAACGAATTAAGGTCAAGAAACTTATCCCCGATGATTTCCCGATGATATCCCAGCGTTTCCCCTTCAAAATCCTCTCTCGGAGCTCAACAATGGCGTTTTTGATTTATGGGTCGCGGCTGAAATGTTTCTGGACTTAAGTCACTGCCAGACATTTTTACTCTATGCGATCGCATGATCCCTGTTCCGATCGCATAGAACAAATTTTGACCCTCGCCAAACTACTCTATGCGATCGCATAGCCCTCAATGCGATCGCAATGCTCACCAATATATACCTATGCGATCGCATACCCTGTTCCGCGATCGCATAGGACAAAAGCTGGACCTGGGACCCCTCTTCTCCATACACTATGCGATCGCATAGGACCGTACGCGATCGCAGAGCACAACTTTCCAGAACTATGCGATCGCATATCCATGCCCGCGATCGCATAGAACAAATACTTGGCCTCTCCAAAACGTTCTATGCGATCGCATTAGCCCATTGCGATCGCATAGAGCATTCGTCTGCAGCACACACCAGCAGTTAACAGCATTTCCAAAATGCATGAATTAGCCCGATTGGACCCCCGGATTCATCCCGAGACCCCCGGATCCCAACGAAAACCACCAACCTATTCCAAAACATGATACGAACTTATTCTAATCATCAAAACACGTCTAACAACATCAAAACCCATAATTCACATCGAATTCAAGCCTAAATTTCTTAAAACTTTCCGAATTGCACATTCGATCTAAAACCCAACCAAACGACGTCCGAATGACCTGAAAATTTGCGGACATATCCAAAATCACATAACGAAGCTACAGAAATTGTTGGAATTCCATTCCGACCCCGGATCAAAATCTCACCTATCGTTCGGATTCGCCAAAATTTCAACCTTCGGCATTTCAAGCCTAATTGAGCTACGGACCTCCAAAATACATTCCGAACGCGCTCCCAACCCCGAAATCACCTAACGGAGCTAACGGAACCATCGGATTTCCGTTCCGAGATCGTCTTAACACTGTTCCGGCTACGGGCCATTTTCTAGCTTTAAAGTTCTCATTTAGGGACTAAGTGTCCCAAAATGTTCCAAATTTTTGACCCGACTCTCCCGGCAAACCACAATAGCAGAAATGAACTTAGGGGAACAGTTAAATTAGGGATTGGGGCGTAATTTTCTAAAACGACCGGTCGGGTCGTTACAATAGTGATCCTCTCCCATTTCCACTCAGGAATATCAATACGCTGAAATACGCCACCGGGCCTCTGATGCTCGTACTTAACCTGCTGACAGTTGAGGCACCGTGCTACATGTCCGACAATGTCCATTTTCATCTTTCTCCACCAATAGTGATGTTTCAAATCTTGATACATCTTCGCGGCTCCTGGATGGATAGAATACCGCGAGCTATGGGCCTCCTCCAGAATCAACTCACGAAGGCCATCAACATTGGGCACACATATCCGGCCCTGCATCCTCAATACGCCGTTACTATCAATGGTGACATCTCTAGCATCATTATGCTGAACTCTGTCCCTAAGGACAGCCAAATGTGGATCATCATACTGGCGCTCACGAATACGATCATATAGAGATGATCGAGAGACAACACAAGCCAACACCCTGCTGGGCTCCGAATCTAACCTCACTAGCCGATTTGCTAGCACATGAACATCATAAGCAAATGATCTCTCCTTAACTGGAATATATGCCAAGCTCCCCATACTGACCGCCTTTCGGCTCAAAGCATCGGCCACCACATTGGCCTTCCCCGGATGATATAGAATAGTAATGTCATAATCCTTAAGCAACTCAAGCCATCTCCGCTGTCTCAAATTTGGATCTTTCTGTTTGAACAAGTGCTGGAGACTACGATGGTTGGTATACACCTCACAAGACACACCGTACAAGTAGTGCCTCCAAATTTTCAAGGCATGAACAATGGCAGCTAGCTCCAAATCATGAACATGATAGTTCTTCTCATGTGGCTTCAACTGCCGAGAAGTATAAGCAATCACCTTACCTTCCCGCATCAACACACAACCTATCCCCACTCTCGAGGCATCACAATAAACAGTATATGAACCTGAAGCTGATGGCAATACTAACACTGGAGCTGTGGTCAAAGCTGTCTCGAGCTTCTGAAAGCTCTCCTCGCACTCTTCCAACAACACGAATGGTGCACCCTTCCGGGTCAATCTAGTCAAAGAAGAAGCAATGGATGAAAATCCCCTGAACAAACCGGCGATAATACCCCGCCAAGCCAAGAAAACTCCTGATCTCTGTAGCTGAGGACGGTCTAGGCCAACTCTGCACCGCCTCTATCTTTTTCTGATCAGCCTGAATACCATCACGAGACACCACATGTCCCAAAAATGCTACGGACTCGAGCCAAAACTCGTATTTGGAGAATTTAGCATATAGCTTCTCCTCCCTTAATGCTAAGCATGCTCCTCCTGACTACGGGAGTAGACTAGAATGTCATCAATGAACACAATCACAAATGAATCCAAATAGGGCCTGAACACACTGTTCATCAGATGCATAAATGTTGCTGGGGCGTTGGTCAGCCCAAAAGACATCACAAGAAACTCATAATGACTATATCGGGTCCTGAATGCAGTCTTCATAATATCCGAGTCCCTGATCTTCAGCTGGTGATAGCCTGAATGAAGATCAATCTTATAAAACACCCTCGCACGCTGTAACTGATCAAACAAATCATCTATGCACGGTAGATGGTACTTGTTCTTCACTATCACTTTGTTCAATTGCCTATAATCAATACACATTCGCATGGAACCATCTTTCTTTTTAATAATTAACACCGGCGCACCCCACGGGGACACACTAGGGCAGATGAAACCATTATCCAGAAGCTCCTGAAGCTGCTCTTTCAGTTCCTTCAACTCAGCTGGTGTCATCCGATAAGTAGGAATGGATATGGGCTGAGTGCCCGGTACCAAATCAATGCCAAAATCAATATCCCTGTCCGGCGGCATGCCCGGCAAGTCTGAGGGGAAAACATCTGGAAAGTCCCTCACAACAGGTACAGAATCAATGCTAGGAGACTCAGCTCCCACATCTCTCACAAATGCTAAGTACGACAGACACCCCACAATGCCCTTTCCACGAGAATCAAGCTCCGCACGCACAGAATCTGATCAAATACAGTAAATACACATCATATTAGACCAATGGAACTATACCCAGTCAAAACAACTCAATTTACACCGAAATTCACAAAGTTGCCAAAAATCAGCTTTTGGTACGCTTCTCGAAAAATTACAAAAGTCACTTATTCGAAATTCTCATTTCGATACGAGTCTAAGCATATAAAATTTACCAAAATCGGACTTCATTTGCCCACTCAAATCAATGTTTTTCTTTAATATTAGGCCTAGGGCTCAAACCCACCTTTAATCTTTCATTTACAGGGAATTAACCAAGGATTTCATGTTAAAATAATGTAATTAAGCCACAAAACTTACCTCCGATGAAACCCCGATGATTTCCCAGCAATCTCCCGTCAATACATTCTCTTAGAACTCAAAAATGAAGGTTATGGGTATGAGGTTCGCGAATGCACTGTTCTGTTATATTAATATTTTGACTGCCAGGCGACCCTATGCGATCGCAGCCACAGGCTCGCGATCATGATGAACAACTTTACCAGGCTCCAAATTTACTCTACGCGATCGCGACAAAACCCACGCGATCGCACTACTTTCAAATTCCTGACTTATGCGATCGCAGACTTCACTTCGCGATCGCAGAGCTCAAGGTTTTCCTCCTACGCGATCGTACACTTGGCATCGCGATCGCGATGCATTACAACAACACCTTATGCGATCGCATATCTACCTCCGCGATCGCGGAGAGCAAAATAGCTCTGCACTTATTGCATCAGAAACAGCAGTGCCTTTGGCACAAATTGGTCCGTTTGGACCCCCGAATTCATCCCTAGGCCCTCGGGACCCCAACAAAAACCACCACCCTACTCCAAAACACGATACGAACTTGTTCCAATCATAAAAACACCATCCTAAACATCAAAATCGCCAATTACGCACGGATTCAAGCCTAAGTTTCTTCAAAACTTCCGAAACTAACATTCGATCAAAAACCCGACCAAACGAAGTCCGAATGACCTGAAATTTTGTGGACATATCCAAAATCACATAACGAAGCTACAGGAATTGTCGGAATTCCATTCCGACCCCCGGATCAAAATCTCACCTACCGAGCGGATTTCGCCAAAAATTCAACCTTAACCAATTCAAGCCTATTTCTACACCGGACCTCCAAATTCATTTCCGATTGCTCCCCTAAGTCACAAATCACCTCCCGGAACTAACCGAATCATCAGAATCCGATTCCGAGCCCTCTAACTAAATAGTCAACTTTGGGTTGATTTTCCTTATTCAAGTTTCCTTCAAAAAGGCTATATGCCTTATTTTCAATCCAATTCACTCTTAACTCACCCGATAGACTCTAACACTGATATAAAAGCGTAAAACATGTAATTACAACATAACGGGGTGGTAATTTCCGTGATGACGGGCCGGGTCGTCACAGAAGTACCGTTACACCAGTGTGTAATTCGTTATATCCTGGGAGGAAATAATCCATAACCTTGGGTACTAGGAGGGGATAAAATTCCTTAAGGAAATACTGTGAATTGAGTGGGCTCGAATTAATTATTGCTTTATTTATATTTACGTTTTATACGCTAACATTTTTATTGTCCAGAATTGTTATTTAAAAAATATAGGATAACAACCGAGGAACCAACAAATCACATATTTGGTATGGATAAAAAAAGTTAAACTAATAAAGCATCATTGAGTCTACATATGCATCAATGAGTTTCAATATTTATCAAAGAAATTTGAAAATAATTGGTTCTATATGGGGAGAAACGTTTTATTTTTATTTGTGTTATAAGTTATTCTCTATAAATAAAAACATTTAAATGTAACTAAAAAATCAGTAACGTAATGGATCAATTGAGCCCGAGATGAGCTCTAATGGTGAAACTAGAGATTTGGAGAGGAGGTCTAAAATTGGGAGCATGTTCGAGAAGGAAAGGAATTGAATTTGGAAAATGAAATCTCAATTGTATTATCTGAGCAAAGCTCTATATAGTGCTCGATCGAAAAGTACTATATATATATATATATATATATATATATATAGTATCGAACTAACTAACTATCGGAAGTATAACCGACTTAACTAACTAATAAACTAACTGATAAGTACAACTGCTAATGCTATAAGTACAACTACTTCTAAAGATGTAAAAACTAAAGCTATAAATAATGTGACGTCTCAATAATCTCAATACCCCCTCCCCCACCCCTCAAGTTGGAAGTGAGGGTATCACTACCAACTTGCTAAAAATGTTGGAGCAACACATGTTAGTGCTTTAGTGAGAATGTCGGCAAGCTAATGATTAGTCCCAATATGATATAGAGAAATGAGGCTTTCCTGTAGTTTGTTTCGAACAAAGTGGTAGTCGACCTCAATGTGCTTCGTTCGTTCATGAAATACTGGGTTTCTTACTATGTGAAGTGATGATTGACTTAAAGAGAAGCTAGTACAAAATTGTTATTTCTCTTGTGGTAAATGCGACCCACGTCCTGCATTCCTCCGCGAAGGGGATCAACCGCCCCACCCAGGCTTTAATGTCCGGCACGGACTGGGGCGTACGCACCCTTGCTGTAGATATAAAATATAATGAGATGACAAAAGGTCAAACAGGCATAAAGTAATTAAGCACAAGGGATAACACTTACGTTCGGCGTTCCATGCCTCAGGGAATCCGGTAGGGTCCGACACCAGATCCGA
Organism: Nicotiana noctiflora; assembly: GCA_032618575.1. Classification (NCBI taxonomy): domain Eukaryota; kingdom Viridiplantae; phylum Streptophyta; class Magnoliopsida; order Solanales; family Solanaceae; genus Nicotiana; species Nicotiana noctiflora. The sequence continues at coordinate 16,540 of JASVEL010002832.1, forward strand.
GGTTCGGACAAAGAAATATTTCATCCAGAACTGGCGATTATGCTTGTCGTCTGTCTCGACGACCAAGCCCTTCGTCCCACGATTCTTTAACTGGAGCATCGTCCCTCTCATGAACCGGGGACTGAACAACTGCAACAGATGGTATACCGTGACGTCTAATCCGACCCTCTCAGCATAAGTCGTCAGAATATGGCATATCTTTCATGTATAAGGAGTAAGCTAGGCCGGGCATACATTGTAGAACCGTCATAACTCTTCCGCCAATGGATAAATAGGGAGGCCACACCCATTATAAAGGGGTATTCATAGAAAGCACATAACCCAGCTTTGTATACGTTGGCAAAGTCCCCTTCGGCCGTTTGCATGACGACCGTCTCCGGAATCTGACAAGATACTCGGATTTCATTTAGAAGAGGTTTAGTAAATTTGGACCTTTCCCATGCCGGGGTAGCCCCCTTTGTAGGGAAATCCCTTCGAACGTATAGTTCGCGGGGAAGCAGGTTGTCCACGGAAAGAGGGACGAGAGGTTTGCGGGGTTTCTTCCCACCTCCCGAGGGCTGAGGAACCCTAGAAGTGGCCTCACCCTCATCTGTCCCACGACGACGACTACCTTTAGCCATTGTTAATCTTTCTATCAAATTCAAGGTATACTAACAAGCTACGAAGTCAATACGAAAAGCTGTTAAGTATTTCTATAAGAAAAGATGAATGACAGAAGTACAAAGAATTTTTTGTAATGAAGAATGAAAAATCTTGAAATCCCTCACTATTTATAGCGGGTCAGTACACAGGATTCGAAGAGGTTAGTATCAGAAAAGGAGGCCGGAAACCGAAACGTCAAATCACTTTTTTGGCCTGTCTCGGGAGCACCTGCAATCATGACGAATGTCATCAGCAAACGACGGTTCAAAAGAACATGCCACGTATGCACACGCGGATAGATCCGAGGTGGGTCAATTTTTCCACCCATTGCAGATATATTTCGAATATATCTCCAACAGGCGGAGGGACTAACTGTATGAGGTCGAATCAGATATGATTAATGTGAGTCGAGTACACCTCCCTATTCGGCCACAAACGTCGAGTATACCTTCCTCCACGCCCATACGACGAGAGGGAGTACGCCCCCGACTATAAAGGCGTATTGACAAACTCGCCCGTCTAGGTGTCCCGTCTCCTCCGCCTATTTTCGTTTTTGTAATAACAATAGCTCTGGAATAAAGTAATATGATGGCGAGAGGGCCTTCCTTCTATATAAGAAAAGGCCTCCCTCATTTGTAAGACAAGTGATATTATTCATTAATAATACAACCCCTAACTATCATTCTCTCTATTGTTGGCTAGTTTTCATATTTCAATAAGTTCTCTTACGATTTCACTTGAGCAATCTATATATGAATCATAGGTCTATCCTTGAATATATTACCACTGATTCTGATTTACCCTCTTGTAATCTTTGATTGTCCCTAACTCATAAAGCAACCGATAGCTTTTGGGTCAAACATAAGGCAATGTTCAAATTGAAATGAGATCTTCTAGTGTCTTGTTCGTCTAATATGCCATCGTTTTCATTTAATCTATTAATTTGGTTTTGATTAAGTTTGACTACGATTTACCCCTTCTATCTTCGATTGATTTACTTAAAAAAAGTTAAAAATCTTTTGAGTCAAACAACTAGTAATCACGACTTATAAACCGTGTTCTGCAATTCCAAAATAAATTGAATTTAGTAATTGCGACTTAATAATCAAATTTACAATTTGCGACTTATATATCGCACTTAGTAATTGTGACTTATTTTCGCATTAGCGACTATTAACGCATCGCATTTAATGCAACTTATATAAATCGGCTAGGGGTGGCAAATTGGCGGGTTGGGCTGAATTTGGGCAGGTCAAGATGGGTTAGTCAATAAATGGGTCATTGCCCAACCCAGCCCAAAGTGAATTTGGGTTAAGATGGGATGGGTCAAGATGGGCTAAACAATGGGTCATAACCCAACCCGCCCAACATGACCCATATTTTAAAATCATGCTCACCTTGCATATAATTTTTTTAAAGGGGGTTGCGCCTGGGGTGGGGGTGAGGGGGAGGGGGCATGGGAGGGGTATGGGTAGAAGGTGTAGAAAAATAAAATAATAGAAAATTAAAAATACAACAAAAAATGAATTTTTAGGGATTTTGCATGGCGGAGAAGGGGTAGGGGTAGGGGCTAGGGAATAGGGGGTATGGTAGGGTGGTAGAAAAATTAAAAATAAAAAATAAAAATTTAAAAATAAAAATAAATTTATTTTAGGGGTTTGGCACCGTGGAGTAAGGTGTGTGTGAGGGGGGGGGGTATTGATAAGATGGGGTGTGGTGTGGTGGGGTGGGTGGCAGAAAAACTGAAAAACAAAAAATAAAAATTTAAAAATAAAAATAAAAAATAAAATTTTTTTAGGGGGTTCGCGCCAGGGAGGGGGGTTAAATGGGGGTTATGCTGGCGTGTGGTGGGATGACAGAAAAACTGAAAAATAACAGAATAGAAAATTATCTTTTATAGGGGTTTTGCGCGGGGTGGGGGTGTAGGGGGTTGGGTGGGATGTGGTGGGATGGGTGAGTGAGTGGCGTAGAAAAACAATAGAATAGAAAATTAAAAATACAAAAAATAAAAAAATTGGAGCAACTAAGTAAATTTACGAATAAGTTAGGTTGAGATACTTTGTTTTGGGTGAGTTTCATGGGTTATATTTGGGCTGTTAAATGGGTCAGAATGGGCTATAAAAAATAATGGGTTAACTTGGGCTCAACCCAATTTGACCCATAAGCTAAAATGGTTGTAGCCCAACCCATTAATCTTTAAGCTAGTTGGACGGGTTAGATGAATTTGGGCTTAAATTATCACCCCTAAAATCGGCGAATAACCGGGTGACACTTGCAAAGAGTGCAAAGGGGCTTACGACTTATTTTCGGATTAGCGACTATGGACGCATCCATTATTGCAACTTATATAAATTGGCGAATAACTCGGGAATTCACGTGTGAAACTTGCAAAGAGTGCAAAGGGGCTTACTTTCATTCTGGTTAATTACCCCATTCGACCATTGCGCTTTCTTTTCTCACTCTCCATGTATACGAGCCACCGACGCCTCCAATTTCTCGATCTTCAACGGTGAGTCCCTCCAATTTCTCGATCTCTTCCTCCTCAAACCCTAATCATCTGGCCATACTATACTCTTACACTGTCACGTCACTTATTCTTGTGAATGCACCTGTCCAAAATCCAAATCCACTATCATTTGGCCTCCCTTGCCGTATTTTCTACTATTTCATTATCCGCCTTAAAATAGGCTCTTCCAATCTTACTTGGTGGGTCCAAAACCAATCTGTACTTTAATTCCAACATGTGTATTTGTATTTATGTTATCTGCTTATTTGTTTTACTGTTCTCTTCTAACTATGCTAGTAACTTGTAAGTGTTGCTGCTTCACGGTTATATTTGAAATTGTAAATTGATGTTTTATCTTAGCTTTTTATCTGGTTCTAGTGAGATTTAGCTAGTTGGAGTGAGCAGTACTTTTATGCAAATCTTGTACTACTATTATGTTGGATGCAGTATGTAATGTTGTTGACATATCTAAAGCAGAACCAGTCATAGCAAATGTGGACCTTCTTTATATTCTATTTTGCTTAAAATGTAAAGAATGTCACAGAATCGTGCTGACAAAATGCAATTTCTAATTTCCTATTATGGTAATTAATAGGTGTTCAGGAGAACGCCATTCTTTATTTTCTACTTTGATAAGTTAATATGGAAGCATGCCCTCAATTCCATCTGAGTATATCTGATTTTCTGTCAATGACGAGTATTGTCTAGTCAGATTAGAAATGAAGACTAGTGCATACTGAAGCAACAGTGGACTGAGGGCGGAAGTTGTAGATCATATGATTTTGTGCCTAACTAATTTACGTACTTACACATTAGAGAAATTCATACCTTGAATGTTATTAGGACAGAGCAAATGCTATTTCATATTTCAGTTAACAGATAGTTCTCCACTTTATAGTACATGGAAACTTCACTCCCCGCTCCTCTCTAAGTTAGGACCAAAAACAGGGCAGTTTCCGTTAAGGGCTTAAGAAATGGAGAAGAAATGATCTTATATTGTCCTCTTATGGTTAAAGAAAAGAAGAAAAATGGGCTAAAAACTTAAAGAGAAGCTAGTACAAAATTGTTATTTCTCTTTATAATTACGATTGTCTGACAATACGTTGATTGAAGGTGATAGGGAAAGAGGTAGATTAAGAATAGTATGTCCGGAATTGTCTGGAAAGACCTAGAGCCCGTTTGGATGGGCTTGTTTTAAGTGGCTTTTAAGCCATAAGTTAGGGATTCTAACTTTTGGCTTGTTTCTTGTCATTTTAGCTTAAAAATAAGTGCTTAAAAGCACTTTTTAACTTTATCCAAACACTACAAAATGACTTAAAAGCTATTTTGGCTTAAAAACACTTAAAACAAGCCAATCCAGACGGGCTCCTACTACAATTTCTCGGAATCAATACGTATGCGGCATAGAACAAAAGACAATGGAATAAAGGATTTATATAGATGATATGATCGGTGTACATGAGGAGCTTCTTTATTTTGGTTAAGATAACCATATGTCCATGTAGGGATAAGTGTGAAATTCAAAGAACCATAGTTTTAAAGAACTCCTAATTTGCCTTAAAGACAAATTTGTTAATGTATAATGAGATGTACCTAAAGAGCAGAATGAATAAACTATAAAGAGGACATACAGTCGGTCCTGACCATTGAACTGGTTGATGCACATGACCAAAATGATACTTGGTGAATGCTCTGGTAAATAGCTTTTGCTGTATTAAGAAGCAGGCTTACGTTCTGCAGACTTGCTCATGATAAAAGACAATACACTAGTTTATCAAACAAAAGAAGAAGAAGAAGAAGAAGTAAATGACATTATACTAAGAAACATGTTCCTTTGTTATTTTAGATACAGATGTCAAATGATGTGGAAAATCCTAAAGATGGAGATTCCGGGAAGTCTTCAGATGCTTCTTCACCAACCCCCAGTCTCCAGTCGACTTGGTATGATGTCTTACTTCAACAAGCATCAGTTTATGGAGTAGCTGCTGGATACTGTCTATCAGCATCATTACTCTCCATCATTAACAAGTGGGCGGTCATGAAATTTCCTTACCCAGGGGCACTAACTGCATTGCAGTATTTCACAAGTGCAGCTGGAGTCCTCATATGCGGGTGGCTCAAGGTTATAGAACATGATAAGCTTGATTTTGTAACGATGTGGCGGTTCCTACCGGCTGCAATTATATTTTACCTATCTCTTTTTACAAACAGCGAGCTTCTCCTCCATGCCAACGTTGATACTTTTATTGTCTTCAGATCAGCTGTCCCCATCTTTGTTGCAATAGGAGAGACCCTCTACCTGCACCAGCCATGGCCAGCAATTAAAACGTGGGCATCACTAGGAACAATCTTTGCTGGTAGTGTGCTCTATGTCGCTACTGATTACCAGTTCACACTTACGGCGTATAGCTGGGCATTGGCTTACTTAGTGAGCATGTCTATAGATTTTGTTTATATCAAGCATGTAGTTATGACAATTGGCTTAAACACGTGGGGTCTTGTGCTTTATAACAATCTTGAGGCTTTGATGCTTTTTCCTATTGAACTGCTTATAATGGGTGAACTGAAGAAGATAAAGCATGATATTCAGGATGAGTCAGATTGGTACAGTTTTCAAGTGGTGTTACCCGTAGCTCTGTCGTGTTTGTTTGGTTTAGCCATCTCTTTCTTTGGATTTTCTTGCCGTAGAGCAATATCTGCAACAGGCTTTACTGTTCTTGGCATAGTGAACAAGCTGTTGACAGTGGTGATAAATCTAGTCATCTGGGACAAACACTCGACTCTTGTTGGGACAGTGGGGCTCTTGATCTGCATGCTTGGTGGTGTTATGTACCAGCAATCCACGAGCAACAAGCCTAAGGCTGTGCAAGATGTAAATCCACAAGCAGCTGATGAGGAGCAAGAGAAGCTCCTTGAAATGCAAAGCAGCATACATAGCAGTGAGAATGAGAAGCAAGCTACACAATCAGGAGATGAGAAACAATAACATATTCTTGCTCCCTTTCATTCTTGGTATGTCAAGATATTGTTGTATTCAATTATACACCTGGTCGAAAACCCAGTGCTGTCATAACTGCCGATTGGATATAAAGTCAGCTGCCAGTTACTTAGAAGCAGCTCTCACGGAATCTTGGGTATGAACTATGAAGTCAGCTGCCTTCAACTTTGCAAAAGTGCATCATACGTTTTTCTTCTATAGCTTTGATTCGTATTCAGCTTACTTATTTAGTAAGATTTCTCCTCCCAATTTGAGTAGTGGGCGTTGGAGTAATATTCGTGTAATTCATTTGTTCTACATTGTGATAGACTATTCCAATATGCTCTGCTATTCCTGTACACAAACCAGTGACATGTTTTTAAAGGGGGACCAAGAAAGCACTTTGTACTCGCTGACATAATTTGCATAACCTTCTTTCCAAGAGAAAGTTATGGTAGGAGAGAAAAGAGGAAGTTCATGTCTTTCTTGGGTATCTTATGTGCAAACAGGTGTATACTCCATAATTAAACACTGACAAATTTCGAGCAACTTTTGGCATCTTACATCTCTGTTGAATCAGCATATTGCTTCTCCTTTTACTTTGTATAACCTTGTGCATATGGATATGCAAAGACAAAGGAGAATCAATATAATGATTCAACAACAAAAACTCTAAGATGAACAATTTAAAAAATATCTTCCGAGTAATTTACGTACACTGGAATCTGGACGGAATTTATCTTCGTAGTTGATTATCTAGTAAATTTTCATACATGAAAGGAGTCCTCTTGATTGGCAATTTGCAATTTTGTAGTTTGTATTGTAAAAGCTCCAGTATATTCTCTGTTTAGACCAAAAGAGAATAACTCCATTTATAAAGGTGAACTTTGAGGGCGCGGGTTTAGAATTCCGACGATGACCAGTTTGCTCTGAACTTGGAACAAGAAGCTAATAAAGCTCTTCTAATGAACCGTTAAAATTGCTTTTCTTGTAGCATTACAAACACACACCTCTCCTTAAATAGAAAGTTTATTACAATGGCAGAGTGATATTCTTACAAAATTGAATTCATCATTTTCTTTCAGATTAGTGAAACTGAACATTTCAATGCTATTGACGAATCATATCTCCTTGGCACATTATTCGATCAACCAAGGTTCTTGAACTGCTGTCCATGAGCACAGTTCACCTTCTCTAAACCAAAGCGCTGCACAAAGGAAATGAATATAGACATACATCAGTTGATCAGAAGACAATCATGGCATACTCATTTCTATCTTTCTTTCTTTTTTAAAATCTAGAACAGCGGTTTCAGGAGGGGAGAATTTGAAAATCGGATCATGAGAAAGCCTATGATCAAGTGAACTGGGGGTTCCTAGATTTCATAACGTTAAAGATGGACTTTTGGAGCTGGAGAAAATGGATCAAATACTGCATATTGAGGTACTCCATTCTTGTGAATGGAAACCCAAGTGGATTCTTCTGTAGTTCGAGGGGCTCTAGGTAGGGAGATCCGCTATTAGTCATGCAAGCTCTCTTCAACACGCACCAACAAAAAGTTCCAAACGAGCATACTTAGCTGACAAGTGCACAGAAGGTCATTACAGATAAATTTCTTTGAGATTAACTACTTAAGTAGGTTGACGGCGGATAAACAAGGAGCGTCAAGAAAACATCTACATGAAGAATGAACAGGCAAGTGCACTTGTGATACATTAAAGGAATCGGGATGTTTTCATAAAAAGAGTGATAATATCGATATCCTCAACATAACTTCAGTTTCGGTCTGTCCTTTGATTTTCACCCTAATAAACTTATTGTCACCAGTGGTGAAAGTAACAAAAGAAAAAAAAATGAAAAGAGAAGTACAACAGCAAAAATAGAGATGAGAGAGGGAGAGGGAGAGAGAGAGAAAGAGATTTAAGAAAAACACTGGAGAATCAGATATCAGTAAAACTATGTCTTTTCCCTCCATATATTCACATGCCAAGTCAAATATACATGGAGAGTACCATTGTAACACTTAACAGCATTTTTGTTTTCTTTGATAATGAAAAGCAAACTTGTAATACTTAATACTCCGCAGTACTTTTTAAGTACAAAAGTGAACCAGAATCAGTCTCTTTTTTTATACGACGGTGGTGTAAAAGTTAAACAAGTGTCATTCTTAAAGAGAAAGACAATCTGCTAAAAGCACGCAATGGCATTTCTCTACACTCGCAGGTGATTATCACAAAGTCAAGGTGGAGTGCGACTTTATCATCTTTGAACAATAACATGAGCTCATTTTCTAGTTAAATAATTATGTGCAATAGAGAGATACCATTGAACATAGTTAAATAAACATGCACACAAGCAAAACTTCTAGGGCTAATGAGGAGGTCAGCATCTGACAGATCCACAATGGATTCAATATTTTACGGCCTCTCTAAGACATCGAAACTGAAGCCACTCCTTTTAGAGATGTAAGCCATTCACATTGATTTAGCTAAAACATTACCTATTTCACGCTTGCCATTCTCAGGGCTATCACTTCCATGCACCACATTTCTGCAAACAGATTGTCATAGAAATCCAGTAAGTACTTGGCAATGTTGAAAACTTCAAGTACAATGACTGCAGTGTTGTTGAACAATAGCGAATAAACAAAACACAAATATCTGTTGCCCCAACCTTCCAGTTTGAACAGCAAGGTCTCCTCTGATTGTGCCGGGCTCTGCGTTAAGTGGATTAGTTGCTCCTATTAGCTTACGGGCAGATGCTACAACACCAATACCCTCCCAGGCCTTGCCAGAGATAGAACGCAATCCAAGATATTAGGAAGCTCAGATGATTGCCAAAGATAATATATAGTGTGAAAGTCATAAGATTTTTATATAACTCATTGGTTTCAATTAGTGAGTGATGGAAATGGGCTAAATGGCAAGAATTTACCATACAAACAACAGGACCAGAGGTAATGTAGTTGATCAGCTTGGGGAAGAATGATTTCGATTGTAGGTCCTTGTAATGCTCCTGTTAAAATTATGAATTTTTGAGCAATATAATCAGGAATTAACAGGGACAATATACTATAGATAGATGTGAGAAATTATTCAGAATATTAACATAATGATTGGAATCCCTTTTCCGCTCGATAAATAAGCCCAAGGATACAATTTTCTACTTTTCTGAAAGCAACAACAACAAGAAGCCCAGTGAAATCCTACAAGTGGGGCCTAGGGATGGCAGCGTGTACGTAGACCTTACCCCTACTTTGAGAGTTGGGAGGTAGAGAGGTTCTACTATTCTGAAGGCAAATAATTAAAAATAACCAAATAAAATTGAAAAAATCCTAATAGTGTATATGGAATTAATTATGAGACCACTTCTTAGCTACCCTCTAAAAGGCTTCATGTGGTATGTGAAGTTTGTACTTCTCACTTTGTCCGGAACATGCTTCCCATTAGACTCATGCTTCTTTTTATTTCCCATTAGTCCAACCTATATGAAAATGTGGCATGAATGTTGTTAAACCTTTAACTTCCAATCCTGATGCATTATCAAACTTTATCTTATGGTAGTTTTCGGGTTTGATTCAAACGCTATTCGTTCCTACATTTACATAATTTCAGAAATGTAACTCTGTAAATAATGAATGTGTGTAAAGCGGCAAAATGGCATACAAATCGCTTTAGACATTTTTTAAGTCTTGAAAATAGTGGGAAGGAGGTAAAAGGGGAGGGGAATTAGGGCATAACCAGAAATGTCAAGTTAATGTAAAATTCACAGAAAAGAACGAACCTCTGCCAATTCTTTGGGGCAATGAAAAAGCTTCAAACCAGTTAGCTTAAACCCTTTTTTCTCAAATCTTGAAATAATCTCCCCAACCTATTGCAATTACAGAAAGACATTAAAGTTAAAAATATGGAGTATGTTTATTCCCCCAATAATCCATAGTGAAAACAATGGTGAAGAGCATACAAGTCCTCTTTGAACACCATCAGGCTTAATCATAATGTATGTCTCCTCCACTTCTTCCTGAAAAAAAACAATAAATTCACCCCAAATTTTAACAATAGAATTGGGTAAGCAAAAAAAATGCACAATTGTATACAGAATAGAAGAGAAATAAAGATACCATGGAAGCAACCAAGTGGGGAAGGAATATACGAGCTGTATGGTTCCTTTTGGAGGCATGGGAACGAGATTGGTTAAGGTTACTTGAAAAAAGATGAAATGCAGGTTGAAATGCAGCCAAATGGTGGTTCTTCTTGATGGGGTTAAGGATAAGCTTGCAACAGGGTGCGCGGCTGGTTTTGGAAGATAGTGCTGCAGAAGAAACACAAGGACTAGTTGCTCCTACAACGCTTAGACCCTCCATCTCTCTTTCTATCTCTTTCGCCTCAACTTCAACTTCCTCTTCGGCACTAATAAATTCAGCTACAATTACCCTCCTTGTCTTTCTTTTTTATTTTTAACTTTTTTTTTTTTTTTGGGCGTGTCTATTTTCACAGTTTATGGTGTTGTGAATTTAACTTGAAACTTTCGAATACGAGCCATAGGAATAGGAAACTCAAGAATGGAACATTTTCCCCTTCAAACTACCAAGAGGTGCGGTGCGTTACCAAGGGGTGGCAAATGGGTGGATTGAAATGAATTTGGGTCCGGATGTTTACGTTAAACTAACAGATATATTACATGTGTGTTGTATATAGACTTTAATCATTTAACCATGGTAAATTACATGCATTCTTCTAATTAAATTAATTAACCATAGTGAGTTAATATAATTTGGTCTAAATATCCTGTGTGGGTAAGTATTTACCATAAATGGGTCATTGCCAATCCAGTCCAAAGTGTACTTGGACTAAGATGATTTGAGTCAAGATGGGCTAAACAATGGATTATAACCCAACCCGCCTAACTTGACCTATATTTTAGAATCATCTTGCATAAAAAAATCTTTTTACCTAAAATGTGTAAGTTAAAAAAAAATTTGCGGGTTAAGGGAGGGGTGTGGGGTGGGTAGTGCAAAAAAATAAAAAGACAGGAAATTAAAAATAAAAAAAAAAAAAAAAAAATTTCAAGGGGGTAGGGGATAGGGTGGTGGAGAAAAATTAAAAATAGAAAATTAAAAATACAATAAAAAAAGTAAAAAAGAAAAATTGAGAGGGTTAGCGTGCGGGGAGGGGGGGGGATTGATAGGGGAATGGTTAGTAGGTGGTGCAGAAAAATAAAAATAAAAAAAAATTGAGGGGTTAGCGCGGGGAGGGGCGTTGTAGAGGTAGGGTGGTGCAGGAAAACAAGAAAATAAAAAAGTAAAATAATTTTTTAGGGGGTTTGCAGGGGAGGGGGCGTGCAGAAAAATGGGGTGGTGCAGAAAAAAAAACAGAAAATGAAAATCCGAAAAAAAAGAGAGTAAAATTTAGGCAATTAAGTAAATTTCTAGATAAGTTGGATTGAGATCCCTTTGTTTTGGATGAGTTTCATAGGTTGTGTTTGGTCTGCTTAATAGGTTAGAATGGGCTACAAAAAATAATAGGTTAATTTGGGCTCAGTCCAAAAAGACCCATGAGCTAAAATATTTGTAGTTCAAGCCATTATTGCGCAGGTTGGGCTATAATTGCCACCCCTACCGATACCTACTGTCTAACTACAGTTCTCGGGCATCGAGCCTCCTATAAAAGGACTGCTTCCCCTTCAATTGGTCTGACGTGATCAAATCTGAATTTGTGAGGTCAATATATATCAAATATCATATTTGTATTGATCTAAATTTGGACGGTTTGATAACTGCAAATAAAATATGGCCGAGAATAGAGTCGACCACGGCACAATTACGAGGAGTTGTCTTAAGGAGATTATTTCCGAGGTCAAGAAAAAGGGGGGATGAAGCAACGGTATGATAGTTTAGCAATAGATATAAGGAATATTTCATTAGATATTCTCTATGTTGTATTTTTTAGGGTTTCTTGGGTATGACCCTTATAAACAAGAAGAGATAAAGAACAAAAAGGGATCTTCACTTTTTGATAAAAGTACTTGTAAAGGGTTGACTACAAAGTATATATAAAAAGGCTTGTCTTGTTCACTGATTTTATAGCTCTCACACGTCGTTCACTTTTTGTTTACAAGATCCAAAGATTCCTTATCCATCTTTATTTATCATTATCCCAGGTTGTCAGGAAGAAGAATCATCCAAACCATCTAATATTTGGGTGGTAAATTCCTCTTTATTATATTTATTGCTATTATCCACATTTATTGCATGTTCTTATTATAACATTCATTGTCAATCATTAAGCACGTGCTTCATCAATATTACTCTTAAACACGATCTCATACCACGGATCTGTCTAAGTTTTTTTATCTAGAATTTATTATATCTAACTAGGATTCACCCTCTATTTCTTTGTTAATTAGTTTAACAAAAAGCTTAACACTTTTTTTATCTAACAAATTGGCGCCGCCTGTGGGGCGGTTCTAGTTAAAATTGTAGTTCTTTCTAGATAAAAAAAAATAACAATATCATCTATCGTTTTCCCATTTGCACAAACTAACAATGACAAGAAAAGGAGATGAAAGACTGAAAGTAGTAGTAGACGTAACTACCAACCTCTTGAACACCTTCAACGAGGTTGATAGAGAAGGCGAGTAGAACGCGACGCACAGTGCTACACCCAGGTGGAGCGACACACCTCCCCCTCATGTAAGTGTAACCGCTTCACGTGAAAGGGGGAGCCTCCGCATCTGCAACTGAAGAAACGCCGTCAACAATAAAAAAAAAACTACTGGAGACGTAGCTGACAAGCACCTTAAGCGACATACTCGACAAACCCGTTCAACGGGAGAATAGAAATATCATAAGAGCGGATATCACAACAACCACCGACTAGCAACCCACTCCCCTAATAGGTAACACTCACACCGATTTGATGCAGGTAACGACGCACTTGCCTCCATCATAATAAAAATGGAAGAAATGGAGAACAAGAATAAAGCGCTCCACAACCAAATGAGGGAGCCTCAAGAAAGTGTTGACAAGATACCAGGCACCCCGAAATTGCCACCAAAATTGGGCATCAAGCGATTTGTCGAACAACCATATAGTGAGGAGGCGGCCCCATATTCCATACCCAAAACCTTCAAGATGGCGTCGTATCTGAAGATATATGATGGCACGATAGATCCTGAAGATCACATCATTCATTTTGTTACAGCAGTAAAGGGAAACGACCTCTCAAAAGAGCAAGTACCATCGGTGTTATTAGAAAAGTTCAGTGAGACCGTGGAGCCTTAACCTGGTACTCACAGTTACCAGAATGCTCTATAACAACGTTCGAAGAAATGGCCTACAAGTTCGTCACCGCCCACATCGGGGCTAAGAAGGCGGAAGTCAGGGTGAATGGTATATTCGTCGTTAGGCAATCGCTTGGCAAGGGACTCAAGGACTACCTAGTTCGGTATAACAGAGTAAGAATGAGCTTACCAAATATATCGAAAAGGATGGAGGTGGCAGCTTTCCAAAATGGGTTGAATAGGAATGGATCGAAAGCGATAAGAATATTATTAAGCAGGCTCATGAAATACCTTCCTATCATGACGGGGAGTTGTTTTAAGAAGGATTATTTAGTTTAGCAATATATATAAGGAATAGTCCATTGGATATTCTCTATATTGTACTTTTTAGGATTTCTCATTATAAATAGGAAGAGATAAAGAACAAAAGAGGTCTTCACTTTTTGATAAGAGAACTTGTAAAGGGCTAACTACAAAGAATATACAAAAAGACTTGTATTGTTCACTGATTTTATAGCTCTACACACATCATTCACTCTTTGTTTACAAGATCCAAAGATTCCTTATCCATCTTCATTTATCATTATCCCAGGTTGCTGTCAGGAAGAAGAATCACCCGAACCATCTAACATTTTGGTGATAAATTCCTCCTTATTACATTTATTGTCATTATCTACATTTATTACATGTTCTTATTATAATATTCATTGACAATCATTAAACATTTACCTGATCTTTATTACTCTTAAACACGATCTTCATCCTACAAATCTGTCTAAGTTTTTTTTATCTAGAATTTATTAATATGATTTACCCTCTATTTCTTCATAAATTAGTTTAACAAAAAATTTAACACATTTTGATCAAATAATATTATTATTCAATAAAAATCCTTTATGCAGCTCTCTAAAAATTTAATTACACTCTAGTGTAGTTTATGAATAAATGAAAACTCCTAAAAGGGTTTACTAGTATGTGAAAACAAATAGAGAAGAGCCGACTTGGACTAGGTTCGGACTGTGTTTAGATCAGCTCATTCAATAATATAAAAAGCTCAATTAAACTCTAAGGGGTCGTTTGGTTTGAATATGATTTATACCGGTATAAATTATATTGGGATAAGTTATGTTGGGATTAGTTATGCTGATATTGTTGTTTATTCTTTGTTTGGCATATTGTATTAAGAATGTCAATTGCATAATTTCTAAGAAAAAGGTATAAGTTATACCAGTGTTAATTACCCACCTTTTATAAGGTATAAGTTATCCCAGTATTAAAATTAACACTAGAATAACTTATACCTAATTTACTAACCAAATAATTTATTAAGATAATATTAAATTTTAATATCACCCTTATACCTTCTTATACCTTATACTAAACGACCCTTCAGTGTTGGTGTAAGACCATTTGGACACAGCTCGAGCCTAGTTACCATCTATACCTTATACCAAACGACCCCTCAGTGTTGGTGCAGGCCCAGTTGGACTCAGCTCGAGCCTAGTTACCATCGTAATTATTAGTTGTATTATTTTATTCTACTTCTGGACCTGAAAAAATCGGTGGAAAATTCATCAAAATTTATATATGCTTTATGCCGAGGAACATGCTGATGTGTTTTCTTTATGTACACCAAATTTCTTTATGTACAATAACACATGTTGTACATTATTTGACAGACAACTTGATATTGTCTTCTTCATGGGAGGACTGTGAAAGGATTTGGAATAAGAACACTAATCTTAGTGGGCGTTTGGGCATAAGAATTGTAAAATTCCCGAAAAAAATAGTTAAAAATCTTTTTAAGTAAAAATGGTATTTGAAAATTAGAGTTGTACTAAGACATGAATATAATTTTGAGTTGTTTTGATGTTTTGTGAGTGATCTAAGTGAAAATTTTAAAATACACCTTAAAGTTTTTAAAATGCATCTTCAAGTGAAAATTAAAAATTTTATGAATAAACAATGATTCGAAAAGAAGTGAAAATTTTTAATGTACAAACAAGCTCATATAGTGTTTAGTTATTCAAAAAATGAAAGGAATGTCAAGCTATACTACAACAACTAGGAGTGGTAAACGAGCGGGTCGGGTCGAATATTGTTCCGGTTAAAAATGGGTAATGATAAAATGGATCAATTATCCAACCCGACCTATATTTAATACGGATAAAAAATGGGTTAACCGACTAACCCATATTATTCATGACAAGATATATGAATATGATCACTTTGGGAGAATTCTTAGTCTCCCAAACCTGAGGGTACTCATTAGTTATCCATTTTCTAAATGAATAATATGGTTCTTATCCATATTTAACCCGTTTTTAAAAAGTTCATTATCCAACCTATTTTTAGTGAATAATATGAGTGATTAACTGTTTTATTTGAACAATTTTGTCACCCCTACCAACAACTATGGGATCGTTTGGTATGATGTATAAGAAGGTATGATGCTAATATAAAAATTTAATACTATCTTAATACTTCGTATAGTTAGCAAACCAAGTATAAGTTATCCTAGGATTAAAATTAACACAGGATAACTTATACTTTATAGAGCATGAGTTAATTAGCACCGGTATAATTTATATATTCTTCTTACAAATTTTGCAGTTATCATATTTAATACAACATACCAAATAGGGATAAAAAACAACCCAGTATAATCCCACTTAATGAGATCTGGGGAGAATAATGTGTACGTAGACCTTACCCCTACTTGAGGTTAGACTGTTTCCAAATAAACCCCGGACATCCTTCCCTCCAACAACTACCCTCTCAAAAGATGTCACTCAAACTTATGAGATGTTATTGTTAAACTCCAAACTCAAGAGTCCTTTTTTTTCCTTTTCTTTTTCATACGTAAATACACATTGAACAGTTTAGATTCATCATGAAAATTACAAGATTCGATCCACCAAAAACCAAAATATATTTAATAAAACAGATCTAAGACCTAGTAAAAGAGAAGATTAAAAGAAAGTTGCTAAAAATTTGTAAAAAAAAAGGAACAAGAAAGGCCAAAACCGAGTTAACCATCAAAGCAACTCGGTGAGTTAACTACTGAGTTTCCAAGCCGAGGTAGCAATTAGGGACCTTGTATGCCAACCCAACATCAAACAACCATTATTTTCTTCCACTCTGTATCCACCACCACCAGCAAACAAAGCTAGTAACATGCTAGCTTGTTTAAATGCATTAGAACCTAAATGAACCGGCTCAAAACCGGCCGAGTTAAACCGGGTTCTCCACTGAGCCAATGTCTCGTGCCTCTCAACTCGGTCTACACCCTCACAAGACACCAAATTGCATATTTGCCGCCCTAGATACACCTCTGACATCAACTTATCTTGGTCACTCACCGGCCCTAATTCGCTGCCACCGCCGCAACCCTCCAACGAGTCAAAAAGGGTTGAGTAATAATGTAACGACTCGGTGAACCGGTCCATGAAAACTGGTCCATTGTGATTAGCTTCTTGCTCGACGATAGTGAAAATCTCAGGTTTCAAATCCTTTACAAATGACAACACCTTCTCTATACCCCCAGGCCTAGCTAGCAACGGATGCAATTCGAACATGGAATTCACTGCAATAGTTTCGCCTTCACGGATATCGAACATGGACGCATCAAGATCAGCTAAAGTGTTGGCAACAAAGCCCCTAAATTCGAATTCAACATTGATTGATTCAGCCAATTGAGCTAATTTCCAACCAACTTGTTGCAAATGGTCTGTGTTATCTTGTGATGGCGGACCAATTCCAGTTAATCTGAAAGTCGGTGCACCACCTGGCCTTAACGCTAAGGCTTGTAACAGAGCAGGCCATTGCATACCTTGTTTCATACTGAAATCAATCACATGGACTTTGTTCTTGTTTGCAAAAGCTTCGAGAATGGCTTGATTTGCAGTAAAATGAGCGAATTTAAGGTAAGGGCAAGTCTCGTAAAAGTGCATCTGTAGAAGGTCGGTGAAGGCAGGATCATTAGGGTTTGAAGGGTACAACCTGTAAACTTTCCTTGCCAAAGCTTCAGCGAAATACGTCGCGACTTTTCTCATTGCCCCAGCTTGTGACACAGCTAAGAATCCAATTTGCTTCAATAGAGCTTCAGCTAATTTCATCTTCTCCTGTTGAATTGCTTCTGCACATGCCATCAATGTATGGACGAGACGAACGCCGTTGTCTTGCGAGTCAACAAGCACCACCGGTCGAGTTGACTCAGCCGGCCGTGTGGAAATTGACTCGCTCTGAAAACTTCTCCACATACCACCCCCCACGGAGATGCTTGAAGAGGACGAAGGCGATAAGTCTGTTGTTGTAGTGGGTTTGAATCGTTTGCTCTGTGGCTGCTGCACCTGCAGTTCATGAGCTAGATTTTCAATTTGGGGAAAAACGGCTTTACCTGGAATAGCTGTTAGATCTGAATCAAAGGAGGAGGAATCCTCATAAACTTGATTTGTTGTGAAGGAGGAAGATGAATTGGAAAAAGGGTCTTGTGGATTGAGCTCAGAGATCATAGATTCAAGCCAAGATGAGAGATCTGAAGGGTTATAATGAACAGTTTCAGAAGCAAGAAATGAAAGATTATCTTGTTCAACACCACCCATAACTTCCTCAAGTTGTTCAAGTTTCTGAGCTACTTCAGCCATGTCTGATGCCTTCACTTTGTAACCCAAAACAGCAAGCAGCTCATCCTCAACTCCTCCATCTTCCTCCCACATCTTTCCTTTTCCGGAACAACCGCCGCCACCCCCGGCGGAGCTACAACCACCTGAAAAAGAATCTTCCAGTTGCTCATACGGCATCGTTTGTTCTCTCTTCATTTTTTTTCTTTTCTTTTATCTTTTGAGCTAAGGAAAATAGCTGAATTCTGTGGACTCGGAAATTGATGGGATTTCTGCTACATGTATATGATTATGGCCTTGTGGGGTGGTTTCCTTTTTTCGTTTTTCTTTTTTTTTCTTCTTTTTTCAGAAATAAGAAAGAGCTTTTTTAGGAGAGAGAGAGTGTTGTACAGGGGAGAGAGAGAGTTGTATAGAGCCACAGGAATGGCAGATGGTGTGGCTGCGGGGTCGGTCTAAACCTGCACAATTTCAACCCCGCTCTTTGAGCTGCGGGCTATGTTCGAATCGGTTTATCGACAAGTCGAATTGATTATTTGTTATCGATTTATCGATCAAATTTTACTTGTGGGATTATACTGGATCATTGTTGTTGTTATCGATTTATCGATTTTGAAATTTTCCTTGTTGAGTTATCGATTTCGATTTCGATATATGGTGTAAAATGAGACACATTTATTTTGTGTGGCTATAAATCATTGCATAAAGGTAAATTATTTCCAAATAAGAAAAGTGGTCATTCTTTTTGGCACGTACTAAAAAGGAAATATGTTCACATAAATTAAAATGGAGGGAGTAGTAAAAAGACCAAAAAAAAAAAAATTACCCGTATTTTATAATATCCTTTTCCTTAAGCTAAGTCCCTAACTTTATTATATCATCTATCACATTTAAAGATGATCATCTTTAAAGCTCAAGAGAATAAAATTTAAATTAATGAAAAATAGAATTAACCGTGATGATGTATTTTTTTAAATACCGTTGGAGTGTTGGTGACATACATTTGATCTCTTACTTTAGTTTTGTTGCATGTGCTGGTTGGCATAATTTTTATATTATAAATGTTATTCGTCTTATTTTAGCTTCTTTTTGTCTATATTAGTTATGCGTATTTATAGCGATATACTTTCTCTGGAATCCCGAAAATTTTCTTATTGGTGTAATCGATAACCGAATAGATAAGCCTAAAAAATTAATAAACCGAAATCGAAAAAATCGAAACCTTATTGGAACGATCACGATAAGCACAAATCGATTATCGATAAGTAATTATCGATAAGGGTCAACATTGAATCGATAAATCAAATGCATACCCCCTCCTCTCCCATGTAGGATTTAAATCCGTATCCACACTCGCCCCACACTTCACACGCGTTCACCCACTCTGCCTCGTCCCGCACCGCAGATTTTTTAAAAATGATTTCTCTCCTTTTTTTTTTTTCACAGTAGTTACATTATATAAAGCCGCCAAAAACATCTACGCAACATTCTAAATTTGCCACTTAAATTTGCATATAGAACCTCGAACCCAGTAGGAGTTATTTGTAAAACTCACTTTTTAAAGGATACTACTAAATGAGAGATTTTATGTATAATAACGTTCTTATTATTAGTACTAAGATTTGACAATATGCCAAGTTATCGCTGAAACACTAGGAAGGCCGAAGACATAACCTAGAGACTTTCTAGCATAAAGGATAAAGGATAATTAATAGCAAATCATTTACTAATACATGATCTGGAATAAAACATTAAAACTTTATTTTTACTCTTCTTCCTCCTCCTTGGATAGCTTAATCACCTGAAATTAATTAATATAATGCAGCATTAGGCACGACATATATTCTTAAATGACGAACTACTTCTCCAATTAGAAAAACTATTTGAAAAAGAGAAAAAAAGAAAAGGAATACAATGAAATGTTTAAAATGCAAAAGCTCACAGTTTATGTATGTGTTTTAGAAAACTAGTTTTTATCCCAATTACACCTTAGGGGTCGTTTGGTAGGGTGCATAAGAATAATGTTGGTATTAGTTATGCTGACATATTTCGTATTCATTATTTGGTTTGATATATTAAAGCATTACACAATTTCTAAAAGAATTGTTTGTATACAAAAATGCCCTCAAAACCAGTCTATCAATCTATCTTTTTTAAAGAAACATACGTTGAGGTAGAAATGTCAAAACGAGCTAGCACAACCCAAGCCTCGTGAGCTTTTAAATTTGGTGGGCTAGGGCGGGCCGACCCTCCATCTATATGAGCCTTAAAATGGCCAGCCCAGCCCTAAGAGAGTTGCGGGCTAGGGCGGGCCGGCCCTTCAATTTATTTTTTAGAAAAAATATTTCTCCAAATCTTTATTTTCGTGATATAATCTCTTGATTAGAGGTGTTC
Source organism: Nicotiana noctiflora (assembly GCA_032618575.1). Taxonomy (NCBI): domain Eukaryota; kingdom Viridiplantae; phylum Streptophyta; class Magnoliopsida; order Solanales; family Solanaceae; genus Nicotiana; species Nicotiana noctiflora. Next base: position 36,959 of record JASVEL010002832.1, read on the forward strand.
ATGATACAAAACCTCCTCTACACCGGGCCGATGCAAACACGTATCCTGGTACATTAGTGTTATGACCAACATAGGGAAGGTGAAGGAAGATTTCCGATGGGGGGGGGGGGGGGGGCAATAGTGGTGGAGATTCCCCGCCCTGATGTAAACATAACGGACTACAAAGCTGATTTCCTTCATGTATAAATTTACCCGTTCACTTTGGGTCCGATCGATCCTTCTAAATCCCCTGCCCTTGAGATAGATCCAATTATCCTCGATTTTTGTGACAAAAAACAAGTGACGCTTGGTCAAATCTATCCTTCTTTCCGGAGGATAGTCTTGATACTCCTCCATTTCTCCGATGGAGTCGAGGGCGAGACTTTTACCCTCAACCGTTTGATTAGGTTGTACAGCCCTCGATTTTATGGAGGTTTGATTAGGCTTCACCACTGATCCAAAAAATCATTTTTCTCGGGCACAGACAAGGACATGGATCGAGGGTGGATGACTAGGTTCGTCCGGGTGAAGACCTCGGAGATCATTCCAGCCTAGAGAATGCCTTTCCTAGAGAAGTGGAACACACAACGTAAGTATTTTTCTCTCGGACATGTTTTGTGATTTTCTTTCCTTCATTCCGAAAAAATGGTCTCTTTTTGGTTTCTGCAACTACCGCTTGGTGTCTCGAAGCGGTCCTAGATTTTCAAAGATAGATCGAGCAGTTGGATATCTCATTCCCATATCTTGTCCGGTCTTGACCTGACCTGGCTAAGACGCGGTGGGTGGCCAAGAATCATTTAGCCTTATGTTTCTCCCTATATCCTTTGTGCTGATAAATTATTGTCATGAGATTATATGGATGAGGCCGCCTCCTCGTGGCAAAATGGAGACTTCGGAGCCCACTAAGGGAAAGAAAAGGAAGGGTAATCTGGCTTTCGATCCTCCTGTGACAAAGAAACCTAAGTCACACAGGCCTCGAGCTGCCATTAGAATCTCGGCTTCAGCTTCCGGAGCAAGCCTCATGCTGGGGACAAAGATGATGATGAAAACGAGTGTCATTTAGTGCAGATATGAGGTCAGATGCAAGAGTCTCGCAGGCACCTCGACCAGAAGCCTCTGAAATGGGAATGGCCGATTCAAGTCGATCCCATGCGACAAAGACCCTCAAGAAGAGTGTTAATGTGGTGTAGTTCCTGCTGGGGGGACCGTTGCTGCTGGTCCTGAAGGGTATGTACCCAGAGCCTTTTAGAGACAAGAGTTGCCCATCAGGCACATCGATGACACGGGTGATTTTAGTTCGGTCCCTCAGTTCTCGTCAGGGGAGCTAAGGGATGCTCAAGATATGAATACCACCAAAGTGGGGGGTCCTTTCAAGGGGGGAGGCACACTTAGCAACATTCTTGATGATGTTAGTGAGAACATCGATCTCGATGCTCCCGGCGCCATCAAGGCAGTGGAGAGGTTCCTGCAACAGGTGATAGCTATTTTATGTATATTTTTTTTAGTCTCGAGCATTATTTTTTATTCTTCTAACTCTTCTATTTTGTCTTAGTGTAAGGAGATGTATGATCATGCCCTCCAGGATCCATGAGGAGCTTTCATGCTGTGAAAAGGATCTTGAGAGCCTTACCTTGGGACTGCGAGAGTCGGGGGCTTACTCTGCCCGAAAGGAGAAAGAATCTGGTGAGCTCCGGGTTGCTTTGGGGGAGCGCTCCAAGAAAAAACTAAGCTTGCTGAGCAGGTATTTTTCCATGTATGAATCCGGCCTTCATTCCCATAATTTGATAATGGCTGGCTTACTTTTGCCTTTTCAGATCGGGCAAAAGGATTTGTAGATCGGGCAAAAGAATGTGGAGATCCTCTGGCTGAGGGAGCAAAACGAGGTAGTGACCTCAGAGTTGGCATTGACCCATGGTCTTCTCCAAAATTCTCAAAAAGAGATTGTTATGCTGACTGTAACCAAGTTTGAGATCGAAGGAAAAGTTGCTACTTATCTGCAGGACGCAGCCACGACAAATCAAATAGCCCGTAATATATTGATAGAGTCCGAGCTACAACTATCTCGGGATATCGCTCATGCTAGTGCGAAGGTGAGGAGGGAAGCCTTAAAAGGGGTCAGAGCCATATGTGACGACCTGACCCGACCCATTGTCTCATGTGTTACTGCCCTATTTTCCCAGTTTATTGCTTCTTCATGTTTCAATATCGGCATTTGGTTAGTTAGATTCGAATTGGTATGGTTTTGGTATAAAATGAGACATTTAGTCTCTTTAAGGAAGGCTTATATTGGAAAAGTCAACCGAATGTTGACTATTGAGTTAGAGGGCTCAGATGTAAATTCCGAAAAAGTCAACCGGATGTTCCCAGCAGGGTGATTTCTTTCCTAAAGGCCCAACGGATGGTTGGTAAAGGTTGTCTATTGTATTTGGCTTTTGTGAGAGATGTCGGAGCTGAGACCCCTAGTCTTGATTCTGTTCCCGTTGTGAGGGACTTCCCTGATCTGTTTCCAGAAAACCTGTCGGGCATGCCACCAGATAGAGACATTGATTTTGGTATTGATCTTGTGCCGGGCACTCAGCCCCATCTCTATTTCTCCCTATCGTATGGCACCATCAAAGTTAAAAGGGTTGAATGAGCAGCTTCAGGAATTCCTAGAAAAGGGGGTCATTCGTCTGAGTGTATCACCGTGGGGTTCTCCGATCTTATTTGTGAAAAAGAAGGATGGCACAATGAGAATGTGCATTGCCTATATGTGTCACGACCCGGATTTTCCCCCAACATCGGGATCGTGATGGCGCCTACTCGTGGTAGCTAGGCAAGCCACTTTATTCACACTGTCCTGTTTTTAACAATATTTCATATTCAATTTAGCACCAAAACCAATACCTTAATTAACAAGTGCAGAAGACTTTATCGAAATAGAAATAAGCAGTTTCAAGGTAAAATGATACTGAAATCTCTACCCAAGACGTGGAGTCACCAACTCACGAACTACTTCATGAATACTACACATAAAGGTTTGAAATAAATATAACATAATCTGTTTGTCTCGGAACAAGGAGACTACAGCTAGTAACATAAGTAAAGAGAGGGACGCCGGGCCTGCGGACGTCTGCAAGCTACCTCGGCCCCAAATATGATAAACTCCCATGCAAAAGATCTACTGCTGCTGCTCCTGATCGAAACCTGGACCTGTGCAAAAACCGCACAGAAGTGTAGCATCAGCACAACCGACCCCATGTGCTGGTAAGTGCCCGGCCTATCCCGCGAAGTAGTGACAAGCCTAGGACCAGACACCCACATAAACCTGTAGAATTCAATATACATATGTGTACCACAATATAACAAGAAATAATCAAGTATTAACACAATAAGGAATATCTATATATATATATATATATATATATGTACATAAACATTTATGAGGGAATACTCTGCTCTGCAATAACAGCCAATAACTCATAACATCTAGATTAATCTAATCAACAGAATTAAATCTTACTTTCGTGTCTCAATTCTTTATTTTTCTTTTCATATCTCGTGGTAGGCGTACCACCCGCTCCCAATTGTATCAATAAATTATATCTTGTGGTAGGCGTACCACCCGATCCCATATCTCGTGGTAGGCGTACCACCCGCTCCCAAATATATCAATAGGCTACCGACAACTATGACCAATGCCAAGATTCAAATCACTTTGTGGTCGGCGTGCCACACGATCCCATTTCTTATCATAAAAGTGGTCGGCGTGCCACACGATCCCAATTCTTTAATATATAAGTGGTCGGCGTGCCACACGATCCCAATTCTTTAGTGTATAAGTGGTCGGCGTGCCACACGATCCCAATTCTTTAATATATATGTATATCACAAAATAACGAGAAATAACCAAGTAATAACACAATAAGGAATATCTCAAAAGAAACTCAACAATTAACAACAGTTAATAAATCCACAAGGAAAAACAAAGTATAATGGAAAAATAATTAATATCAAGTCAAGGAATAGCAAGTAGTTGCACGGCATCACCCTTCGTGCTTTTACTCTCATCCTCACCAAATAAGCAAATAAAGTGTACGGCATCACCCTTCGTACTTTTACTCTCATCCTCACATCCATGGTACAGCATGATCCTTCGTACATGATTCAATAACAAGGCACGACATGATCCTTCGTGCATAATCAATAAAACATGGCACGACATTAATCTTTGTGCATAATCAATAATAAGGCACGGCATTAACCTTCGTGCATAAATAATAAATCATGGCACAGCATCACCCTTCGTGCATTATCACTCTTCCTCACCCAAATAACAATCACAGTTAAGGGCAGAGAAAGAAAACAACAAATCATGAACCGTCCCGGCAAGGGATACAATAATCATTTCAACAAAGTCCCTGCAAGGGCAATCAATATCTCACTTCACAACAAGTCCCGACAAGGGAGAACAATAACAATTCTACAACCCGGCAAGGGTTCAACAATTTATCTTCAAAATATCTCACAACAAGTATCAACAACGACTCACGGTCATGCTAGACGCCAGTGTATGGATGCTCGTCACCACAGACCATACACCGCACTCGATCACATAGCACATAATCCTATTCCCTCAAGCTAGGATAGAACAAACACTTACCTCGAATGTTTATGAACAATTCAATCCGTGGCAATGCCTTTTCCTTTCAAATTTGGCTCCAATCCAATCGTATCTATACATAATTGATTTAATATCATCAATACTACTCAACAAACTAATCCATAAGGCCAATTACAACTTTTACAACATTCTGCCCGGAATAGTGAATTTCGACCCCGGGCCCACATGGTCGGAAGTCGGGGTTCGGACCAAAATCCGGTTACCCATCTCCCCACGAGTTCAAGTATATGATTTGTTTCAAAATCGGACCTCAATTTGAGGTCCAATTTCCCAATTTATGAAAAACCCTATATTCTACCATGAAAACCTTTGATTTCTATTGAAAAACATGTTTAATGTTGTTAGGAATTGAAAGAATTAAGTAAAAAGTGACTTACAACTGTTTTGAAGAAGAGGAAATTCGTGAAGAATCGCAAATGGGTGTTTTTGGGTTGTGAAATGTGAAGAATGAAGATGGAAATCGTGATTTACAGGTCTCTGTGTTCGCATTTGCGAACATGGGTTCGCAATTGCGAACCCCGACCAATTCTCGAGTTTGAAAAATAAGCTAAGGATGGGAAGTTCGCATTTGCGAACTTTTGTTCGCATTTGCGAAGCCAAGGCAAATCTGGGGAGTTCGCATTTGCGAACATTTGTTCGCATTTGCGAATTCGCATTTGCGAAGTTCGCATTTGCGAACTATTGTTCGCATTTGCGAACACAGGCAGAAAATAAGGGAAGTTCGCATTTGCGAACTATTGTTCTCATTTGCGAACACAGGCAGAATATTGGTAAGTTCGCATTTGCGAACTATTGTTCGCATTTGCGAACTCTGCAGAATATTGGGAAGTTCGCATTTGCGAACTATTGTTCGCATTTGCGAATCCAGGCAAAATCTGGGAAGTTCGCATTTGCGAACTATTGTTCGCATTTGCGAACTCTGCAGACCAGGTGCTGACAACAACTTTCTAACATGAAAAATTGATCTCGTGGCCTATCCAAAGTTCACCCGAGCCCTCGAGGCTCCCAACCAAACATGTACACAACTTCAAAAACACATTACGAACTTGTTCGTGCGATCACATCGCCAATATCACATCGTTTTCATCAAATCAAGCGTCAAGTTCATGATTTTCATACTTTTGGTTTTCAAAACTTTCAAACTTGGAACTCAAGGTCCAAAACATATCAAACGACATCCGAATGTCACCAAACTTTGCCGAAAGCACATATATAATATTTAAGACTTGTACCGGGCGTCGGAACCAAAATACGAGCCCGATACCAAGGTCAATTAATTCATTTTCCTTTAACAATTACATCAAAAACAATTTCACAGAAAAATTTATAACTTGGGCTCTAGGCCTCAGAATTCGACTCCGGACGCATGTCCAAGTCCCATATTTTCCTACAGACCTTTCGGGACCATCCAATCTCGGGTCCGGATCCATTTACCAAAAATGTTGATCGAAGTCAACCATATCAATATTAATATCATTTTTATCCAAATTCTCATAGAATTCATATTTTCTATCACAAAATCTTTCCGGCTACATGCTCGAATCATGCACGTAAATCGAGGCAACATAGAATGAGGTTTTCAAGGCCTCGGAAGTACGGAACAAGTGAGGAAAATATGTGATGACAATTTGGGTCATCACATTCTCCACCTCTAAAACAACCGTAGTGAAGAACAAGTACCCATGCCCTGTATTGATGATTTGTTTGACCAGCTTCAGGGGCAAAGGTATTCTCCAAGATTGATCTCCATTCAGGCTATCACCAGCTGAAGATTAGGGATTCAGATATTACGAAGACTGCTTTCAGGACGAGATATGGGCACTATGAGTTTTTGGTTATATCCTTCGGGCTGACTAATGCCCTAGTCGCGTTCATGCACTTGATGAAAAGTGTGTTTCAGCCGTATCTAGATTCATTTGTGATTGTTTTTATTGATGACATCCTGGTGTACTCGCGTAGCCAGGAGGAGCACGCACAACATTTGAGAGTGGTATTACAGAGATTGAGGGAAGAGAAGCTTTATGCAAAGTTCTCCAAGTGTGAGTTTTCGCTTGGGTCAGTGGCTTTCCTGGGGCACGTGGTGTCCAGTGATGGTATTCAGGTATATCCTAAGAAGATAGAGGACGGTCAGCCACAGAGATTCGGAGTTTCCTCGGTTTGGCGGGTTATTACCGCCGGTTCGTCCATGATTTTTCATCTATTGCTTCGCCCTTAACCAAGTTGACGCAAAAGGGTGCACCATTTGTATGGTCAGATGAGTGCGAGGAGAGCTTTCAAAAGCTCAAGACAGCTTTGACCACAGCTCCAGTATTGGTATTGCCATCAGCTTCAGTTTTTTACACTGTATATTGTGATGTTTCAAGAGTTGGGATCGAATGTGTGTTGATGCGGGAGGGTAGAGTTATTGCATATGCTTCTCGTCAGTTGAAGACCCATAAGAAGAACTACCCTGTACACGATTTGGAGTTGGCTGCTATAGTTGATGCTTTAAAGATTTGGAGGCACTATTTATATGGCATATCTTGTGAGGTGTTCACTAATCATCGTAGTCTTCAACATTTGTTCAAGTAGAAGGATCTTAATTTGAGGCAACGGAGGTGACTTGAGTTACTCAAGGACTATAATATTACCATTCTGTAACAACCAGGGAAGGCCAATGTAGTGGCTGATGCTTTGAGCCGGAAGGCGATTAGTATGGGTAGTTTGGCATACATTCCAATTGGGGAGAGGCCCTTTGCAGTGATGTCTAGGATTTGGGAAATCGGATGGTGAGGTTAGACATTTCGGAGCCTAGTCGGGTGTTGGCTTGTGTGGTTTCTCGGTCTTCATTTTATGACCGCATTAGAGAGCGCTAGTATGATGATCCGCATTTGCTTGTCCTTAAGGACAGGGTCCAACATGGTGATGCCAGAAATGTGACTATTGGTGATGATGGCATGTTGAGGATGCATGGACGGATTTGCGTGCCTAATATGGATGGGCTTCGGGAGTTGATATTAATGGAGGCCCCCAGCTCGCGGTATTCCATTCATCCGAGTGCAGTGAAGATGTATCAGGATTTGAGGCAGCACTGCCGATGGAAGAGAATGAAGAAAGATATTGTGGGTTATGTAGCTCGGTGTCTCAACTATCAGTAGGTCAAATATGATCATCAGAGGCCCGATGGTGTGTTTCAGCGGATGGATATTCTAGAGTGTAAGTGGGAGAGGATTACTATGGATTTTGTGAGTGGTCTTCCTCATACCTCGAGGAAGTTTGATTCGATTTAGGTGATTATAGATCGGCTGACCAAGTCCGCGCACTTCATTTTGGTATGTACTACCTATTCTTCGGACTGACTGGTAGGGATTTTCATCTGGGATATTGTTCGGTTGCATGGGGTCCTAGTTTCTATTATCTCAGATAGGGGTACTCAGTTTACTTCCCAGTTTTGGAGGACTTTCAGCGAGAGTTAGGTACACAGGTGGAGCTGAGCACATCATTTCATCTTGAGACATATGGGCAGTCTGAGTGTACTATTTCGATATTGGAGGACATGTTGTATGCCTGTGTCATTGATTTTGGAGGTTCTTGGGCTGAGTTCTTGCCAGTATTCATATGGCGCCGTATGAGGCCTTATATAGGAGACGGTGTAGATCTCCGGTTGGTTGGTTTGTACCCGGTGAGGCTATGCTATTGGAGACAGAGTTGGTCCAAGATGCCTTAGAGAAGGTGAAAGTGATCCAGAAGAGACTTTGTACAGCTCAGTTGCGTCAGAAGAGTTATGCAGACTGAAAGGTTCGAGATGCATCTTATATGGTGGGCGAGAAGGACTTGTTGAAGGTTTCGCCCATGAAGGGCGTTATGAGGTTTGGGAAGAAAGGGAAGCTGAGTCCGCGGTTCATTAGGCCTTTTGAGACACTTAGGAGGATTTGGGAGGTGGCCTATATGCTTGCTTTGCCACCCAACTTGTCGGAGGATCATCCGTGTGACGACCTGACCCGTCATCTCATGTGTTACTACTCCATTTTCTTTGTTTATTGCTTCTTCATGTTTCATTATTGGTAGGTGGTGTGTGAGAGTTGATTTGGATTAGTTTTGATAAGAAATGAGATACTTAGTCTCTTTAAGTAAGGCTTAAGTTAAAAATGTCAAACGTACGTTGACTTATGAGTTATAGGGCTCGAATGTGATTTTCAGTGATTTGATTAGCTTCGGGAGGTGATTTGTGACTTAGGAGTGCGATCAGAATTTATTTGGAGGTCCAGTGTAGAATTAGGCTTGAATTGGTGAAGTTAGTAATTTGGCGAATTCCGGTTGATAGGTAAGATTTTGATCCGAGGGTCAGAATGGAATTCTGAGAGTTGTTGTAGCTTCGATATGTGATTTCTGATGTGTCTGCAAAATTTCAGGTCATTCGTACGTCGTTTGGTTCGGTTTTTGATCGAATGTGTGTCGATACACCCGGTCTCCTACTGTTAACGGCGAAGAGAATAAGGATCAGGGATGGATAAGCTGGTTCGTTCGAGCACGAACAGTCGATATCATACCTGGAGAGTTTCTTCCCTTTCTTGAGAAATGGAATTTCATACGTAAGTGGCATAACTGTACTTTTATCACTTTGTCTATAGCATAGGTGGGCTCCATACCGATATTTTTCTATTTTATTTTTTGTCGCGACATCTTGGTTGTCGAACGAGGTCCTTGATTTGTCTGAATGGTCTCGTAAGCTGGCATCTTGTTTGACCTATTATAAGCGCAGGTGGCGAGACCTGTCCAATAGGATATGGGAGGCAAAGCATCATGGTAGGTGCTTGGTAGCTTATTTCCCCAAAATGGTACTTTTTCTTTTTGGAGTACTAACTTAGTCGCTGTAGGTGTTGGAGATTTTTTCGAGATGAGGTTGTGCCCTCTAGAGGAGGAAAAGAGACTACTGACCTTGGGGTCAGGGGTTGATGATAAACAAAAATGGTCTCCGGGGTGTGAGAAGGTTCACAGCAGGGCAAGTCCTTCTTAGAGGTTCAAAAAAGGTAATTCGGCCAGTCATCCGGCTTCGGAGGCCTTCGTTTTCAAAATAACATTCCCTATTTCTACTGAGGGCACTTTGAAGAGTGAGGGGCATGTGGTGCCTTCTTCTTTTCCTACCAAAGACGCTTTATGGGGACACTAAGCCATCAAATATTGACTCGGGCTTTGGTGAGGCTTAGTAGCTCGGCTTTATGGTAAGCTTCGGTAGCCGAAATAGGATTATTCCGGTTTCACACTCTTCCTTTCTTATTGAATTTTCTTTCGCATGCCTTTGACAGGCTTAAGTCCGAGCTGCTTTGCTATGAGACTAGGTTGCGGAAAGCTTCAAATAGGGAGAAGTCCCTTAAGCTTATTTGTGCGAGAAAGGAAAGTGAGCAGGTATCCCTGCGGTATGAGGCAGATCAAAGTCGGAGTTGTGAGAGCCACCTCAAAAGACAAGTATCATGTATTCATGTTGACTTATGCTCTTCTTATCATTTTCGAAGATTAGTGTTTCGATATTTCAGTTGGAGAGCAAAATGGAGGAGTTGGAATGACTTTTGGGAGAAATTGGCCAGGCCAACATGAATTTAACGAGCTGCAGGTTGATGTAGATGCCCAAGTTGCGGCCAAGGAGATTACTTCGGCTAAGGCTTCTACCCTTGAGATGCAAGTCTGTACTACTTATGCGAATGATTCTACACGAGCAAATATAATTGCAAGGCTCGAATCCAGATTTTGAAGGTGAAACCGAGGTGGTGAATGCTCGGGTCGAGGCTGTAATAAGCGGCACTAGGGCAAAAACTAGAGAGTGGCGGCCTATTTGAAGAGTGTTATCGCTACTAGAGTTGAGCAGAGGAGAACTCTTGGTCATGCAAGCAGTAGTAAAGAGTACGTGAAGTGCAAATCTCGGAGGGAAACTCTCGAGGAAATTCACGCCAGGGGCTTCGATCTTTTGGAAGAGATCAAGCAAGCTAAGGAAGATGAATACAATGCCAAGTTCCTTCTGTCCGAAGCCAAAGATGGCGAGGATGGGGCCATCGGGCCATAGTCCCTAAGGGGGACATTTATTTTCTTCTCTGTCTCTATATATAGTACTTTCACGGTATGTTATAAATGGAGTTTGTATTTTATCACATGTATGTATAAGGGGGAAACCTCGTAATTTTGTATCTTCTGGGTTTCTGTTTGACTAGAGTTTAGCCAGATCAATTGGCCTTTGAGTTGGTAGGAATCCTTAGGTTCGTGATATGGCCTTGGTGCTCATTAGGCTAGCCCATAGGCTCTTACGTGCTTGGTCAATGCAACCTTTTAGGTGTGGCCCTATGGCTCATTAGGCTGGCGACAATGGCTCTTACACCTTGGGTCGAAACGACCTTTCTTGTGTGTCCTTGAGGCTTATTAGGCTGGCGATAATGGCTCTCGCACCTTGGGTCAAAGCGACGTCTTGTGTGGCTTGTGTGGGCTGGCGATAATGGCTCTTACGGCTTGGGTAAAAGCGGCCTTTTATGTGGGCTGGCGATAATGGCTCTTACTCCTTGGGTTGAATCGACCTTTTATGTTGATTGGAGATAATGGATCTTACGCCTTGGGTCGAAGCGACCTTTTATAGGCTTTGGCTTTCCCTCGTTAAGGACTTTTTGAAGTAATTTTTGCCAGACTCTTCGATTATTTGATAAAACCTTGATTACGAGTCGTTATGTGGAGATGATCGAGCACCTCAGGAGGTTTTGCTCGGAGGCTGAGTATCTTGAAGCCTGTGATTTGGATCTGACATGGTCGAAGCTCTTTTGCCTATGTCGAGGTGTAGCCTGTTTAACAGGTTCTTTTCAAAGTAGATTTGAAGTAATTGAAGGCTTGTGATTTTGTAGTGACGGTCGGGCATCCCAGAGTCTTATTATTTTCGCTGGTACAACCTTATGACCGTAGTCATTTATGCTTGGTCGGGGCCATTTTTTATCCCGAGTGAAGTAGTTTCGGTGTCTATATCGAGGGTATGCCTTTTAGGGGTCTTACAAGTTCAATATATAGCCTAAACTTTGAGATCGGGTTTATGCCTTTAGTAAGGTATTACAATATTTTCATGCCTTTGAGGTCTTACAGTTTTTGGATACTTGGTACAAGTATGGTTCATTCCTTGCTTGAGGCCTTACAGATATTGTTGTTGCCTTATGTAGGTCTTACGAGACCGAGTATGCCCTCTTTGGGTCTTATAGACTCGGTTTTTTAGTGAATGGTTATTGGTGATAGTCCTCGGGTCATCGAGAGTATTTTGGCTCGGGAGCCGTTACTTGTAAACTTGGTATTGCCTTATTGAGGGCTTACGATTTTTGCAATTCCGACCCTGAGGTCATGCGATTTTTGAAATTTTGGTGCCAGTCCCCGTGTGTTCGGGACACTTTCAGCCTTGGAGATGTTTCATGATTTTCATGTGTCCTCGTTGAGGGCTTATAAGTTTGGAGTCCCAACCTGGAAGTTGTTCAGATGTTGAATTGTTAATATCAGTCCCCGATTGTTCGGGACGTTTTCGACAGAGGAATCTGTTTTGTGAAAGTGCTGAGTTTCTTTTGGAGTGTGAGATGCTTTGAAAAATGTTATTCTTTGATTACTTGGTATAAGTATACATGTTTTCACCATCGGGGGCCCGACTATACGAATACGGTTCGTTCGATCGTTTGGCCTGGTACATCATTTTCCTATTGGGACCCCATTTGGCGTTTCTTGGCTTTTTCTAGTGGGTGGCCTTCCAGGGGGTGCCCCCAGTGTTCAAGATTGATTGTAAAAGAAGCCTTGAAAACTTTTTGAATCTTTCTTAGGTAGCAAGTGGATGTTGCCTCCTTAAAACCTTGCCGGTAAAACCCTTTCCGGGATAAAAACTCGGCCAAAGGAACAGAGTGCAATGGATGCTCTAAAACCTTAAGGTTTTCGAGCTCTGTTAGCATTTTAACTACTTCGGTCGCGCGCCTGCACAAAGTTAGCATGAAATATGAAATGAAAAGGGATATGATTATACCTCAGTGGCGATGGCGCTTTTGAACTTTGACATTCGTTAGGAGGATGTGGTACGGTCCTTTATTTGGATACAACAGAGGTTGTGTCTCGTGGTTGCTATCTTATCACTGGTTTATTTCTTAGTCCCTCTACTAGGGGAGACTTTGGTGCTTCGGATAGTGGCATCTGTCTCAAAAGATCGTGTGGATGACATGTTGCGGCTCGTCCGCTTTGTTCTTTTTGGTAGTTTCTCTTTCTCGAAACTAAATTTTGGCTCGATCGTTGAGGAATTCTCGAAGGTGACCATTGTCGAGTAACTGGGCCACTTCCTCCCGAAGTTGCCGGCAATCATTGGTCATGTTTCCGTGCGTGTTGTGAAATTCGCATACTAAGTTATGGTTCCTTTGTGAAGGATCCGATTGTACAGCCTAGGCCACCTTGCATCTTTGATCCTGCCGATGGCAAACACGACGTCTGACACATCGACGTTGAAGTTGTATTTTGATAAGCGAGGTGCCTCTGTTGGCCCTGCTTTCTTATCAAATTCGGCTCTATTGATGAGTCCCCCAGGGTCCTGTCCTCAGTCTATCCTTAGATAACTGCGAGGTGGGTTACGCCTCAGGGCGTTCTTTTTGTCTTTGGTGTATGGTTGATATCTTTCTTTGTTTGGCTTTGGCTCCTTTGCCAGGAGCCTTCTTGGGTACACTAAGCCCGAGGGGCTCCCAGTTGGTCATCTTCGACCCTGATTTTTGACTGATATCGGCTGTGGATGTCCGACCAGGTCACAACGAGATATTCGACCAGATTCTGCTTCGGCTGCCTCGAATCCACTGAGCTTCGTTCATTCAGACCCTGAGTGAAGGCCTACACTTCCTAGTCGTCAGAGACTGGAGGTAGTTCCATTTAAAAGTGAGACAGGAATTCGCACAATATCTCGTTCTCTATTTGCTTGATTTTGAAGACGTCAGATTTTCTTGTGGCCATCTTGATAGCCCCGGTATGCGCCTTTATGAAGGAATCTACCAGCATGGCAAACGAGTCTATAGATTTTGGGGCCAGGCTATGATACCACATCATTGCCCCTTTAAAAAGTGTTTCTTCGAACTTTTTCAGCAGGACGGACTCGATCTCGTCGTCCTTCAGCTCGTTGCCCTTTACTGCACAGGTGTAAGCGGTAACGTGCTCATTAGGGTCTAAGGTACCATTATATTGCTGAATATTTGGCATTCTGAACTTCTTTGGAATAGATTTATGGGCTGCTTCCTGTGGGAACGACTTCTATACGAACTTATTTGAGTCCACACCTTTCAAGATCGGGGGCGCCCCTGGAATTTGGTTGACCCTGGAGTTGTAAGTCTCGACCTTCTTATCATTGGCTTCTATTATTGTTTTGCCCGATTTGATCATTCTAGTGAGGTCCCCGAGCATCTTTACGATGACAAGATCGGCTATTGACCTGTTATTGCTCGATCTCTCTGGTACTTGTTCGATGGGGTGAGCTGTCCCCGGTGCTACTGTGCTAGGAGTATTTTTAGTGACTTTACAGCTGAGCAATAGCCAACTGTTGTGCCTGCAACATTTTAAAAATAACATGAAGGCTAACCTCTCCTTCTTCCTTGGTTGGGGTTTTTTGAGCTTTTTGTGGATGTCCTTGGTGCACACTTTTATTGGTATGTGAGCTTATATCGACCTGTTGGGGTCGCGTGAAACTGCGTCTGTTGGGATTGGTCCTGGTGCGTTCTCAAGGTTTCGTGGTGGTACACCAACACATGGAACAGCCACACAGTTCTCTCCGTGGTTTTCAAGATTGTCATTTTCAATTCTATTTACCAAGCTAGGCATTTCGACCTGAAATTGAAGATCCTGGACAAAAAAAATGTGTGAAAGATAACTTGCGTTGTGTAATGAAACCAACAAGAAAATGATCACTATTATTTTTAGCCCCACGGTGGGCGCCATACTGTTTACCGCAAAAATGGTAATAATAGTTAAATTTAAATATGGGACTCTAAAAATACGTGATCTATTTTTATGCTAGTTGTTAAGCAGTTGATGCTATGTGTGAGATTTCGAAACGAGATAAGAGTAAGAAATAAGGTGATAACCAAACCGATAGGTTAGCAACCTCGAGCTTGTTGATTCGGGGGTCTCGAGGTCGATTCCAGTGCTCGACTGCGAGCTATCGAAAGTGATCGGAGTATGAATAACAGTTATAATAAAATCAACGAAGGCTCTTTAGGGTCAATGATAAACAATAAATGAAGAACAATAATGAAGGTAATAAATTGAAGCAATAATATCAAGAGAATATATTAGAGAGCGGAGAGAATGTTCTTATATATTTCGTGTGGAGCAACAGTTGCAATAGACCTTTACAAAATGACAAGGATCCCCTTTATATATGAGAGGAGTCCCAACATAGTACAAAATACATTATTACAAAGATATGAAGATGGGACAGCCAGATGACACCTTGATTCGGGTTTAGAGTAGTCCACTAGGCTCTGTCAGTCCAAGCCGTGTGCCTTTGGAACTCCCCGTTTCTACCATTACCGTGATCATTACTAACCTAAGGTCGAGTGTCGACGACCCTCAAGGGAGGATACTCGGCCGTGGCCTCGAGCCTTCGAGGTGATCTTCCGAAGTGCCTTAATGACAAGAAATTGGACCCTTCGATTTCACCGTACACATTCATCAAAATTTATTTGCTGCAGAGGAACAAGCTCATGTCTTTTCTTTATGTACAACCAGCTGAAAATTTCTACTATTAGGTAAAGTTCTAATAACAAGTACTAGTACATATTTTTGACAGACAACTCGATATTGCCTTCTTCATAGGACGGGTTAGGAATAAGGAAACCAACTTCGTGTTAAGGAACTCAAAAAATGAAAGGAATTTCAAGCTATACACGATCAACTATATCTTTATTTTATCACTCTCATAAGGTGTTACTCAAATTTAACAGATTTTCTTATTGTTAAAGTCCACCCTCAAGAGTCCTCAAAAACTGAAACTAGGCACACTAACATTCACTCATTTATTAGGAATTACCACGATTTCCATGATACCATAAATGGAAATTGTGGTAAGGCAATGAGTTGATCAGCATTTCCAGCAAGAGGCAGCTACAATAGGCTTTGATTTCCAGCCAAGAACCAAGCAACCCTTCTCTTCTGTGATAGTGAATCCTTCATATGCATTCACTCCGGCCAGCCACTGCTTTGCTTGTGACACCATCTTAATAGGCGCTGCCTGAAAACCTGCTCGACTCATCCTCCTACGCCATTGGTCCACCCTCTCGTGCCTTTCCACTCGTGCTGGTCCCTCACAACTCACAATGTTCTTAATCTCCTCCGCAAAGTAAAATTGTTCTATCTTCGCGCGCCTTGTATCATACTTTGGCAGCATGACATCAAGGGAGTCAAAAATAGCAGAGTAATAATGCAACGCTTCCATGAATCTCCCAAGAAAAAAGGGCCCGTTGTGGCTCGAATCTTGCTCCACTAGGACTAGAATCTTGGGAGATAGTTCATGAACTACCTGCAGAACAGAGTTGAGAGCACCGCGACTTTCCTTCACCACGCAATGGAGCTGAAGAATACTGTTAACCACGAGGACTTCGCCATCATATACGTTGATGTCCTTTGGCGTAAGGTTTTCCAAAGTGCTTTCCACAGCTGAAAATTCCAAATTAATACCAAGGCTTCTTGCATAGGCCTCAAGCACATCTCCAATTATTTGGAATTTCTCGGTATTTTGTCCAACAGCAGTGATCCTAAGGCGACGTGGGGGTTGACTAGTACGATTAGCAAGACTCTGAATAAGCCGACGCCATTGGTGACCATGTGGCAACCCAACGCTCATCCCCAAATCAACCACATGAAGTAAACTCTCTCCCTCAAAGGCTTCCAATATTGAAGAATTGGCCACAAAATGACCAAATTGAATATGTGGACATATCTCATATAACAGCCTTAAAGCTTCTTCTTTTTTCTCCAAGGCCATGTCTGTTTTATTCATAGCAGGGGTAGCAACATAACCAACCGCGCCAAGCGGCTGCACCAGAGCCAACCGATCAGCGAGCCCCTGCACGAAACAGGACGCTACACGCTGGAAAGAAGTCCCAAATACTAAGGCACTATTACGTAGCTCAGACAACAGGACCGAGGCACGAGACTTGTCCCTACAAGCCACAGCTTCTGCACAAGTAATTAGAAGTTGGACTAGTTTCATGCCTTCCCCATTTTCTTCCTCTTGATTAATTATGTCTGCTGCTGCCTCTTCAATAGCTTCAGCAGCAAGGTACCTTTGGTTTAACGCCCAAACATGATCGCGAAAATGAAGCCTTGGCGCCAACTGCAAGCTATTCACACTGTTACTACTATCATTTCTTGGAATACTGCTGCCACCGCCGCTGCTGCTACTGCTACTATCGCTATAAAAGCTAATGCTATTGCTCCCAAGCGATTCGCCAAGACTCGATGACCTCCTCAGCCTTTTGAAATCCCTACTTTCATTGGACAAAGTGGAAAACATGCTAGAAGCATTTCTCTTGAAAACAGCTGTGTAAGGATTAAGAGAATAAGTCAATTCTTTGTGACTAAGGTAAAGGCCATTTTCCAAAAGGTCATAACCAATTTGATCACTATTGCAAGGCTCAAGGGACAGGAAACCAGTGACCATATCATAAGTCATTTCTTTTTCTTATTAAGTACAATAATGTGTAGTAGCTTTGTTCTCACGTTAATGAAGACGAAGAGATTTAATGAACAAGGGTGCTTGAAAGAACCAGTCAACAGGGGAAGAGGGGTTTATATGCTTGCAATACGGTTGTTTCATAATTATGAGGATTGATAATTACGATAAATTTTGTCCAAATGCTATTGATTCTAATATAACTAATTTAACTACCGGAGAGACTTGACAGCGAGAGTTTGCCTGTGAAATAAAAATTAAAACATAGACCAATCAATGTGAAATCTAGGGACTAGATGGCCTCCCGTTGTCTTGGATTTTTTTATCTGGTTCTTAGCCATCTTCTAGTTTAATTGGTGACTATACATTCTCATCAAAAGATCATGACGCAAACAGTGACGGAGTCAAAATTTTCACGACGAGAATTCAAAATATGAATAAGTGAACACGTGGAGAAGCCAAGGAAATTTAACCTATGCTATATATACAAAAAAAATTTATGTAATTTTTCGGTGAAATGGGTTCGGATCTGTCACCCTAGCTCCATCCATTCATGCAAACAATAAACATACAAGAAATTCCCAGGTGAGTTAGCTGACTTAACTCTTGTGGCTCATAGGCTCGATACCCGGAGGAGTGTAGGCGTTAGAACCTAATAACATTGGTTCATACATATATGTCAAATAATTCATCAAGTAAGTACGGATAATAGAGTTGAACCTAATAAATCTATTATTGGGTTCGTGTTAGTGGTAACTTTCGAATTCGTGACATTTATCTAATTCACACATTTGGCACTGACGGAACCATATGCAATGAACTTCGTCAGAAAGTTATACCGTTGTAATAGCATACAAACATATAGTATACGGCTCTACCCGATTTTACTATTTTATCGAGGCCAAGGAATTGCATCGAAGGTCATCCTCGTAATGGATCATATTAAAGCACGAGGACAAGGTATCGAGTTCGAGAATCGAGGTGCCTGTCGAGATCGCGGCCGGCAGCTGTTGAGACCAAACAAGGCAGACTTCGGGCAAAGCACAATAACAGAAAAGCGGATATTCGTGACTGGTTGAAAATCATGGCGGAAATCTCGGAACGGATCAAATCAAGGGCGATTGTTTAGGCTAATCATAGGATTTACTTCTTCAATGAGTATTGTACCATAGATAGGATTCCTCTACCATATAAAAAGAGTCCTAATCATTTTGTAATCACCTTATATTCACGCAAATCAAAGCAATACAACACTTTTCTAGTTCATATTCTTGTTCATCGGCTTATGATATTTTTAACTATTCTTACATCTCGAGGGTATCCAAACTCGAGGGCCGAATTTCGTTCAAACAATGGTTTGCTTTATATTATTGTTAATTTATATTATTACTCTTTACATTTATCAATTGGTATTAGGTGAAATCACGTGTCCTTGAAATCACATTATAAGTTTAATTCTTATCCACCAGCCCGGAAAGCAACTCCACTCAGTCTTATCCCCGTGGCCATTTATAAAATGGAGGATGGATATCACTGGCCTCTACCATCAGCCCCGGTAAAGCTAAATTCATTTTATATATGACTGACTATTTCTCTAAGTGGGTTGAAGGACAGGCCTTCAAGAAAGTCAAAGAAAAAGATGTCATAGACTTCATTTGGGATCACATTATATGTTGATTCGAAATGCCTGTCCAGATTGTATGCGGCAATGGAAAGCAACTCGACGGCATCAAAGTGACATTTTTTTTAAGACCACAAAATAAAAAGGATCATGTCAATTCCATATAATCCTAGTGGGAATGGACAAGCCGAATCGACCAATAAGACCGTCATCCAAAATCTGAAGAAAAGATTGAACGAAACTAAAGGAAAATGGAGAGAAATACTCCCTGAGGTCCTTTGGGCATATTGAACAACAACGAAATCCAGTACGGGGACAACGCTGTTCTCTTTAGTCTTTGATGCCGAAGCTCTAATATTAGCCGAAGTCGAGGAACCTAGCTCCAGGTTTCAGAATGCAACGGTGGAGTCAAATCACGAGGCTGTGAATATGAGCCTCGAATTGCTAGATGAGAGAAGGGAAGCCGCTCGTTCGAATGGCCACATGGAAACAACGGATCGAGAGGTATTAAACCCGAAGAGCCAATCTTCGACACTTTAAAACTAGGGACTTAGTTCTGAGAAAGGTCAACCCTCAATACTCGAGATCCAAACGAAGGAAAACTTGGCCTGAACTGGGAGGGACCATATCAGGTATATCATCAAAAAGGGATCCTACAAATTCGGCACGATGGATTGTAAGTAATTACCAAACAATTGGAATGTATCACTTCTCAAACGATACTACTACTAAGGTACGACCTTCTCCATTTTCATTTACATTTTACACTAACCAATTGCAGGTGTTCAGCCAAAGACATCAAAAGATTCTTTATTACAAAGTCCTTAGGGCTTAAAGCACGCGTTGTACTCTTTTTTTCTTAGACTAGTTTTTATTCCAAATGGATTTTTTTGGCGAATGAGGCAACCATGTTTGTGCTAACTTATAATAACTCAACAGTATTCGAGACTTCTTTACAATCAACTTCGAATACTGGGAGCATCACCCTTGGATGTTAACTTTGTTACAAGGAAGGTACTACGTGTCAATAGGGTCTCGATAGGTAAAACTTTGTAAGAGCCAAATGGTCAACGAGACATGTCCATTTTGATCACTCGAGGCCTAAAGGCAAACATGTACACATGCATAATCTATTGAGAGAAGTAATTTTCCTTGCCAAATATTTTTTGCCTTAAAGAAATTTTTACTTTGCAATTTCATACTTTTGATCTATTGTGGACGGGCTTAAGGGCCGATCACAACTGAAATTCAAACAACTTACCCCATACTTGGGGACTGCCGTCCAATAAAACGATGAAATCAAACTACTAAAATCTCGAGATCATAAGACCTTAAAAAGGCAACCCTTGTTTTTATAGGCCACGGCCACCCCACTCGGGGACTGACACTTCGAACAAGTTTGAAGTATAACCGGGAAACAAGCCGAAGAGACAAATCCCAAGTCAAAGGCTACAGGCTCAGAGACGTTAAAATTTCATAATAAAATAGGCCTTCAAATATTTCCATAAAACTTGTTTAAAAGGCTACCCTCGGCACATTTACGAAGGGTTTCGATCACATCAACCCTCAAAAACCTTAAGGGGTACCAAATTGTTCGAATTATCGAACAAGCTTATTCCACACTAGGGCGTAACAAAGCAAAGGGTTTAGATAGTACTAACCCTTGAAAACCCTAATGGATACAAATTTATCTTGTGCTAAGGCATAATAAATTTTTATATGATTAATTTTTAAATCCAAATAGGAGACCATTCTTTTTAAGGCCAAATCGGCCTAATTCAAGAGCCTAAGAGCCATTCTATTTTTTGAGTTCGAGAAGTCATCCTCACTCAACTAAAATCTAAGGGTCATATTACTTCGAGTTTGAGCAAGTACTCACTCGATTACAAAGACTACATTAATCCGACTTTGACCAAATTGCCTAAGCCTTGTATCGTGAACAAGGCACAGACGAAATAAAATTTTCACAAGTAAATGAAATAAAGACAAGAAAGCAAAGAGATCTTTTATATATAAAAAAAATATTTACAAGGACCGATCAAGATCCTACACAAAAATTAAAATAAAAAAAAAAGCCTAAGTGCCTAATTTTCCTCGAGAGCTACATCCTCGCCATCAGGATCTCCCCTACTCTCGGATCCACTCACGCTCCCGGAAATATCAGAAGAAGAAGAAGAGAGCAACTCTTTGCCTTCAGCCTCAAGCTCTTTCGCATTCTCGATCTCGACAACAAGGTTAAAGCCACAACCATGAATCTCCTCAAGAGTCTCTCTTCGAGACTGCCATTTGGCATGTTCGGAAACCTAGTATGTTCGAGCCTGAGAAGCATCAGAAACTTCTTTTGCTCGAGTTTGGCATTCAGTTGAGGATAACTTACTCGAGTTGCCTCTTTCTCCAAAGTAAGGCGGTCCATCTTTTGCTTCCACATTGAAGTCTTATCCTTCACCTCAACTACCTCTCCTCGGAGTTGCACGATCGTTTCATGCAGTCGTTGGACATGTGAAATCGAATCATTAGCCATCAGTCCCAAACCGAGGCCATAAGCATTTAAGACTTTATTTACCTGCTTGGTTGGTTCACTTTATTCTTCTGGGCCATGGCCAACTCAGCTTGGAGACCTTTGATTTCCTTTTCTTTTTCTTTTTGCTCACCAATAAGCTTGAGAGCATTTTTCGCCTCGGTAAGCCCTCGGATTTCAGCTTCATATCAGCTCAAATCTCTTCAAGACATGAAGAAAGCCTCATGATGAGAGAAAAACACAAGTATGAAGACTTGCATCAACAAAAAAAGTTAGGGCTTACCTGATTTAAATCTTGCTGGGCCTCGTTAAAAAGGCATAGTGTTCCCACCTCGTCCATCAAATCTTGATCCTCCTCGGTGACCAAACCCCGAAGGTAATTGGCCACCCCTACTAGAGCAACAAAAAACTTGTGCATCCTCCGTGACCGTGATAATAATGGTTTGTTTGCACTCAGGATCGACACTAGAAGTTGGGAACTGGCTGGTTAATCTGAAGCTCGAAGAAAATTTTCCCAAGCTCCTCCTAGGTACGTCCAAGTCATTCAAACCAGCGATATCATCGACCCCGGCAAAACAACTTTAGAAAAGGTCCTTCCCTCAGAGGGCACCTTCTACCTGAGGGCCTTCATAGCCTGAGCCTCTCGAACTTCCCCTTTCGAGAATGAAGGAAACGGATGGGAGTCTCCAATTTCTGTTTCCCCAAATGAATCACTTGGGGCGTATTTAGAAGGGCCTCAGAGCGGGTCCCTTCGGACATACCTGCCAACTGCTCATCAAGGCTGGAGGAATCTTCAATCTCTAAGACCCCCTCAGTTTGAAGCTGAATTTCTCCAACCCTTACCGACTCAGAGGCCTTTGGGGCCTCGGTTTCCCACTTTACTCGGGCCACCAGCTCGGAGCCATCGTCCTCGTTTTCTTCTTCTTACTCTCTTAGCCGCTGAACTACCTTTGCAAGAAGAACGATAGTGTCTTTCTTCAACTTATGAGCCTTACTTTTCTTGGTCTTTGGGCCCTTAGAGGTCGAGACCCTTTTTCTCTTCTTATTCTTTGCCGGTTCGGATCCGAGGGCAACACGTCTTCCTCTCCGAATGAGGGCCTCATTATAGAATTTTATCCGAGGCTTGAATGAAAGGAAATCAAGTAAGTATGAAAAGAAACATTTCAACGAAGATCATCAATATGTGAAAAGGGGCTTACCATGATTTTTGACCTCCCATAGTCCATTTTCCATGAGCGATCAGCATACGGAGAGGTCGAAGTCGGGTTTCGAACCCATCCCTCGAGGTTAGGATACACCAAGCATCCAAGAGACCGCTACATCGTAGAAATGGATATTGATGAGAAGAAGCAAAAGAAACGAAATAATAAATGGAGGCTATAGGTGGCATTGTACTTACGCTTCATATTTCATTTCTCAGGAAATAACATCTTCTTGGCCGGGATTAGGTTAAAAGTTTTCACTCAAACAAACTGGTCCATACATCCTCGATCATTGTCCTCATCTATGCTCTAGAACAGCATCTTTGTAGCTCGACACTGGATTCTTATTAACCCGCCTTGATAGAGACGGGGGCTGTACAAACTGATGAGGTGGTCGAGGATGAAAAGCTTCCCTTCGACTTTGCCCTTAAAGAATCGGAGCAGAATAACGATCCATCAAAAAAAGGGATGGATCTAACCTAGGGTTATTTGATATCGATGGCAAAAATTGATGATGACGGGATCGCCAGGGCCCGGTGTGAAAAGGTAAATGTAAACACTTAGAAACCATTTCACATGGGTAGTGATATCTTCTTCAGGGACCGAAATCACCACCTCTTTATCTTCTCAATGGCAGTCTTTCTTCACATGCTCAAGGTCACTCTTAGTTATCGAGCACATATATCTCGACATTGGCTCGCATCAACCAAGGACCGACGAAGTTTTCTCAATTTTGAAGTCCACAGTAAGTTCAGACCCACTGGGAACACACTCCTTGGGGAGTGGCTCCACAGGTGTTTTATCGCCCGCTGGCCGCAATGAAGAAGCTATTTTCTTTTGATGAACAGTTTTTGACGTTTTTGCCATTTTTGTACAAAGAAAGAAGAAGAGAATAAGGTTTGGTGTTTTCAGGGAAGGTTGATAATGAAACCTAGACTATGCAGAACGAAAAAGCTTAAGAGAGGTAAAAAGCTTAAGGGATTAGAAGGAAGTGAAAGTAAAGATTGAATCAAAGGCACTAGTGGCCGACCACCAACTGACGCTCATTAATGATTTTGAAAACTATATCAACAGGACGCTTCAGTCGCTTACGTCACAAGGATGAAGTCATGACTAGCCGAGGTACAAAATTGAAGGCTCAATTTATTTCTTCTCAGTATACTCCAAGAAACGGGGGAACTATCTGTATACGGTTAAAACCAGGCTTACCCGATTTTACTATTTCATCGAGGCGAGAGAATTGCATCGAAGGTCAGCCTCGTAATGGATCAATAAAAGCATGAAGGTAAGGTACTGAGTTCGAGAATCCAGGTGTCTGTCGAGATCAAGGCCAGCAACGATCAAGACTAATAGCCCATTTGGCCAAGTTGTAAAAATAAACTTATTTTGAGAAGTGCTTTTTTTCAAAAGTGTTTTTCTCAAAAATACTTTTGGTGAGAAGCAATTTGTGTTTGTCTAATTGGTTTGAAAAGCACTTCTGAGTAGCAATTAGTATTTAGCCAAGCTTTAAAAAAACTGCTTCTAAGTGTATTTTTCTCAAAAGTGCTTCTCAAAAAAGTACTTTTGGAAAGAAACTACTTTTTCTGTTTCTCCAAAACTGCTTCTGCTTCTCCTCAAAAGTATTTTTTTCCTTCGAAAGCTTGGTCAAACACCTCAATTTTTGTACTTTTGGCCAAAAAAAACACTTTTGGCCAAATATAAGCTTGCCAAACAGGCTATAAATAGGGCAGATTTCGAGCAAAGCGCAATAATAGAAAAGCAAGATATCCATGACTGGTCGAAGATCATGGTGAAAATCTCGAAATGGATCAAATCAAGGGTGGTTGTTTAGGCTAATCATATGATTTACTTCCGCAATTAGAATTGTACCATAGATATGATTCATCTACTATATAAAGAGGGTCCTACTCATTTTGTAATCACCTTACATTCACACATATCAAAGCAGTACAACACTTTTTTTGGTTCATATTCTTGTTCATCAGCTTATTAAACTTTTAATTGTTCTTGCATCTCGAGGGTATCCAAACTCAAGGACCGAACTCCGTTGAAATACTGATTCGCTTTATATTATTGTTAATTTCTATTATTACTCTTTATATTTATCAATTGATTTTAGGTAAAATTATGTGCACTTAAAGTATACATATATAATATTTTGAATTCATTTAGATAAAGAGAAATGCAAGTTCAAACCTCAAGTATGACGTTTTTTGTATTTTTTCTGAATTCCCTTGTTAAAATTTCAGACGGCTCTACTGCGCATTACGAACTAATTACTGAACCAAAGCCGTGGGCAAACATCACTTTTTGTCTAATTTAGGAGAGAGAAAAAGATCGACTTTAATTGATTTTTAAAGCATTCTTTCTAGTCTATGAACTTTTGGGTTCATGACGTATTGACGTTACTTTAAATTTACAAGGATATCAAACAAAAACTAGAATTTTTTGTTGTCCACTTCAATTCGGCTAAGAGTATTTCATGAAAGCTATTCCAACTTATTGGGACATTTCAAGGTTACCAAGATAAGTAGAAAACTAGTTCTTGGTTCTCTTGGACAGAATAACTGAAAATAATAAGGTTCAACAACCAAAGCTAGTTGTAAACAAATATATAGTGGAGTGACTTTTGGATTAAAGATGAGTGTACGAGCTACGATATTCCTTGATCGAGCGCAATCGAAGCCATAAAGAATCATATTGTTTGAATTATTGTTACGTGTCGTATCATAATGTATTGTGTTGTATTGTACTGTATTGTGTTATACTATTTATTTAATGAATACAATATTTAGATAGATTGTATTATTTGCTGTCATTTCATGATGTCATGCACCAATAATATGAAAAATAAAATTGCAATATTACTAAGAAAAGATATGACACGGAGTAGAATTATTATATAAAAAAGTAGGGTAAAGGATAAAATATAATTATTTAATAATAACAAAGGGCAAGATGGGGAAAAAAATAAAGTAACGATGCCACCACCCCATATCCGTCATTACATAAAATGGCAGTTTTCCTCGTTACATAGCGACGAATTTAACAATACGATATAATAAAATTTAAATAATAATCAAAACAACATCATATTTTAACTTTAAAGTAACAATACGATAGTAACAACTTTCCAAACTAAGGTAATGTAACTATAGTTTTAAAGTTCTTTTAAAAGTTAATTTGGAAAAGTATGATCCTTGTCTTTGCCCTAAAAAATAACTACATAGCTAACATCAGTTGTTAATCATCTCAATATCTATAACTGACGTTGAAGAGAGAATCTCAAGGTCAGTGGAATCAAATATGTACATTACCTTTGACAATTAATTAGGAATTTACTTTTATTAGAGGGTAACATTATATTCAGCCGGCTAAATATGGGAAAAATTAAGTACATAATTGATTTGCAAAAAGCACATAAAGAATGAGACGGCAACAATGACGGCGCGGAGGTGAAGTTAATAAGAAAATGGTATATTTAGCAGTTTGTGACTTTAAATAAATGGATTTATTATTAATATGACAAGATTCATCGGCGGGCATATTCTTAATCTGTGCGTAAAGCCAACAAGAAATATATTTTGCACACTTTAATTCCCTATTTTATACTTTCAACAATAATAATAATAATAATAATAGAAGCTTCCACAGTTCCTTGTACTCAATTATTACGAACATTGGCCAATCTAGACACTCTTGCTTTTTTGCTGACAAAGCTTAATTGGTTTATTTTACTATTAATTGGCACTTTCCTATTTTTTTAGTGTTTCTATTTCTGGGGAATTTTTTGCTAAAGTGGGTCTTGATTTGACATAATCATAATTAATCTGAGTTAACGTCAGCTCATACTTAGCGTCATGCTTAGAAAGAGGAAAAACTTAACTCGTATCAATTGATGGGAACTAATATATTTTTTAAATTATTAAGTCAACGTTGCAACAACATCTTTGTTTTAACTAAGGGTGCACGGCTAGGAATTAGGCTTTGGTAACACTTCTAAAACTGTACGGTTGAGTAAAATATTTATTTCATAGATATTTGTAGTGATCGGTCACCCTTTATTCTAATTGATTAGGACTAGTGGATGCAAAATGGATTAAAAAATATAGTAGTTATTTATTCATATTATTCATATATTTTTTTTTAAACAGGAGAACTATATTATACACTTAAAAATAGATAATTAACGAGTTTAACTTTTATATTTGTAAAGGAAAATTAGAAATTCTTCCAAAAGTAATCATACTTAAAAACCTATGGATAGTATGAATATTTATATTATTCACCGATAAACTCATTTTTTAATCATAATAAATATGGTCAGGTGAATAACTTATTCATTTTGTATTACCCGTTTTCGACCATGCCTGCCCGTTTCCCTCCCCCTCCCCCCTTTACCCCTACCTAAATAGGACTGGTACAACTATCTTCCACCTGTTAACGGGATAGTCCATATTACCCTTTCTTTTAGTTGAAACAACTTAAAGATGATAAAAAAAGGAACAAATATACATATTATGTAGATGGATTAACATCTAGATATAGATGTGGATCAATGTTTAACCATATCAGAGGTGGTTTCTTTAACTTCAGACGGCTTGGCTGCTAATTTTTATACTTAAGACCACAAAGATTATAGGACTATTCTAACTCTAAGATCAGGATATTCAATGTAAGAACTGTTAATACTACAAAGAACAACGGAATTTTTGGTCAATATTGTCCCTTATCTTTGAGGGTAATCTATTTTTGTCTTTCAAATATAACTCTGAACATATTTAATCCTTAAGTACGCTAAAGTGGAACACCTTTGGTCTCATTGACAGGATTGGTTTCAGCACTCACCATTTTTTTAATTTAGTTATCGAAAATATTTTATAAACCGATGCCTGCTGATAAATTTAAGATTTTAACATTAAAACTTTTACTTCTAAAGTTAAAAATTTTCCATAAAGAAAAGTTAAAATTTGAAAGAAAAAAAGAGAGCTGCCAAGATCACTTCTAGGCATAATATTAAAGCAAACAAATAACCAAATTGTATTATCACATTTAACCCGCTCCATAAACTATTTACATCTGGTAACCGAAAAAAAAAATATATATATATACACACACACAAAATAATATACAAATTTTATACTTTTTTCAGCTATTATTATTAAAGCGGCTATATAATGTAATTTTGTCATTGAAAACTAGCAAAGAAGGATATTTTCAAGGTTAAAATTTTAAGAAGACATTATCTAAAAATGAAAAATTAAAGTGATAATTTACGTTATCCAATAAAAGAAGAGGAAACGTTTTGCTTCAGAGCTTGATTCACGACTCAGATTTGGTTAACACCATTAGTTTTTGAACACATTCTGTTAGTGAGACTAAAGGTGCTCCACTTTAGCATAATGAGGGACTAAATATACTTAGGGTTATATTTAAGGGACTAAAATAGACCTACCCTGAATGATAAGGCGAAATCTTGGCCAAAAACTCAGCCAACGCTAGCAAACTCTACATTTCAAAAGCAGCACTACAGAAATCACAAGAACATCTGCAAACATTTGAACTTCAACTTCCAATTCCAGTCAAGTACAAGCAACACCATTTTTCAAGGCCTAAACCTAAAATGCTAAGTTGATACTTGATACCACTCCAGATTCGAACACCAGTATCTACAGATGCAACGAAGAAATCCCGAGTAAATTCCTATTACAGACTCAAAGCTGCATGAGCAAGAAATGCTAACAGTTGTTTGTGTACAGTAGTAGAAAATATGTAGAAACACAAAACTCTCCTATTGCTCATCTGCTGGCCAAGTTTTTTTCCCCTTCAAGCGCAGTCTCACAATTGCCATCCGACTTTGAGGAACCAAAACAAAATCAAGACAGAAACTAACAAATTTTCCTGAAAGACTACTGTTAGTAGTCAATGTTATTGACAATACTTCTAATCCATTACAAGTAAAAATGAAAAATCTTTAATTGAATTTTTCACGACAAGGATGCAGCTAACGGCATCAACTTGACAAGGTAAAAAACAATAAATACCATATTCCAAGTAGGCTCATACTTATCATTTCCATACATTAAATACTTATCTCCAAAATCTTCTTCTAGAAGCTCCACGTCTATGCACTTGCTTCAGATCTTTAGCTGAAAGAAAATGAGCAATATCAGAGAAGTACTCGCAAACCAAATAAGAAAATTGGTAGTTTGTGCTATATGAACTAATTATCAACAGAACATTATCCCTATCAGATTGTAGAAAAATGGCCTATTTGGAGAAGGAGAAAACTGCAGACATAAAATTGATGTATGCAACAGAGCATCTCGACCAGGAAACAAAGATATTTAAAAATAAATATAAACGAATCATTTTCCTGGATCAGAAATTGGCAGCGGACTGAAGTGGAGCCTCGGAGCATTGGTAAAGTTGTCTCCGTGTGAACCATAGGTCACGGGTTCGAGCCGCAGAATCAACCACTGACGATTACGTTAAGGAAGGATACCTACATCATACTCACTAGGGGTACGGCCCTTCCCCCGACACTGAGTGAACGTGGGACTCTTCGTCCAACAGGCTTTCCTTTTTTCTTTACAAATTAGCAGGGGATTAAATAACTTCTTCGGCTCACAAAATCAAATGCCCAAGCTGGGAAATGCCCTTTAGCCCATGGAACAGATGTGTTGAAAGAGGTATTGCTATAACTGAAGATACCTGTAAGTCTTCCAGCAACATACAGAACTTCTTCAGCAATGGGCCTCCACTGCTCGGCACAAGAAAAATTAATTCCCAGACCAACACTAAGTCCTCTCAGGAGATGCACTGTACGGAGCACAGAAAACAGTTCCTCTGGAAAAGCCTGTCATCAGAACAAACAATTTTCCATATTTTATAAACGGAAAAGGGCCTAAAATGCCCTTCAACTATCAGGTTTGGTCTAAAAATGCCCCCCATCCACCTATTGGGCCAAATATGCCCTTCTGTTAATGTTTTTGGCTCACAAATGCCCTTTGAGTTAACGGAAGGACACGTGTCATCCTTTTATTGGTGCATTCTAAATATTTCATAATTAATTAAAAAGACACATTATTCATACCTGAAAAATAAATAAAAATTTTCTAAAATACTTACAAAAGTTAAAAACTTGGAAAAAAAAATCTTATTTTAGTAAAAAACTTTTGTAAGTATTTTAGAAAATTTTTATTTATTTTTCAGGTATGAATAATGTGTCTTTTTAATTAATTATGAAATATTTAGAATGCACCAATAAGAGGATGACACGTGTCCTTCCGTTAACTCAAAGGGCATTTGTGAGCCAAAAACATTAACGAGGACATATTTGGCCCGATAGGTGGATGAGGGGCATTTTTAGACCAAATCTGATAGTTGAGGGGCATTTTAGGCCCTTCTCCGTTGTCATAAAGTATTCATATTTGATTTGCCAATTAGTTACAACTGAAAAATTCTTCAGGATGCAGGACAATGCAACTGTTATCACCACACGAATGAAGGGAAACCAATGTTGTTAGCTGTAAACATGCTACGTTTCCAAAGGTGGGGTTTATGGTAAACAATAGGAAATCTAATTAAAGTGTAACTTGGTGAAAGACATCATGTGTGATTTTGGGATATCTTACAAGTAAAACTATAAACTGGGAATCTGACTAACAAACTTGGTACAGCATTTATCAAGCAAAGAATAACATTACTGAGAGGGTGAAGGACCAAAAACTCAGCACAGATCAGGGAGGCATCGCTATTTTATCAAATATTGAGTAAAAATTTATTAACAGAGTGAAATCCAGAAAACCAAGTGAAATCAAAGTCTATTCTTTTCAGACCATTGTATTCATAGTACAAGGCAGGTCAATGAATCTCCGGTAACATGGGGAACATCTCATTGGTGCTATTCTTTTATTTTTTGAGTATTTATAATGACCACACTGGTGCTATTCTCCAAGAAACCAACTCCCTTTATCTCAAATAAATGATGCACTGTTTTAACCTAAATTAGATATCAAATACACCACTCTCGTATTTTCTCCTTTCACATGTCTATACATAAGAAGAAAGGAAACTATAAGGGGAAAATAATTGCAGTTATAATCCAATTATAAACCACCAAGACATTTATGCTTAAGGCATATCCAGACACCATAATATCATTTAAAGACTTAGAAGTAATACGGGGGAATGAGCTTTAGGATTCATTCTTCATGCAAGTTTCTGATGGATTGATTAGTAAATGGGAAAAACCAACATGATTGAAGCCCTATGAAATTTGGCAGAAATATGTATCAGAAAAGGGATTACCATTCTATCACTCTCATATGTTTCGCTAAATATTAAGGATGAATTGGCCGCATGATGAATACATGGGCGATGCACTTACCATCTTTGATGCTACATGCAAATATCAACCTTCATCTCTAAATTATTTACTTTCAAAGTTCTATTTCCAGCATTCAGTGCTAAAGCAGGCCAAGGATCCATCATTCCATCGGTTTAAAGATTTTGGATCGTGTAGATATCAAATTCAATCATTTGATTTGGAGAAGTTCGTATATTTTTTTCCAATGAATGATTAAGCAAGTCTAGTAAAGGTTTATACTGTAAAATGCCTTGAATAACAACTTCAGTGTTATTCTAAAATCCACTTTCAATTCGAAAACAACTTGTTGCAATTTGAAAATGGATTTTCGAATCACAAAATCCTTTTTGCTGCAGAGACAACCTATAAACATGTATATTCTAGATCCTCGCATTGGAAATCTCGTATCAAACTTATCCTCCAAATAAAACTCCAAATTTCTAAATGTCAACAAAAATGTAATCGCCACCACCTCCTCCCACCCAAAAGAAACAGAGGAGCAACACAAAAGGAAAGGACAGAAATATTATGTACGATTAGAGAAGGTCTTAAAAGTAAATTGCGCCATAAGAAGGCATCCATTAAATTTGATCGACTAGTAAACCCAACTCTCAGCGAATAGTTGCAATATATTCTATACCTAAGGAACTTAAAGACATACCTTAACAGCAATCTTTTTTATTGAAGATTCTTCTGCAAAAGGTTGCAGCATAGTAACTCCAGGAGGTAATTTTGTGTCAAACATAGTCTCCGCCAGCCTAAGCATTTCCTTCTGTTCATTCTCGCATTTGCTCAAGGTCTCAATACCAAGCTCCCTGAGATTTAAAGATAGCACATTACCAAGGAAAAGAGAAAAATCGTTAGACTGCTGCAAGCCTGCAGTTCTATTGTTTCCTCAAAGAGCAGATTAAGATAAGCCACAGGAGTGCAGTTAAAAAAAAATCAACCCCTAGTTCTGGCTGAATGGTTATGAGCGTATGAAGAAGCATATGCTATTTTCACCTGGTATATCAAGGCATATATTATTTTCAAGGTGGTGTCCACTGTGATAGGTTTCTAAATTCTAATGATAGATTATTCGCAACCATAGTTGCATGAATGCATTTTCTCTTAACAAAAACACGACCAGGTCTGCCAATCTTACGGTCAATAATAACATATGTTGTCAACAATGTACCCCCCTCCCCCCCTTTTTCCCTTTCTCTCTCTTTGTCTGTGCAACTGGCAACAATAACACCGCTGCCCAAACAGAGGACAGTAACTGATTTCTCCAATTCTAGAGTAATTGCTGAGTAACAGACACGCACTAATTCTCTTTCGCTGTGAAAGCAGAAAGAGGAAAAATATAAATTTACAACAAAAAAATTTCAGGGCAAATTATAGCACCTATAGCTGTCTGATGCTCTTAAAGGGTCATTATCGGCAATCGCAAGAACCAACTTAGCATATCCAAGCCTCAGTTCATCAGGAAGATCCTTCACTTGTCCATAATCAAGCAACGCAACCTGAAAGGAATAATGTAAATAACAATCTTTGATGTACATTAATTGCGAGAAGGATGGCTGTAAATGCTTGGTTCAAGGACAAGTTTTAGGTATTCCAGTGTGCACTTGCCTCAGAACCCTTACAGATCAGAATGTTTCCCGGATGAGGATCTGCATGGAAGAAACCACTCTTGAGTATCATTTGTCCATAAGCAAGTGACAAATTTTTAAGGATATTCCTGCATTTTAAGAATGAAAAGGGGGAGCTTCACTATAAACACCATAAGAAAAGAGCAACATAGAGGAGTTCCACATGGACATTCAAATATACGCTGACACCAAAAAAGGCCACTTTAGAGGGAGACAATGGCAGAAAACTTTGTATACATCAAGGAAACATGTTGGTGTTTGAACAAGCAGGTAGGTTGAGAACAAATTTTTAAGGATATTCCTGCATTTTAAGAATGAAAAAAGGGGAGCTTCACTATAAACATTATAAGAAAAGAGCAACATAGAGGAGTTCCTTATGGACATTCAAATATACAGAGACACCAAATATGACCACTTTAGAGGGGAACAAAGGCAGAAGACTTTGTATGCATCAAGGAAACGTGTCGGTGTATGAACAAGCAGGTAGGTTCAGAACAAGTTTTAGGATAATTCAGGGACTTACTGTTTTGCAGCTGCCGCTAACTTTCCATCAGGATGTATGCCTCTCTTTGCCATTTCATCTCCTAGCTTCAGAATGGGTATGCCATCAATGTATTCCATCACTAGAACCCTCCTAGTAGCAGCATAAAGAAAGTGATGGCTCAGGTGGATACACGAAGGTAGAATATCAATAGAAGTAAACCGAAATTCACGCAAGAATAGTTATTCCCATCATTGTCAATCAACTAATTAAAATTAGCTCAAAAATCAAACTAATACAGAGAAGAGAAATACTCCCTCCGTTTCAATTTATGTGAACCTATTTCCTTTTTAGTCCGTGCCAAAAAGAATGACCACTTTCCCTATTTGAAAATAATTTACCTTCGTGCAATGATTTATAGCCACACAAAATATATATGCTTCATTTTACACCACAAGTTCAAAAGCCTTTCTCTCTTTTCTTAAACTCTGTGTCAGTCAAATGGGTTCACGTAAATTGAAATGGAGGGGGTATAAGATAGAAGAAGTGGAACTTGTAAGCACATGGAAATGCACCTTTGACATCTTCAGAAGTAGATATAAGGGGGTAGAGTTCTTGAACTAAACATACAAAACAAAAGCTAACCTTAAGTGGTGGATTACATAACTTTATGTGTTTCAAGGTCTACAGGATCTAATACCGCACCAGACGGAACAAGCATAAGGTTTTCTTTTCCCCTTTATTTTTTTGGTTCTTTCAAAAGTATTTCCTCCCATCACTCCACCTACTGTTTTTTATTTGCTAACTATTACCTTTTTTGTAGAACTAGTCTAGTGCAAACACCCAGCATCCCTTCCATATAATCTGATGCAAATAACTCCCACCCACCCATCTCTTCACTGCCCAAAATATCAATCAATACATCAAATATTCTTTCTAAAAGGAAAAACACCAGACCTCTTGTAAAACTCCTCATATTTTGTAAAAACTTTTCCGAAGCAACTTATCTGAAGAATTTATATTATAAAGAAAAACATAGAATGACTAAGGCAAGGCCAAATAGACTTGATAAGATATCATTCAAATGAAATGACCCCACCAGAAAAATCTTGAAACATCGTTGTTGAACCAATCCACATTCAAGTCCTATAGCATGTGGCCGTTGGTACACTACACATGTGTCACCCAGTGTATGAGGGTCAATTCCATGAGTAGGTGGTCGAAACTCAAAAGTAACATTTCTTTCAGGAAGAACCAGGACGACAGAAAATATTATATCAATCCTCAGTACATGCAAACAAATATTTGATTGTCTTGCAATTACAGTATCAGGGAGACTATAAAGCTTATAATAAAGTGAGTATGAACAAAATGCAAATTACAAATTGATCCACATGTATCATCAACTATGCCTTGCAAATATCAGTGTGTTTGAAACAAAGCCGTATGTTAATGATCTGAAATGTATGTACAATGGACTAGTATCAGTGTATCACATTGGAGAAACTAGTCGACTTTTGTTCGATACTTAGTCAAGTCATAACAAAGTTAAACATGTAAAGGTTAAAGAAAAAGTCTTGACAAAGTTGAACACGTTAATAGAAACACAATGTAATTAATTACCAATGGAGGAGCTAAAGTAAATAGTCTCATCTTACGTTTCACTATGAAACTCGTAAAAAACAACTTTTCTTCACCTGAGCGTACCTGCTGACCATGTCTCGTATGACACGAGGTACCCGAACAGGGGACTTTTTATTATTCTGGCAAAGGAAATGACGAATTCTTGCCATAGCTTCAGCCTCCCTCACGAAGTTGAATTCATAGCTAATCTTGAATGAACAAGTTAAAACCAGATCACTTCAAAGACGCAAAAGTCGGAAAAAACAGTAATCTGCTACATTCACTTAACCAAGTAATAGTATTCAGGTGAGAGGAAGACAACTAGCTGCACGCAAATACCAACATATCAGTTGGTGCATATTCACTGATTTTCAAATATTTAGAGTCTTGTAGACAAACAATAGTGCCACATCAAACATTAGAGAAGTCAAGCACCACATAGAAAGCAAAACCAACACATAAAAGATTGTATCAGACCATCTCCTAATTACTAATACCATTTTTGCACAGAATAAAACACAACAGTATTTCATAGGGGAAGGAAACAGCAATGGCAGCCTACTATAATTAGAAACTGCTACCAAAGAGAAATGCAAAATGTGCAAGTGAGCAAAAGAAACAAGAAGGGTTTAGGAATTCTATCACACACAAAAAAAGGTGGGTTTGGGTTTGGGTTTGGAAATCACTCAATATATACAATCTAGTTCAAAATTCATATTTAATAACATTAAACATTAGCTAATTCAGCTTACGGAGGGAAAACAACTAGCCTTATGTGGTACTTCTTCTATGTTTTCATTCGTCAGCGGTGATAACCTACTGAGCATTGACATAGATTGAATCGGATAATGAACATTTTCTTATAAGTTGCACTAACAAACATTTTCCTGGTGAGCATGGACAAATTGCTCTCTAGGCACTTATGATAGACCGACTTTTGGTATGCTCAAAAGATTGAACGAAAATGAGCATGAAAGTGTAAAGATGTACTAGGTCAACAGATGATAATCAAATTAGATGAACAGGCTTTCTAAATCTTTTGCTTTAAGCAGTTGAGACATGGCATAACATCCTCTGGAAGAACTTTAGTTATAGCAGTACAGAGTATCGCCCATAACCCAACAGACTTGTAAAGTCCTATAATCATAGGAAGGATATTAATCCCAGTTTCGTATTCCCTCCTTTTTCATGAACTGGACCAATTACAGTTAGGTCCTCCACTAGGAGAACCTCAGCATATAGAAAAAATTAAAGCAAGAAAATATCTTGGATAAGGATAGGAGAAGAAAAGAAAATGAAAAGTCTAATAGTACACGACACATTGCAAATTCGTGAACGTTTTGCACCTGTTTCTCCATTTCCTTGGTAACGGAGAACAGATCAAACTTGACATCTGTCTTCTGAATATATAATGCAAAGGCTTGCAAGTTGCGGATATCAGTCATCATCAATTCCTGAACCCCAGGATGTTGGACCTGCAGTTGTATGACAATTAGAACCTCACAATAATATGAAAGATGACATTCAAATTCTTACCTTGACGACAATATCATTCTTGTCACCTTTGAGTCTTGCTCGATGAACCTGAAAAATCATACATAAAGTTAACTTTTGCAGCAAGTTTTAAACCAAGAAACGACAAGATAATGTTTTAGATTTGAGCATGAATTAAATTCTATGATTAAATCTATAAACTTCCTTACAATTGGTTTGAGCTTAAAGAAATAAAGACTACTCAAATAGATTGCCTAAACACTTAACCAGCTTTCCTATCTTTCATCCCATGATTCCATTTTTTTCTAGCAAAGAAATGTATTTTTGAACATTCTATAATTTAGCAAGAACGAGAAAGAGAGCAGAAAAGTAGATACCTGCGCAATAGAGGCAGAGCCTAGTGGATCCTTGTCAAAATATTCAAACAATTCATCAATACTTTGACCCAACTCCTTCTCAAGCACTGCCCTAACCACATTGTATGGTGTAGCTGGTGCTTGATCACATAGAGTAACAAGCCTTTTGACCCATGCAGCTGGCGCCAAATCTGGCTTCCCAACTATTTGGGCAACCTGGCATCATTAAGCATCATAAGACTGAATATTTAACATATATTACAACACAACAAAATTTTTAAAAAATAACTGAAACAAACAATTAAAAACAACGGACTGTGATAACATAGTAACTCATAATATCATACTTATGTGCAACTTCTGAAGCATAACCAATGACAATCACGCGATTTCCTCAACAAGGTGGGGAGCGGCCCGAGATTAATACTTTTCAATCACAAAGATTTTACTGATAGTTTGATGAAAAAGAGGAGAAACCAAATTTAGATCACATGGTGACTGTTCAAGATTCAGAAAATTGAAGCAAATAATAATGAAGCCGAACCCTTTATATATAAGGATTTTTAGTTTAAAAGTTTAAATTCTATGCAGTACCGGCATAAAAAATATTTACATGATCAGGTCACTTAAAAGTTAATAGCAGGCAACTTTATTGAATAATCAATGATTAGTAACCTAGAACGAATGGTAAATAATCTGCTATAACAGGTTCCACTACATTGATAGTGTAAAAATTCACCGCACTTTTGTTGTATAACTTAAATCCTTGTTTTAATAGAAGAAGTACCTTGAGGAAAAACCCACCAAGGTCAGAACACATGTCATATATCTTGTCAGCAGCAACCTCGTGCTGCTTCTCCCACATTACTTCCTGTTTCTGCACATCCTTCTCTAAACTTGCTCTTACCTGAAATACCTACGCAACCCAAAAAAAGACCTTAAATATATATAATTGAACTACTATTTAGAGCTATCCATACACCAACACAGAGTGAAAGAGACAAAAGGGGGTTACTTTATAACCAGTATAAATATCAGCAGCCCGAACCCAGAACTGGAAAGACCGTTGCAAAGGCCGGAATTGAATGGACACCTTTTCTTGAAATTCTTTTAGATCAAAATGGAAAAGCATGGCGATTGTGGAACAAAAGGATTTATCTTTGATCACTGATTAGTAATTGCAAATGGGTGTTTGAAAAAAGGAATTTTTGGGCATTCTTTTGTTTAGCTCAAGAGGTCTCAATTACATGCACGACTTTAACATCAATCGAAATGGATAGTTTGAAATTATATGTAGACTGTAGACTACTTGGCTCATCTTTCGGGTACAGGCAAGCCACACATATTGTACAATGGCTCCATCTTTCGGGTCAAGACAAAGAGTGTATCTAGCACGATTTTTAATTATTTCGCGTTTTGATCCGCTTAAATATTTTTTAAATATTTTTGTTCAGGCGGAGGAAAATATTTTCCTTGTATTCAAAACTTTTTCTTAATCTTTCTCGCCCTCACCATTCCATTCTATTTTCTCTCCAAATTTTTTTTTTTTTTAATTTCAATTTTTCCATTATTACCCACCCTACTATCCCTCCATGCTACTGCACCCCCAACCCCAGCCTAACATCCCCATCGCATTTTTTCACCTTAATTTTTTTTGCAATTTTAAATTTTTATTTTTTTATTTTTTTGGAGTATCACCCCACCCTTTCACCTGCCCCTCGCACAAAAAATATTTTTTTTACTTTTCTTGGTAATATAAATTACTATTTTCTTTTTCATTTTACTGCCACCCTCCCCCTCCCCCACGAAAAAAAATATTTTTAGTTTAATTTTTTTTATTTATTTGTTTAAAAGTTCAAAATTTTACAAGTTCTAAAAATTTGAGCTTGGAGGTTTATGTGTTTAGAAGTTTACGAGTTTAGAAATTATAAAGTTTACGAGTTCGAAATTCCGCAGTTTTAAAAGTTTAGCAGTTCCAAAGTTTATGAAATTTGTGGGTTCGGGAGGTTATCGGTTTGAAAGTTTATGGCTTCATGTTTATTATATTTAAATTATTTATGAATATTCTTGAGAAGTCATTTTCCTTAATTGCGTACCAAACACTAAAAAATAAATAAGATTACTACTTGTTTTTCATGAAAATATTTTCTTGAAAAATATTTTCCACGAAAAATATTTTCCATTAT
The DNA here is from genome assembly GCA_032618575.1 of Nicotiana noctiflora. Classification (NCBI taxonomy): domain Eukaryota; kingdom Viridiplantae; phylum Streptophyta; class Magnoliopsida; order Solanales; family Solanaceae; genus Nicotiana; species Nicotiana noctiflora. The sequence continues at coordinate 75,760 of JASVEL010002832.1, forward strand.
ACCAAACACACCCAAAATTCGTACATTATTTCCTTTATTCCTCTTTTAATAAACCCCCTTCGTTTTGGACACATAAATTTGGTTAAATTTGAAAGTTTTTTAAAAGTTATAGTGTTGTTCAGATATATATTTTATTTGAAAAAAATTAAAATTTTGTTAATGAAAGTAAAATTTTCACCCAAAAAACTAAACAATTTTTTGGAAATTGGAAAAAGAAAATCAATTTTTTTCAAAACTAATCATATTTTATGAAAAACTACTATTTTCAAAAAAAAAAACGGGGGGGTCGAAAATCTATAGTCAAACTCGAGCTTAATCTTTTTATCATTTAAGTAAAGAAATGCCTTGAGTTAGAAGTAAAAGGAGTGGATCCATTTGTTCCGAGAATTTATAATTGTTTGCATAATATGTCTTATATTATAAGTTATTGAACGTGCTGACTATTAATTTATTTTAATAAAAAAATTGTGTGTAGTTATCTTTTATATAATCCATAAAGATTTTGTACGGTTAGTGTCACACCTCCTTTTGGCGCGCCCACTACCCGGGGGTAGATGCGCGAGGGAGTTTTTCCAATTTAAGTGACAATATTCGAAACGGGATTATTCTATTTATTTCAGAGTCGCCACTTGGAATAAATTAAGATGTTCCAAGTCACCGATTTATTTAGATCCCGAATCGAGGAAATTTACGACTTTCCAAATGAAGTCTGCGAACCAGAAATTCTGAAGTAACGGATTCTGTTGACCCGAGGGAAAGTGTTAGGCACCCCCGGATCCCGTGGTTCTAGCACGGTCGCTTCAACTATTATAAATAGCTAAAAATATCTGATTTTATACATGTTTATAAATTAATGCTCTGATTAAACTTTGAACCGCTTTATTAATTTTGAAGAAAAAGTATCTGACTTAAACAGTATTTAAACTATCAGTAAATAAATAAAAAATTATTTGCTCTAAATAAAATCAAAATTTTGTCCCCTTTCATTCCATTTAGTACCCTATATAAAATGAACACTTTAATTTCTAAATTTTTACTTCTATTAACCCGATTCCGGCATATGTCTCTTAATAATTGAGTTAAACTACAAATGTCGTTCTTTTGGAGAAAAAACTTGCTCAGCTTATTAACGAAATCTGGGCTTGAAGCCCAATACAAAGAAGAACGAAATCTAGGCTTGAAGCCCACACGCATGCGTCAACCTTCTCTATCGTGTGCCTTTTTAGGTAAAATTTCACAAATGCACAATACATAGCCTGGGATTCAATTTTTATTGGTGGATTATTCTCTATATTCCTAACTTTTGATTTATAAAGAAATCATATAATACTGCCTATTGAACTAAATTGCTCTAACCAATTTCAATGTAATAACTGGAGGAAATTTGATGTTTTAAACGACAAAACTATTTAGGTAATCCAAGGTTAAGGTAAATTTATTGAAACTTACTGTATTGACACAAGCAGTCTCACAATTGCAATTTCACAAACATTTAGAGAATGAATATGAAATATCGAGAACCAGTTTGTTGGAACCTGCTGTATCGAATGAATATTGGATTTATAGATACCTTTAATAGAACAATTTCACAAAAAGTTGTTCAAACTTTAGCAAAGATGATCGACCACCAATATATAAAAAATCCCAAACACTGTTTTTAGCTTTTAATGCTTGAACCAATATATTTGAAACTAAACCAACAGTTATGAATCGAATCGTCAAATGCAAGCAGCTAGGAATCTACACTAAAACACATAAGTAATAAAAGAAAACTAGAAGTTAAGCTTCAAGCATGATCTTCATTCGAACAGAACTTCATATCTTTACATACATCAGTAATTAAATTTCAACCATGAACTAAAGAAGTACCTGGCAGTGGAAGAAAAAGTAATCAGTGACAGCAGTAACAACAAAGTAGAAACAAACAGCAACGCAATCAGCAGTAACCCAGGAATGTAACATAGAATCCGGCAACTTCAGAAAACAATTTCATAGATGAAAACACAGCTTAACAGGCAATGACCCCTCAGACTAATCAAAACAAAATGGAATGCTTCAAATAACTTCACTATAAGAAACAGAAAATGGAAGCTCTCAATTAAACTCTCAATGTCTATCTTCTTTTCTCTCTGTTTTCCAGTAAGTCTATGTGTGAGTGTATGTGTATTCTGCTCTTAAACTCACAGGCTCTCCCAATGTATTCTGTCTATCTCTGTTTTTCCTAAGGAACTCTCCCTGTTTTCAGAATTTCCTATTGCTTCCAATATATCCTTATCCTGCCAGTATGTATCTGTGTGAGTGTGTTCTACCCTTCAAAAACTCTCTCTGATTTTTCTTTAAACTCACAGGATCCTCGACTACCCCCCAATGTATTCTGTATATCCTTTTTTTTTTGTGTCTTCAGTCCATCCCCCCTTTTATAGGCCAAAAACCACCAGCCCTTAGCCTTTTCCCCCAGGCTGTCTTCTTTCCCTCCATGTGTATCCTTTAACTTTTGACTATTATAATACTACACAGCCACAATATTTCATCTGTTCTCCCATCATCATTGTTTAAGCATGGGTCTGTTTTCTTTTCTAATTCTAAAGTTCCACAATTGAGTGGAATCCATGTTGTTTCACGGGCTTTACTGACTACACCCATGTGTCAAGCAATTTTGAGCATCTTAATTATTGGCCTTTAATCTCTAAAGCTATATCTAATATCTCCCTATGACCATAACAACAACACATTACCACAATTGTGATAACAGTGATTCCTAGGGACGGGCAAAACAAAGGAAACACGAAACTAATTATTCAACGACCTCAATCGAATCGAATAATCGTCTTATAACATATACAATTAACAATAAGGAACATCGACCAAATAAAAGGTCATTTGGAGGTGGGCAGAATGAATTCGAAAGACAAACAATAAGAAAATCCAATGAGATAAATTACACAAGTAAACAGATGTTAATAAAACACAAACAGAACAAAATGAAAGCAAAATTACCTCAGGAAATCAGAATGACCCAGGTTCGAACTCGGCTTGCCCATTTTGAGGTCAAATAAACCTTAATCGAAGTGTTCTCAACCGAGAACAAACCGAATAAAGTCCATTGGACCCCAAAATCTTGATCAATTTGGCCTAATTCGTCATTTTAATTTTTAGGGTTCTTGAGAGGGAATTTGGGGCTCGACCTCTTCCGGTCAGATTCGAACCAAACCAAACTTGGTTTAGTTATGAGGCAGGTCAGAGAGGCATGGGGTATCAATTTGGGGTCGATTGGTGTAGGTTGGGTTTGGACTCGAATCTTCGATTGAAGATTCGAAACGATAGAGATTGATTCGAGCCAAATGGGTAAGGGATTCATGTTCATGGTGATTTTGTGGTTCCGGGGTGTTATTTTGGTGGCCGGCGGCATTGTTGCCGCCGAGTTTTGGGTGGTGGGATATGGTGGCGTCTAGGGTTTCGCTCTTGTCTCTGATAGTGACGATGGAGGGTGAAGAATGGCGGGTGTGGCTACGGGGCGTGGGGTGTGAGATTAAGAATATATACTTAAGTAGGGATTAGATCCTGGCCGTTTGATCAAGTGGGATTGACGGCTAGGATTAATTAGCTGCAAAGGAACGGTGTCGTTTTGGGTTTAAGTCGGTCCGGTCGAGAAGAGTAATGGCGGGTTGTTTAATCGGGTAGGGTAGATGGGAAATCAACCGTCGGGTTGGCATAGATTGAACGGATGAGATGAATTGATCAGGAAACGACGTAGTGTTGCTATTATACTACGCCGTTTCGATGGGGCTGGACAAGGGTCTTTGGACCGGGCAATTGGGCTTGTTACTGGTCAAGTTTGGGATGGCCCAGTCTTTTATTTCCAATATCTTCTCTTTTCTTTGATTGAATTCCTAAATTAATTTCCAAATGAAAAACAAAATCCTAATGCAAATTATAAAATCCCAATTAACTCACAAATACTAATAAATGCTTAATAAAAATTAACACACATAATAAAATAACAAATTAACAGAAAACACAGAATTTTAACACTAATTAAAAAATGCAGAATATTCATTATTCTTTTATTCTTTAAGATAAATAATTTACTAATTCAAAAATTAAACTCCAAATTCCAATGTAACCTATTTTGTATTTTTTCATTTATTTAATCAAAACATGCACACATAAATGCAAATAATAAGAGAAAAATAACACAAAAATTACAAAATCACGCACGACACAAAACTATTTTATTTTGAATACTTTGGGAGTAATTCTTACGTATGGCAAAAATCACGTGCTCACAGCTGCCCCTCTTTGCGCGTAAACACGAAGAGTTTTTCGTGCAAAGAATAACGAGCAAATACGAGCGATTTTTGCCCGTCCGAGCACTCTGTGTGAAGCATTTTGAAAAGATCTTGACCGAGCCTTTGCTTCGAGAGGCCTCCTACATATCCTCGGCTAAACAGGAATCAGGTCAATGTAGTTCGGGAAGTTTTGGTAGCTGGGACTACCGTGGACTGACACTTTGCTGTTATTGTTGCCACCGTTGCTGCTCTTGCTGCTTACTGCTCACTGGCCACCTTATTACACCAAAAGGAAATTAAAGCTGAACTAGTTATGCTATCAAACTATGATTTACAAGATTCCTATCTATGATTCTCTTGAAAATTTGATCCTGAATCTTAGCTGATTTGATGTAGACCTCGATCTGAATCTTGATGCTCCACAAGTTGTACGTGCTTGTTTATTTCCGTAACATTGAGTGAAACGGAGTCGGCGGAGCTTGTTACTTCAATCATCTTCTGAGCAATCCGCGCCTTTGTTTACTCCAACATTTGAACTCTTTTCTTTTGGTTCTTTTCTTCTTTTCTTCACTCTGGATTGATGCTCCACTCGTAGGTTATCTCGATCCTTGCGTCTCGAGGTCAAACCTATTTAGACAACAAAACAAACAAACGAACAAAATTTTTCTGCCCCAGTTTTGCTAGGAAAATTTCGTGAGTTAGTTGTGACACAGAAAGTGATTAAAAAGACTCTTTGGTATTAGGTAAGATAATCACAATTTCACAAATAAACGTTCCACAACTTTCTGGCCGGGATTTTGAAGTAGAGTTTCACGGCTTTCTGGCCGAAATTCAAACAATGTCTAACGGTTTTTGGCCGCTAGACCCTCGATTTTTGGTCGGGGTTAAAACAAATGGCTCCGCAGTTTTCTGACTGGGAGATCCTCGGTTTTCTGACCGGGGATAAAAGTTTCACGGCTTTCGGTCGGAATTCAACAATGTCTAACGGTTTTTTGGCCGTTAGACCCTCGATTTTTTGGCCGGGGTTAAAATAAATGGCTCAGCAATTTTCCGACTCGGAGATCCTCGGTTTTCCGACCGGGATAAAAGTTTTACGGCTTTCCGGTCGAATTCAAACAATGTCTAACGGTTTTTGGCCGTCGGACCCTCGATTTTTGGCCGGGGTTAAAACAAATGGCTCCGCCAGTTTTCTAACGGGGAGATCCTCGGTTTTCGACCGGATAAAAGTTTCACGGCTTTCCGGCCGAATTCAAACAATGCCTAACGGTTTTTTGGTCGTCGGACCCTCGGTTTTTTGGCCGGGGTTAAAGTAAATGGCTCCGCGATTTTCTGACTGGGAGATCCTCGGTTTTCTGACCGGGGATAAAAGTTTCACGGCTTTCTCTGGCCGGAATTCAAACAATGTCTAATGGTTTTTTGGCCGCTAGACCCTCGGTTTTTTGGTCGGGGTAAAAGTAAATGGCTCCGTAGTTTTCTGACTGGGAGAACCTCGGTTTTTTGACCGGGGATAAAAGTTTCACGGCTTTCTGGCCGGAATTCAAACAATGTCTAACGGTTTTTTGGCCGCTAGACCCTCGGTTTTTGGCCGGGTTAAAAGTAAATGGCTCTGCAGTTTTTTGACTGGGGAGATCCTCGGTTTTTGACCGGGGATAAAAGTTTCACGGCTTTCTGGACGGAATTCAAACAATATCTAACGGTTTTTTGGCCGTCAGATCCTCGGTTTTTTGGCCGGAATTAAAGTAAATGGCTCCGCAGTTTTCTGACTGGGAGATCCTCGGTTTTCTGACCGGGGATAGAAGTTTCACGGCTTTATGGCCGGAATTCAAACAATGTCTAACGGTTTTTTGGCCGTCAGACCCTCGGTGTTTTGGCCGGGGTTAAAGTAAATGGCTCCGCATTTTTCTGACTGGGAGATCCTTGGTTTTTTTACCGAGGATAAAAGTTTCACGGCTTTCTGGCCGGAAAGACCCTCGGTTTTTCTGACCGGGGTCCAAAGAGATATTGGACTGATATGATTTGATTCTCTTTTTTTTTTTCGAGCTTTCATTTTCTTTTCTTTTATTCTTCCTTTTGGGACTTCTTTTAGGCTTTCTTTTTTACCATCAACAAATGCATAAGATAAAGCTCTAAAAAGAAACTTCCCTTTTTATGTGTTTTCCTTGTTCCAAAGCCATTTCAATGCTTGCGTACTTCACTTTTTTGAGTTGTACCTTCTTCTTGCACAATTAAACAGGCCTGTTTTCAACAAAGAACATTTTATTAGTTGAAAAAGTGGTTGACTTTGAGGCCTCGATTATCTTCATTGCTTGATTATTGCCCCATTTCCATTGAGAACTTTGCTACCAATTGTCTTTGGGGGTGACTTCTTTTCAAACTGACCGGGTTCAAACTCGGAATTCTTTGAGGACTCGCTTGTGTGGGCTCTGTCTTTCTGTCTCGTTCCATTTTTAAAACCTTAGCCTTTGATTTCCTTTTCCTTCTTAATGTCTTTTCCTTTGCAAGTGATCGACCATCATGATCAGTCGGGGTTTAGATCAATACACCACTGAGGCTGGGTATCTTTCTTTGCTTTTTTACCATATGGAATCCTGTAAAACCGGTCATGCCGCCTTTCTTTGTAATAGTTTCAGAATTAAAATCAAGCCGAAAGGGATTCAAAGAATAACTATACAAAAAGCAAGGAAATGAGTTTAAAGAGAATCGTCCCTTTCGGGGAAAAAGAAGGACTTATCTGGGATGCATGCTGACTTAAAATAAATATGACATGCTTCTTGGATTGGACGCCTGACCCACATAAACTTTCCAACTTCTTATGAACCCATTGATTCGCAATTTCAAAACCAGGGAACCTTGCCAAAATTCTTTTAGTGAAGGGATGTCTTTTTTTTGGTCGGCGACGCCTTTTTGCGGGTTTTCGCCAATTGACCTCTCTCATTTCTCTTCTCACTGTCGCCCGATAGTGCTCTTTGCGAGTTTTCACTAAACGGACTCTCTCATTTTTAGCTTCTCCAATCGTCGTCGCCTTATGGTGCCCGAAGGTTTTCACCGATAAGACTCTCTCATTTTCTCTCAATTCAGGCTGTGTCAGATTTCCGTCAATGACATTTTTCACCTCCTTGCCTTTGCCAATTGATCTGAAGGACTTGAACAAGGTTTTTGGGTAAAAAGGAAATTGAATGGAATTACTACTCTAGAACCATCTTGACGGAACTAAACTGAACCGTCATATCATCTGCCCCAGTTTCAATTTTGGGGGAATTGGGATTTTTCGTTTGGTGTGGCTGAACCTCAGGAGAGGTTGCCTACGTATCTTTTCGGAATCAAGTCAGAACGTAGTTCAGGTGGTGATAATTTTTGTTTTTATTTTATTTTATTTTATTTTTCTTTCATATATATATATACATATATATATTTTTTTTTTCTTTCCTCTTTTTTTCAATTTTTTTTTAAAATTTTTTATTTATTTCGGGTTCCAAAGAGGGTGAACAAAGAAACATAACCGGCTCAAAGGGTTTTACAAAGGATTTATAGTGTTTGGGGTAGCAAGAAAGAAAGCCTTCGTCATCTCAATTATACAAAAGCCAACGTCGTAGGAGGTCCTGACATAGTACCTTTATACTGTATCTGTATTGACTGCCGTTTCAAGATCATTCCCTTCAATGTCTTCCAGATACAGTGTCCCTCTCAGTGATATTTTCCGGATGATGTATGGATCCTTCCAATTACGAGCGAAATGTTTCTTTTGTTTCTTGGTAATGAGGAGGAATTCGCCTTAACGCAGGTTGTTCTATTTCGAGATTCCTGGGCCGCACTTTCTTGTTGCAAGCATGGGCCATTCTTTGTTGGGATAACTACTCGGTTATTCTCTGAGTACAACACACCCTTTTTGTATGCGAACCAATTTTCTTTCAGTTATTCCAATTCATTGTTTCATTTCCTCAAAAATAAACTTTTGTGCATTTCAACTCTCGATTCATTATTCTGAAGTCTGACAGCGTTTTGGGATCTAGGCATGAAGTCCGCAAGCATGTCATGTTATTTAAAGCTCCATGATTTGAACTAAAGAGAAGAGAAAAAGAAAACTAAAACAAATCTGAAAGAATAAAAAATAACAAAAGAAAAGGAAACGGACGATGAAATATTAATTTCATTTCTTGGAATCGAAAAGATAAACAGGGTTCACATTCGGAAATTTAAAGACAAAAACTAAAAGAAACATCCAATTTACACCCTGAAATACTCTGGATGCAGAAAAATGCGGCAGGACAAGTTTACTGGGTTTCCGCCTGATCGGGAATGGCCTAGCCTTTCAGTTTGGGAATTTAGTGTCTAGTCCCATCTCAACGGTGATAGTCCCTTTCCCCGGCTCGACCATGTGGGTATCGCAGAGCTTCTCCTCATGTTTTCCTTCACTCTCTTCAGTCATGAAATCCTCATTATCTTCCTCTTGACGGTCTTTAAGCTTCTGTGGTATGCGTCCAACAAACACTGGCTCATTCAGCCGTGGTGTCTTAATTGCCTCCCATGCCACATAGGCTTGCTTAGGTGCACCAATTTCCCTTTCTGGTTCTAACTCAGTGATTTTACTCTTCTTTTTCCCTTTCTCTTGTTTCGGAGCCGCCTTGGGCTTCCTTTCCACGTCAGTTATAACAATTATGGCCTTAAGCGCTGGATCGAATTCTTCGTCTTCACAAATCATCCCAACTATCGGCCCGTTATTGTGAGCAGGCAGCGGACTATTGGTCACATTTGGGATATCCTCATCCTTCAACAATCTTCCCTTGCTCTATTAAATTCTCCATCGCTTGTTTCAAAGTCCAACAGTCATTAGTATGGTGGCCCTCTGCCTCTGAATGATATGCACATCTGACACCAGCTTTGTAGGAAGGCGATGTCGGGTTTTGTCTATTCTGAGGAACCGGCTGCAGTAAACCCATTTGGACAAGTTTCGGGAATAGATTAGAGTAAGATTCACCAATTGGGGTAAAGTTTGATTTCTTTGGTCTGTTCCCAAGGACGGAAGTTATTCTGCGGAGGTCGAGGATTATAGTGGTTCTGGTGGGGAGGCTGATTTCTTGGAAATAGAGCTTGGTTTCTACTGACATGTTGTTGCGGTTGCGCAAAAGGTTGAGCATTCATGACCGTGTATGGTTGAGGGATATAGGACATTTCCTGAGCGGAGTAATAATGCTGGGGGGTTCTTTCTGAAAAGAAAGGTCTAGGAGTGTGGTGTCTTCTATCACTCGAAGTTACCATGGATGTTTCTTCTTTCATCCTACCCTTTGCTATTCCTCCAGACCCTCCTTGGATTGCTTGGGAGGTCGCTCGAATGGCCGCTTGACTCAAATTTTTTCCCGTCTTCAAACCATTTTCCACCATTTCCCCAATCTTGATCGCCTCCGCGAAAGGCTTTCCCATTGCTGACAGCATGTTTTGGAAATAGTCTGGTTCCTGAGCCTGGAGGAAAGTAGTGACCATTTCTATTTCGTCCATAGGGGGTTTCACCCTGGATGCTTGCTCTCGCCATTTAATAGCATATTCTCGGAAGCTTTCTGAGGGTTTCTTCTTTAAGTTCGATAAAGAATTCTTGTCTGGCGCAATGTCAATGTTGTACTGGAACTGTTTCACAAAATCTCTGGCCAGATCATCCCAGATGAGCCATCGAGATATGTCTTGATCCATGTACCATTCTGAGGCTATCCCGATCAAGCTTTCTCCGAAATATGCCATCAACAATTCTTCCATGCCGCCGCACCTCGCAATTGATTGCAGTATTTCTTTAGATGAGCAATAGGGTCGCCATGCCCGTCATACTTTTCGAATTTCGGCGTCTTAAAGCCTGAGGGCAACTGGACATGTGGGAACATGCACAAATCTGCATAAGAAACACTCTTCTGTCCGCCTAGACCTTGCATGTTTTTCAAACTTTGTTCCAAGTTGCTCATTCTTTTTGCCATTTCATCCCGTTCGGGAGCTTTTGGATTTTGGCTTGGCATGAGCTGAGGATAGACATTGGCGGCAAACTGGGTAGGATCCCGTGGAAGGGGTGGCGCCGGGAATGTAAAAGAAGAGGAATCAAAGAAAGGAGTATGCGTGCCGGGACGCGCCGTGATTGGAACAGGCAAACCAACAGATGTTCTTGTAGATGTATCTAATGCTGTCACCCGAGGATAGGAAGTGGAGGGTGATTCGGAGAGGGTTGTAACATTAAAATATCCAAACAAAGTAGGTAGGTAATTGGTGGGAGTATTAGAAATCCCACTTGACCTCAGGAATAGTTCGGGGAACCCAGGGATCAGACTTGGGGGCTCTTTCCCGTTATTCCAGTCATCCAACATCTCCAGCATGCAACAGCGCAAAATTCTATTTTCTTCAGCAGCTGCTGACTCAGTAGCCGGAATGGCTGACACAGAACTCTCTTCCAAAACGGGAACGGTTGATAGGGGGGTTTCTGAAGACATATTAGCACTTCTTTTGGACCTTGTGAAATAAGGATGGATACTTTCTTTTGATTTAGCAACGGGTTGCTGAACTTTTCCTTTGGACCTCGTGAAGTATGAATGTGAGGCTAGAGTACCACAAAATCAACCACCCTTTTCTAAAACCCGGAGTTTGGCAAACAAACGGTTAGTCTGAGACAACATAACAGATAAGTAATCTCACGTTGGGTGTGATGCACTTATACAGTTGATCGTGTTGCTATTCGGATTTGATTGTAATGCGTTACTCCGGCTTATACTTTCCTTTGCTTTCATATTCTTTCTCCCTTTATCAATTTTCTCTCTTACACTCTTTTTTTCGTTTTTTTTAGTGATGGTCGAATCTTATGTGGATTCCCTACGTATCATGTCCCCGCATGAATCAGACCGGGCGTAGTTCGGATAACCGGAAATTGAGTAAATCAACTAATTCTTGAAAGAAATGCTTTAAAAGAAGAAAGGAAAATATATTCATTTTTTGCTTATTTTTTTTTATATTTTTTTTTATTTTTTTAAATTTTTTTTTTGCTTTTTGTTTTGCTTTTTAATAGAAAGACTTCTAAAAATAAAAATTTATTTGCTTTGGAGTAAAATCCATATTTTTAAATTTTGATTTTTATTGAATTTTCTTTTTATTTCATGAAAAGCAGTAGAAAGAACGAAACCATTTTTTTTTTAGTTTTTGTTTTTTGAACTACTTTTACTCTTTTTTTTTGAATTTTCTAAAGAAAGATTTTAATGAAGGAACTAAACGAGAGTATTTTTTTATTTTTTTATTTTTTGTTTTTTTATTATTTTTTTTAAAAATTGGGGTCGGAACCGATGAGGTTTTCCTACGTATCTCACATCCGGTGAGAATCAGACCCGCGTAGTTCATATACGAGAGGACAATAATAATAAAATATTTTTTTACATGAATTTTTAATTTTCACAATAAAACAAACTTGATTACAAAGTTTTAAAAACTAGCCATACTAACAGATTTTGATGAAAAGAAATACTTACAGACTTGAAAATCAAACACCATATGATCTAATCAAAAGAAATACAAATTAGGAAAGAAAGAAAAAAAACTAGCAGATTACTTCCCTGTTTGCCAATTTCAATCAAATGGCTATTTCTGCAAACATGGCCCCTTCTCGACTCCATATGAATTTTGAGGCCGGGAAGGATTTCTTTACAAACTTGTCCATTCTTTTAACGAAGACAACCTTTCAACAACTGAAAGATGCTATAAGGCTATCTCGGCAAGAACGATTTAAAATACCGCCGAAACTAGCTTGGCTTATTTTGACAAAAAATTCAAGCATTTACTTGCCACTGATTCTTTTCTTATTTTTTTTTCAAATTAAAATAAAAGACATGATTTTGCAGACACGACCTTTTATCACCTCGCAGACGAGGATTTTAAGGTTGTGTTTAGCTAATTGACCAAAAATTCTAAAAATGATCAAAAGTGGCCGTTTATGCAAAGTCAGCCTTTCGGCGTCCCTCTCGGGAACATTCGACTATTTTTGGCAAAAGCGGAATCACCTGACTTATTTACAACGAAAAAATCAATTTCGATATTTTTGGTTATTTTTGGAAAAGGAGAGGTTGGACCCGATGAAGGTTGCCTACGTATCTCACACCATGTGAGAATCAAACCAGCGTAGTTCGGTAATAAAAGGACTAAATTATTTTAAGAAAAGAAAACAAACTGTTTTTAAACAGCATTTATAAAACAAATTATTTTAAGAGAAACTAACCAAAATTTATCGGAAATTATTTTTGCATTTTTTTTTTCAAAAACAATTATTTTCAAAGGAACGAAGAAAATTTATTTGGAATTTTTTTTTTTTGCATTTTCAAAAATTATTTTCAAAGAAGCTAAACTATTTTTCGTAAAATTCAAGAAAATTTATTTGGAATTTTTCATTCAAAAAAAATAACAGATTCAAAGAAACTAACTATTTAAAATTAACGACACTTATTCGGAGTTTTTTTTTTCGTTTTGTTTTCTTTTTCCATTTTTTTTTTCAAAATTATTTTCCAATAAAAGCACCTCGTTTTCCATTAATTTGACATCTTTTACTTCTTACCCTCTTTTTTAACAAACCGATCGACATGTAAGATCGAAACAAATAAATGCACACAGAAAGATGCAACAAGTTGGTCTTTTGTTTCAGGTACACCTATCCTAGACAGGCCCAACCCCTGTGTTGAGCTTCCTAAGTCAAATATGCACATGATGCAAATAAGCGTTCCTATCGGGGATCCGACATAAGGTTTTGTTATTCTAATTCATCATCCTGTTGGAAGAAGTGTGTAGACTAGCTTTAACTCGAGCGGACAACTCGAGCCGAAGAGTGTTAGTGCACCGGTAGCATGGCTTTCCGGCTTAATTGACTAAACTCTCCGCCTAAACATGTGTGACTACAAAATCCTTCACCGGGTGCCAAGCACCACATCTATCTTGAGAAAAACGGGCAATGTCCAGCAAATGCCCAGTATTATATTTCAAAAGACTCAAAAAAAAAAAGGTATCGGCACAATCTATATACAATTCACAAAATATCAAAGCGGTAAAGCAACATTTAGCATATTAAATATAAACATATAATAAAATCAGATAATAAATAAGCCAAATAAAATAATTATTCAAAGCTCGAATTCTTAAACCCCGAACCGGTAGTCCTGAGTTTTATTCCCCAGCAGAGTCGCCAGAGCTGTCACACCTCCTTTTGGCGCGCCCCTACCCCGAAGGGTAGATGCGCGAGGGAGTTTTTCCAATTTAAGTGACAATATTCGAAACAGGATTATTCTATTTATTTCAGAGTCGCCACTTGGAATAAATTAAGGTGTTCCAAGTCACCGATTTACTTAGATCCCGAATCGAGGAAATTTACGACTTTCCAAATGAAGTCTGCGAACCAGAAATTCTGAGTAAGGAATTCTGGTGACCCGAGGGAAGGTGTTAGGTGTCACACCTGCTTTTTACGCACCCGCGAGAGCGCGTAGGAGTTTTTCTAATTAAAGAACAATCGAAACGGGATTTATTTAATTAATTCGAGTCGCCACTTGGGAAAATAATGGTGTCCCAAGTCACCGGTTTAATCCCGAACCGAGGAAATTTATGACTCCGTATTACAGTCTGTGTACCAGAAATCCGGATAAGGAATTCTGTTAACCCGGGAGAAGGTGTTAGGCATTCCCGAGTTCCGTGGTTCTAGCACGGTCGCTCAACTGTCATATTTGGCTTCTTTATCTGATTTTATAATATGCCTTAACTTATGTATAAATTTTAATTTTTTAACCTCTTATGATATTATTATTATAAAAATTATTATTATTATTATTTTAACAAAGAATTGCAACGTTGTGAAAATGTATCTCGAACCACGTCGCACCGGTGCACCCGTGGTTGTCAACACATTTCGACTCCGTTGAGATTTGGATTTGAGTCACATAAATGTGCACTCGAGTTTAAGAAGATAAGATTATTAAATACGCGCCTAAAGATTCTACGTGTTTACAACTTTGCGAGGGCCATGAAAATTTGCTAAATGGCGCGCCTCGAATTCCAAAGGAAAAAACATTCAACTAAAAGAAGGCCATGGGATTGTTGTCGTTTCCCTCAAGCTACAGGAATCATCTCTAATATATATGAAAAGAAATTCGAATTCACTTCACTTAACAAATCCATATACCAACCTTAAAACAAATAAGTAATACTAGTGGCTACATTTAGCGGCCAAACAAAGATAGACATCAACCAAACATATGATGTTCAGAACTTGGACTCTAACTACACATTATAGCTTGAAAGGCGGTAAATGAAATTCTCTAAATAGAACAAAGCAAGCAAATAAGCTAATCTACGACCCAACTGCAGGAGAATATAACTCAACGGCTCTAAATTTCCATCTTTTGATTCCAAATCAAGCTTTACATTTAGAGGGAATGCAGAAATGTACCTGGCAAGCAAAATAACGTAGAGATGAGAGGATCAACAGTAATCAGCAGTAGCAATCAGCAAGAATACAACCAATGGAACAGAAAATGGGATCAAGCAGCCCATACACGAACGGATGAAAAAAAAAAATTCCATGGCAACCTTGACAAAACCTCGTCGAACTTTAACCGGACTGCCTTCGCTTGTCCTCCGCTGTTTTTCGAACCCCAGCCGGTTATGGTAAGGATGAGCAGTGGCAATAAGGAAAAGAACGGGTGGTCGTTCGGGGGTCAGAGACGGACTGGAGAGGACTGTTTGGTTGACGTAAGGGCTGGTTGGTGTGGTCGACGGCTTGGACTGGCAGCCGAAGTTGGTGGTTGTTTGGCGTGGGGGCTGGTCGACAATGGGACTGTTGGTTTACTGGTGGTCGACGGAAGGGACAGTAGGTTTTTCTTTTGGTTCTTTTCGTCCAAGAAGATGATCATCGTCCTCTCTCCTCTCAGTTCATTCCTGCCCGTTTTTGATTTTAAAGAAGAAGACTTCAATAAGTCTCATTTGCTTTGAATTTTTTTATTATTCTCCTTTTCTTCACGTGAGCCCTGTAACCTTTTTTCCCCCCTTGCCTTTTGATTTTTTCCTTTTTTAAAATAAGCCCCCCCCCAGCTCCCTTTTCGTGAAGTGCATGTATCTTGCATTTCAAATATTCCAAGACCCAAAATGATGGGTTTCTCACGTGGGGTTGGGTACCCAATAGTGATGGGTCTTCCTCGTGTTCTGTCCGTGTCCCCCATGTGTGTCCCCCACGTGTGGTGGGCTCGGATTATTATGGGCTATGTCCGAAAATTATAAAACCGGGTGGTTTGAACCCGAATATTATTCTTCGCCCGGAACCGAGAATGAGAACACGGTGTTATTAATTAATCACTACAAAATATTAAATAAAATTATTTTTGTAATTTTCGTTTTTAATAAAAAGATAAAAATATAAAGTACTATTTTTGTATTTTTTCAAGTTTAAAATGACTACGAAACATTAATAAAACTATATTTTTGTTATTTTTCATTTTAAGGTAAAAATAAAGTAAAAGAGTCAAATTTAGCTAAAATAGCTATATTAAAACTAAACTAAATATTTTACGCTAAAAATATAAAAAATCTCGGGGAGGGTCAAAAATCACGTGTTTACAGCTGCCCCTCTTTGACTGAAAACACAAAGAGTTTTCAGACAAAGAACGACTAGACAAGTGTTTTTTGACCCGACCCTTATTCGGAGGGACTAAACTAAAAGAAGAGGATGTGACCGAGCCCTTGTATCCGAGCTGCCTACATATCCTTGGCTATAAAGGAATCAGGTCACGGGTAGTTCGAAGTGAGTAAGGATATCGAGTAACCGAGGTGGAGAGCCGGTCGAGGTGCCGTTTCGCCGAGGTTCCGTTCCGTCGAGGTTCCGGTCCGTGGTCCTGCTATTACATCAAGAATCAAAACATGAGAAAGACTAACTAAGCATATCAGCTACTAGTTACAAGATTCCTATCTATAAGTCTTCTGAAGCTTGATCTTGAGTATTGGTTGGTGCTTCATGCAGACTCTAAATTTGAACCTTGATACTTGCTAGTTGCAGGTGCTGCTTTTCGGATCAAGACCAGGTATGCAGTGCTCGTGACCTCGGCCATGTCTTGAGCACACCACATCTTTCATCAACTTCTGCACTTGGATTAACTCCTTGCTCTTTTTTATTGTGACTAACTTTTGTTGATCATCTCGGATTGTTGACTCGCATTCTGGTCGCAAGCTTCTTTTGTGGCTAACTTGCATTGCACTCCGAAGTGAATTTCCTTACTTGTGAGCTTCGAGCTATTCTCCTTCGAAGTCTGAATCTATTTTTTCTTATCCTTGTTGCCTTCCTTCCGATTCATGCTGGGGATTTCCGTTACACTCTGTCACTTTTCGATTGTTCACTATCCTTATCAAATCTTGGAAACTGAGACGCCGTTCTGCTTTTCTGGCGGGCTTCTGACTTTAACAACAAACTTTAATCATAAATTGTCATTCCATTCTTCAGGCGGGCACCTGACTTCAACAAACTTCAAAAATAAATTGCCACTTCATTCTTCAAGTGGGCACCTGATTACCAAAACTTGAACTGTATAGATCGAACGATTACCATCTCGGGAGAAAAAATTCATCTGACTAAGATTTTGACGCTAGGAGATAATTCCTCAGACTAGGTCTAAATTGTTGTGATCTCAGGAGAAAGATTCATTAGACCGAGATTTTGATATCTTAGGAGAAAGATTCATCGGACTAAGATTTCGACGCTAGGAGATAATTCCTCAGACTAGGTCTAAATTGTTGTGATCTCAGGAGAAAGATTCATCAGACTGAGATTTTGACGCTAGGAGATAATTCTTCAGACTAGGTCTAAATTGTTGTGATCTCAGGAGAAAGATTCATCAGACTGAGATTTTGATATCTTAGGAGAAAGATTCATCGGACTAAGATTTTGACGCTAGGAGATAATTCCTCAGACTAGGTCTAAATTGATGCCTTACTTGAAATCCTCCAATTGTTGCTTCCTTCTTCTTGTTGCTTTCATCTAAAACCTCTAATTGTTGTTTTTCACTTCCTATCAAATTATCTTTAACTATAACTTCAAAAACTAAATCGCCACTCCATTCTTCAGGCGGGCTCCCTGACTTCAACTACAACTCCAAACTAAATCGCAACTCCGTTCTCCAGGCGGGCTCCCTGACTTCAACTACAACTCAAGACTAAATCGCCACTCCATTTTCCAGGCGGGCTCCCTGACTTCAACTACAACTTCAAAACTAAATCGCCACTCCATTCTTCAGGCGGGCTCCCCGACTTCAACTATAACTTCAAAACTAAATCGCCACTCCATTCTTCGGGCGGGCTCCCTGACTTCAACTATAACTTCAAAACTAAATCGCCACTCCATTCTTCAGGCGGGCTCCCTGACTTCAACTACAACTCAAAACTAAATCGCCACTCTATTCTTCAGGCGGGCTCCCCGACTTCAACATCAACTCACTAACTACATCCCATCCTTTCTTCTAAATTACCTTGTTTCGGAATTGCTTTCCTCCTAGGTCGTGTTATTTCTCCCTTGAC
This sequence comes from Nicotiana noctiflora, assembly GCA_032618575.1. NCBI lineage: Eukaryota > Viridiplantae > Streptophyta > Magnoliopsida > Solanales > Solanaceae > Nicotiana > Nicotiana noctiflora. The sequence continues at coordinate 93,594 of JASVEL010002832.1, forward strand.
TGCTGGGGATATCTTTGGAATCGTTTACTTACCTGCTGGGGATGATGTTGCTGGGAAAATCTTCTCTATTTCCTCCTTTTCTACTTCCTTCAAAACCTTTTATTCTCTCCCGGGATTGCGGGGGATTGAAATGTCATTAGCTGAGGATTGTCCTGTCTGGGGACCCCTTTTCCTTTTTCCTCTTTCCAAACCTCCTTCGAGACTTGCGTTTTGCTCCCTTGAAAAACTTGTAGGATATAATGCTGCCGGGGAAGTCTCGAAATCAGTGTTTCATTTTTCCGAGAACTGCTGGGGATGATACCGGCTTCTTGCCTTTCTGAACGCAAGCTTCCTCATTTTGTCCTGTCTGCTGGGGGTGTAATTTCCTCTATCATAGCTTGTTGTTTTCTTTTTTCTTTCAAAGCTGCTGGGGATAATCGGGTTCAAAGATCATTTCCTCGCATTATCTGGCTTCTTTCCCCAACCGGGTATTTGGTTTCGAGAAAATTTTCACAACGGGAGAAAATTTTCTGCCCCAGTTTGAGAATCTTCTTCGTGGCATGCTTTTCTGCCAACAACCCCTCTTTTTCCTGTTTCAAATCAAAGAAAAATTGGTTAGTTTTAAAATGTGGTGGCTGATTGTGGTGCTCCTGCTGGGGATGGTTCTTCTCCTCTTTCCCTGCTCTGCGTTTCATTGTCAGACCCCGCCGGGGATGTTATCATTTGATGATATTCATGCTGGGGATAGTTTTCTCCTTTCTTGCTTCCCCGCCTTCCTTGACGACTCTTTATTCGCGAACCTTTTCACGTGGTTTTCCACTGACCACCCGAATTCCTATAATAGTGACCCTTCGTGAAGACCTTGCATGTTTTACTGGTGAACCATTTTCTTTGTTCACCCTTGTCACTGAAAATACCTTTCTGCTGGGGATATCTCCCCTTCTTTGGTGGCATATCTAAGGAATGGGCATTTCCCGACCTTTGAGTCTCATTGGCCTTGGCCTCGAGGTCATTAACCTTCATTGAGATATCATTTTCACACCAATCCACCCCTTTGTCGATTTCCTATTGCTGGGGAATATCCTTCTGGACACTGGCTTTGCGCTTAATCCCTCCTCACTTATACCACTTGGGTGTACCAATCAAATTCCGTCTTGCATAATTGGAAAGTTGATGGAAAATTTTGAAGTCATTTCTTACAAACGGACTCTATTGGGGAATTCTTTATGAAAGGAGAAAGATAAAAGGAAACAGAATAAAAGACAAAAACGAGGATGACTCTCTAAAAAGAAAAATTATAAAATAACCCTATCAAACGTGGATACCAACTCTAATGGACATGACATGCACATATAGCCTATCCTCCGTCGTTAAACCGCCTTTTGTAATCTTCTCCTGGGACTTTCCTATCTCGTTTCCAATCTTCGTTCGACTTGTAGTGCCCGAGGGGTTTTCACTACCAAGCCTCTCTCATTTCGGTTCTTCTCTCAACTTTCATCGCCTTATGGTGCCTGTGAAGGTTCTCACCGCTAAGACTCTCTTATTTGTGTTACTTTTCCGCTGGGGATTGGTGGTGTTACTGCCAAGACTCTCCTATTTTCTGCTGGAGATCGGAGTCTTTCTGCCGGGAATCAGAGTGTTATGTCCCTATGAAACTTCTCTCATTTGTCTAACTCGGCCTCTTTTGAAGATTGGTCAAAAGGTCTTTCTTTGGACCGTAATGTGGGTTTGGACGGGGCTAGAAAGAAAGGGTATTAAAGGCTCAAAATAAAACAAATTGGGTTCAAAATTACAACCTTCGGAATCCTATATTTTCCTTGCATAAACACAACTTTTTTTTTTTTTTTGCCCCAGTTCCTTGCTTGGGGATTTTCTTTTTTTTTTTATTTACACTATGACCGAGCTGTGAAGCGCCTACGTATCCTCTTTGAGGAATCAGGTCAAACGTAGTTCCCAATTCCTCTTTTTCAAGTTTCTTTTCTTTCACACATTTTTCTTTTTCTTTTTTTTTAACTCTTTTTGTTATTTTTTTTTTCTTTATCCATTTCTTCTCTTACCTTTCAAACTTGTGTTTCTAGTCTTTGTAACTAATTCCGAATGAGGGGTGTGAAAGAATTTAAAGTAAGGCTCAAAGGGTTGACGATGGATAAAGTGTTTGGATAGCAGAACAAAATGCCTTCGTCATTCCAATCTTCAAAACATGCCAAGCGTAAATAACACAATTAATATTCGTCATATCTTTAAAGCACTGTTGGGCAACACTCTCATTTTCATTATTATGAACGACCCCATGTCAATTTTGGCCGGCTTGCCTTTAACGGTTTCCTTTTACTTGCCCCAGTTTCTCATGACTCGGGCTTCGAATAATCTCAAACCGTTCTTATTTGATTTAAATATCTCGATCACCTCCCAATGGTTTTGTGATTAACTTTTAAGATCAGGCCAGAACTATGCACGCACGTCATGTCACTAGAGCTAGCAGAAAAAGAACTATAGGAAGGAAATGACTAAATAACAGAAAATGTCTAGAAATAATATAAAATAAGTCATTGCATTAACCGATAAAACAACGACTCGAACAACCAAAAAACAAAACTGGGGTTACAACCCTTAGAACGAACCTAGACCCCTTTAGATGAGACACTATGATCAAAAGAAAAATACAAAGATAAAATGTTTGAGCCACAAGCCAACATTCGGATTACCATTCTGAAATAACTCGGACAAATAGAAATGACAACAAAATAAGCCACCACAAATGACTCTCCAATTGATAAGCCTGACATTTAGCCACGAATTTGATTATCAAAACCACTATGGCCTTCTCTCATTTTAGTCGGCAAATTCCCGAGTGGATTCTCATATTCCATGTCATCAGGCATCACCGCCAGAAAGTGTGTATCATCAGGTGCAGGTAACGGATTCAGCGCGATATTCTGGGTGTCACTGTTATGAATCACAATCAACCTTTCTTGGATCATCCTTTCTATTTCTCTTTTCAAATCCCGACAACTTTCCATGTTGTGCCCCTGGGCATGGGAATGGTATTCACACCTTTTAGATGGGTCAAAGCTCCTTGCACGTGGGTCCACATGATTTGGAGGGATGGGTGCAATCATGTCCTATTGCTTTAACTTCTCAAATAAGCTTTCATAGGAAACTCCTATTGGTGTGAAATGTTCCTTCAACTTCGGTTCCCTTCTATACCCTTGGTTTGGAAGTGGGTTATAAGGTATTTGGAAATTTTGCGGAGGCTGGTAGAGATTTTGTGATGCTCGTGCTCGCTTTCTTGGATGATTTGATGGCTGAATAACATACTGGGGTGGATCAACCGGGTATGGTGGGTTCGGAGGTGGATAGTAATGCTCAGGGGAATTATGGAAAACTTGTCGAGACATCGCATACCGTCGAGGTACTCTTCTGGAACCTCTTCTTGACCCTGATATCATCATGACTTCTTCATCCCTCTCATTCGTGTCACTAGATTCAAATTGGACAGCCTAAGCTGCAGCCTTGAGAGCCGCTTGACTTATAATTCTGCCTGTCTTGAGATCGTTCTCTACCATTTCTCCCATTTTGACTACATCCAAGAAGGATTGACCAACCGCAGACATCATGTTCTGAAAATAATCCGGCTCTTGAGCCCGAAGGAAGACAATGATTAACTCATGGTCATCCATGGGTGGCTCAGCACGAGCCGCTTGCTCTCTCCATTTAAGGGCATATTCCCCTGAAACTTTCACTTGATTTCTTCTTCAGATTTGAAAGAAAAATGCGGTCTGGGGCAATGTCGATGTTGTATTGGAATTGTTTGACAAAGGCCCGTGCCATGTCGTTCCAGACGTGCCAGCGAGATGCATCTTGATCCCAAAACCATTCAGAGGCTACTCCTGTAAGGCTTTCCCCAAAGTAAGCTATTAACAATTCTTCATTTCTTCCCGAGACTCCTTAGTTGATTGCAATACCTTTTCAAATGGGCTATGGGATGTCCATGTCCATCGTACTTTTCAAATTTGGGAATCTTGAAACCAGGTGGCAAGTGGACATCGGGAAACAAGCATAGATCTTTGAAAGCAACACTCTTTTGACCTGCCAACCCGTGCGTGTTTTTCAACCGTTGTTCTAAGCTTTTCAATCTTTGGGTTATTTCTTCCTGTATCTTCTTTCGGGTAGGATTCTCAATGTTTGCAGGAAGGTCGTGAGAGTGGTACTGTTCTTGTTGTATAGCAAATTGTGACTCATGAGAAAGTTGTCCCTGGCCATTGGACCATGCTTGACGCATTTTGGTCATTTGTTGTTTCACTATTCTATTTTCCTCAACCACAGCAGACCCTTGTTGAACTTTCTGACCCTGAGTCTCTTGAGCACTTGTAACAACTCCGATGTCGGTTATCATTTTCCTTGAATCTTGCTTTCCAATTTACCACAACCAACCACCTCAACTTTCTGGATTAACAAAACGAAACCACCGGGTTAGCGTTAAGGTATTCCGCTTATTGATTTCCTTTGTTTTTCTACTATTTTCTTTTCTTTTTCTTTTTTGTGGTTTTTTTCATTTTTTTTTTCATTTTTTTTTTCTTTTTATAGTTTTTTTCATTTTTTTTTTATGGATATGGTCGAATCCTATGTGGATTGCCTACGTATCATGACCCCGCATGAATCAGACCGAGCGTAGTTCTTGCAAATTAATGCAAGAAATAAAGAGATGAATATTTGATTTTTTTTTCTTTTTTTTTTTTTTGAAAAAATTGTAAAAGCCGACTCCAACTACAAACTCTGATGAAAAACTTTCACACCTTGCCGGAGATTTCTACAAGAATAAAAATATTTTTAGCGCCAATTATGACTATTTCTACAAAATTAGCCATGTAATGGCTTATTTGACAAAATGGCTATTTTTGTAAAATTTATTTAAGAAAGATAAACTTGAATTTTTTTTTATCCTGTGGCTCATGGGGCATCGTTCGGCATCACCATAAACCAACACAAGACTATATTTCATAAATTGGCCATGTAATGGCTTATTTAGACAAAGTGACTCTTTTTGCAAAATTTTATTTAAGAAGATGCAAATTCAAAATTTTATCCTGGGGCCTATGGGGCATCGTTCAGCACCGACACAGGCCAACACAAGACTGAGGAAGTTAGAATGCAAAAATGTGGCTATTTCAGCAAAATTCCGGCCATGTAATGGCTTATTTGATAGAGTGGATATTTTTAAAAAGTTGAGCGATGACTCAAACTTGATTTTTGCGGATACAGCCTTTCGACATTTCCGCGAGGGAATATTTCAAGGCTGCGTCCAAAATTGTTTAAAATGACCCAAAATGGCTATTCTTGCAAAAACGGCCTTCCGGCGTCCTTTTGAGGGACATTCAGCTTGTTTTAAGCAAGAATAGCATCACCCGACTTATTTATAACATAATAAAAAATTTGACATTTTTTGGTTATTTTTTGCAAAAGGGGTGTGAACCCGGACTTGATTTTGCGGTTATGGCCTTGCAATATTTCCACAAGGAATATTTCAAGGATGTGCCCGCAAATTATTAAAAATGATTCAAAGTGGCTATTTTTCAAAAAACACAAACTTCCGGCATCCTTTCGGAACATTCGGCTATTTTCGAAAAACAGCGTCACTTCGATTTATTAAAAACTAAAATTCGACATTTTTTTTGATTTTTTTTAAAAGGGGTGGTTGAACCCGATGAGGGTTGCCTACGTATCTCACCTAGTGGTGAGAATCAAACCTGCGTAGTTCGGTCAGATTATTTTATGACCAATTATTTCAACAAAATTGCTCTTTCTATTTTTTCAAATTTTCAAATTTTTCGACAGCATTTCGTCAATATTTTTGATATTTTTCTATTCCAAAATTCTATTTTTTTTTCAGGAATTTAACCAATCATCATAATAATACATGATAAATAAATGCAACATATAATATGCTCGGTCTTTGATTACTGGGTCACCTGTCCTAGACGGACCCAACCCCTGTGTTGAGTCCCCTAAGTCATGATGCAAATAAGCGTTCCTACTAGGGATCCGGCATGAAGTCACGTTATTCTAAGTTCAAAACCCGGGTATGTGTTCTAGACTGTGTACCCAAGCGGACAACTCGGGCTGAGGAAGGAGCTCCTTTCCGGGAACCAAAAGGCCAGCCGGCTTAGAAACTTTCCGAGCCTCTTTATTATTTCGGGATATGACACTAACAGAATAAGGAGTCTCAACCAGTGAGCACATCCCCATAGGTGAGAAGAGAAGGGTTTCGGCACAGTTTATATATACAGTTCAAGATAATATCAAAGCGGTAAACATATAGCACATTAATTAAACATGTAATAAAATCAGATATAGACAAAAATAACAATTTAAATGAGCTCGAGTTCTTAGACCCCGAACCGAAGTTCGAGGAAATTTCCCCAGCAGAGTCGCCAGAGCCGTCACACCTCCTTTTTACGCACCCGCGAGAGCGCGAGGGAGTTTTTCCAATTAAAGGACAATCGACACGGGATTAATTTAATTAATTCAGAGTCGCCACTTGGGAGAATTTATGGTGTCCCTAGTCACCGGTTTGAATCCCGAATTGAGGAAATGTTTGACTCTATTTAACAGTCCGCGAACCAGAAATCCGGATAAGGAATTCTGTTAATCCGGGAGAAGGTATTAGGCATTCCCGAGTTCCGTGGTTCTAGCACGGTCGCTCAACTGTCATATTTGGCTTATTTATCTGATTTTAATACATGTTATAACTTATGTACAATCCTATTTTTTTAACCTCTTATGATATTATTATTATAAAAATTATTATTATTATTATTTTAACAAAGAATTGCAACGTTGTGAAAATGTATCTCGAACCACGTCGCACCGGTGCACCCGTGGTTGTCAACACATTTCGACTCCGTTGAGATTTGGATTTGAGTCACATAAATGTGCACTCGAGTTTAAGAAGATAAGATTATTAAATACGCGCCTAAAGATTCTACGTGTTTACAACTTTGCGAGGGCCATGAAAATTTGCTAAATGGCGCGCCTCGAATTCCAAAGGAAAAAACATTCAACTAAAAGAAGGCCATGGGATTGTTGTCGTTTCCCTCAAGCTACAGGAATCATCTCTAATATATATGAAAAGAAATTCGAATTCACTTCACTTAACAAATCCATATACCAACCTTAAAACAAATAAGTAATACTAGTGGCTACATTTAGCGGCCAAACAAAGATAGACATCAACCAAACATATGATGTTCAGAACTTGGACTCTAACTACACATTATAGCTTGAAAGGCGGTAAATGAAATTCTCTAAATAGAACAAAGCAAGCAAATAAGCTAATCTACGACCCAACTGCAGGAGAATATAACTCAACGGCTCTAAATTTCCATCTTTTGATTCCAAATCAAGCTTTACATTTAGAGGGAATGCAGAAATGTACCTGGCAAGCAAAATAACGTAGAGATGAGAGGATCAACAGTAATCAGCAGTAGCAATCAGCAAGAATACAACCAATGGAACAGAAAATGGGATCAAGCAGCCCATACACGAACGGATGAAAAAAAAAAATTCCATGGCAACCTCGACAAAACCTCGTCGAACTTTAACCGGACTGCCTTCGCTTGTCCTCCGCTGTTTTTCGAACCCCAGCCGGTTATGGTAAGGATGAGCAGTGGCAATAAGGAAAAGAACGGGTGGTCGTTCGGGGGTCAGAGACGGACTGGAGAGGACTGTTTGGTTGACGTAAGGGCTGGTTGGTGTGGTCGACGGCTTGGACTGGCAGCCGAAGTTGGTGGTTGTTTGGCGTGGGGGCTGGTCGACAATGGGACTGTTGGTTTACTGGTGGTCGACGGAAGGGACAGTAGGTTTTTCTTTTGGTTCTTTTCGTCCAAGAAGATGATCATCGTCCTCTCTCCTCTCAGTTCATTCCTGCCCGTTTTTGATTTTAAAGAAGAAGACTTCAATAAGTCTCATTTGCTTTGAATTTTTTTATTATTCTCCTTTTCTTCACGTGAGCCCTGTAACCTTTTTTCCCCCCTTGCCTTTTGATTTTTTCCTTTTTTAAAATAAGCCCCCCCCCAGCTCCCTTTTCGTGAAGTGCATGTATCTTGCATTTCAAATATTCCAAGACCCAAAATGATGGGTTTCTCACGTGGGGTTGGGTACCCAATAGTGATGGGTCTTCCTCGTGTTCCGTCCGTGTCCCCCATGTGTGTCCCCCACGTGTGGTGGGCTCGGATTATTATGGGCTATGTCCGAAAATTATAAAACCGGGTGGTTTGAACCCGAATATTATTCTTCGCCCGGAACCGAGAATGAGAACACGGTGTTATTAATTAATCACTACAAAATATTAAATAAAATTATTTTTGTAATTTTCGTTTTTAATAAAAAGATAAAAATATAAAGTACTATTTTTGTATTTTTTCAAGTTTAAAATGACTACGAAACATTAATAAAACTATATTTTTGTTATTTTTCATTTTAAGGTAAAAATAAAGTAAAAGAGTCAAATTTAGCTAAAATAGCTATATTAAAACTAAACTAAATATTTTACGCTAAAAATATAAAAAATCTCGGGGAGGGTCAAAAATCACCCGGATCCCGTGGTTCTAGCACGGTCGCTTCAACTATTATAAATGGCTAAAAATATCTGATTTTATACATGTTTATAAATTAATGCTCTGATTAAACTTTGAACCGCTTTATTAACTTTGAAGAAAAAGTATCTGACTTAAACAGTATTTAAGTTTAAACTATCAGTAAATAAATAAAAAATTATTTGCTCTAAATAAAATCAAAATTTTGTCCCCTTTCATTCCATTTAGTACCCTATATAAAATGAACACTTTAATTTCTAAATTTTTACTTCTATTAACCCGATTCCGGCATATGTCTCTTAATAATTGAGTTAAACTACAAATGTCGTTCTTTTGGAGAAAAAACTTGCTCAGCTTATTAACGAAATCTGGGCTTGAAGCCCAATACAAAGAAGAACGAAATCTAGGCTTGAAGCCCACACGCATGCGTCAACCTTCTCTATCGTGTGCCTTTTTAGGTAAAATTTCACAAATGCACAATACATAGCCTGGGATTCAATTTTTATTGGTGGAAATGTAATAACTGGAGGAAATTTGCTGTTTTAAACGACAAAACTATTTAGGTAATCCAAGGTTAAGCTAAATTTATTGAAACTTACTGTATTGACACAAGTAGTCTCACAATTGCAATTTCACAAACATTTAGAGAATGAATATGAAATATCGAGAACTAGTTTGTTGACCCGAGGGAAGGTGTTAGGCACCCCCGAATCCCGTGGTTCTAGCACGGTCGCTTCAACTATTATAAATGGCTAAAATATCTGATTTTATACATGTTTATAAATTAATGCTCTGATTAAACTTTGAACCGCTTTATTAATTTTGAAGAAAAAGTATCTGACTTAAACAGTATTTAAACTATCAGTAAATAAATAAAAAATTATTTGCTCTAAATAAAATCAAAATTTTGTCCCCTTTCATTCCATTTAGTACCCTATATAAAATGAACACTTTAATTTCTAAATTTTTACTTCTATTAACCCGATTCCGGCATATGTCTCTTAATAATTGAGTTAAACTACAAATGTCGTTCTTTTGGAGAAAAAACTTGCTCAGCTTATTAACGAAATCTGGGCTTGAAGCCCAATACAAAGAAGAACGAAATCTAGGCTTGAAGCCCACACGCATGCGTCAGCCTTCTCTATCGTGTGCCTTTTTAGGTAAAATTTCACAAATGCACAATACATAGAGGAACTAAATTGCTCTAACCAATTTCAATGTAATAACTGGAGGAAATTTGTTGTTTTAAACGACAAAACTATTTAGGTAATCCAAGGTTAAGCTAAATTTATTGAAACTTACTGTATTGACACAAGCAGTCTCACAATTGCAATTTCACAAACATTTAGAGAATGAATATGAAATATCGAGAACCAGTTTGTTGACCCGAGGGAAGGTGTTAGGCACCCCCGGATCCCGTGGTTCTAGCACGGTCGCTTCAACTATTATAAATGGCTAAAAATATCTGATTTTATAAATGTTTATAAATTAATGCTCTGATTAAACTTTGAACCGCTTTATTAATTTTGAAGAAAAAGTATCTGACTTAAACAGTATTTAAACTATCAGTAAATAAATAAAAAATTATTTGCTCTAAATAAAATCAAAATTTTGTCCCCTTTCATTCCATTTAGTACCCTATATAAAATGAACACTTTAATTTCTAAATTTTTACTTCTATTAACCCGATTCCGGCATATGTCTCTTAATAATTGAGTTAAACTACAAATGTCGTTCTTTTGGAGAAAAAACTTGCTCAGCTTATTAACGAAATCTGGGCTTGAAGCCCAATACAAAGAAGAACGAAATCTAGGCTTGAAGCCCACACGCATGCGTCAGCCTTCTCTATCGTGTGCCTTTTTAGGTAAAATTTCACAAATGCACAATACATAGAGGAACTAAATTGCTCTAACCAATTTCAATGTAATAACTCGAGGAAATTTGTTGTTTTAAACGACAAAACTATTTAGGTAATCCAAGGTTAAGCTAAATTTATTGAAACTTACTGTATTGACACAAGCAGTCTCACAATTGCAATTTCACAAACGTTTAGAGAATGAATATGAAATATCGAGAACCAGTTTGTTGACCCGAGGGAAGGTGTTAGGCACCCCCGGATCCCGTGGTTCTAGCACGGTCGCTTCAACTATTATAAATGGCTAAAAATATCTAATTTTATACATGTTTATAAATTAATGCTCTGATTAAACTTTGAACCGCTTTATTAATTTTGAAGAAAAAGTATCTGACTTAAACAGTATTTAAACTATCAGTAAATAAATAAAAAATTATTTGCTCTAAATAAAATCAAAATTTTGTCCCCTTTCATTCCATTTAGTACCCTATATAAAATGAACACTTTAATTTCTAAATTTTTACTTCTATTAACCCGATTCCGGCATATGTCTCTTAATAATTGAGTTAAACTACAAATGTCATTCTTTTGGAGAAAAAACTTGCTCAGCTTATTAACGAAATCTGGGCTTGAAGCCCAATTCAAAGAAGAACGAAATCTAGGCTTGAAGCCCACACGCATGCGTCAGCCTTCTCTATCGTGTGCCTTTTTAGGTAAAATTTCACAAATGCACAATACATAGAGGAACTAAATTGCTCTAACCAATTTCAATGTAATAACTGGAGGAAATTTGCTGTTTTAAACGACAAAACTATTTAGGTAATCCAAGGTTAAGCTAAATTTATTGAAACTTACTGTATTGACACAAGTAGTCTCACAATTGCAATTTCACAAACATTTAGAGAATGAATATGAAATATCGAGAACCAGTTTGTTAACCCGAGGGAAGGTGTTAGGCACCCCCGGATCCCGTGGTTCTAGCACGGTCGCTTCAACTATTATAAATGGCTAAAAATATCTGATTTTATACATGTTTATAAATTAATGCTCTGATTAAACTTTGAACCGCTTTATTAATTTTGAAGAAAAAGTATCTGACTTAAACAGTATTTAAACTATCAGTAAATAAATAAAAAATTATTTGCTCTAAATAAAATCAAAATTTTGTCCCCTTTCATTCCATTTAGTACCCTATATAAAATGAACACTTTAATTTCTAAATTTTTACTTCTATTAACCCGATTCCGGCATATGTCTCTTAATAATTGAGTTAAACTACAAATGTCGTTCTTTTGGAGAAAAAACTTGCTCAGCTTATTAACGAAATCTGGGCTTGAAGCCCAATACAAAGAAGAACGAAATCTAGGCTTGAAGCCCACACGCATGCGTCAGCCTTCTCTATCGTGTGCCTTTTTAGGTAAAATTTCACAAATGCACAATACATAGAGGAACTAAATTGCTCTAACCAATTTCAATGTAATAACTGGAGGAAATTTGTTGTTTTAAACGACAAAACTATTTAGGTAATCCAAGGTTAAGCTAAATTTATTGAAACTTACTGTATTGACACAAGCAGTCTCACAATTGCAATTTCACAAACATTTAGAGAATGAATATGAAATATCGAGAACCAGTTTGTTAACCCGAGGGAAGGTGTTAGGCACCCCCGGATCCCGTGGTTCTAGCACGGTCGCTTCAACTATTATAAATGGCTAAAAATATCTGATTTTATACATGTTTATAAATTAATGCTCTGATTAAACTTTGAACCGCTTTATTAATTTTGAAGAAAAAGTATCTGACTTAAACAGTATTTAAACTATCAGTAAATAAATAAAAAATTATTTGCTCTAAATAAAATCAAAATTTTGTCCCCTTTCATTCCATTTAGTACCCTATATAAAATGAACACTTTAATTTCTAAATTTTTACTTCTAGTAACTCGATTCCGGCATATGTCTCTTAATAATTGAGTTAAACTACAAATGTCGTTCTTTTGGAGAAAAAACTTGCTCAGCTTATTAACGAAATCTGGGCTTGAAGCCCAATACAAAGAAGAACGAAATCTAGGCTTGAAGCCCACACGCATGCGTCAGCCTTCTCTATCGTGTGCCTTTTTAGGTAAAATTTCACAAATGCACAATACATAGAGGAACTAAATTGCTCTAACCAATTTCAATGTAATAACTCGAGGATATTTGTTGTTTTAAACGACAAAACTATTTAGGTAATCCAAGGTTAAGCTAAATTTATTGAAACTTACTGTATTGACACAAGCAGTCTCACAATTGCAATTTCACAAACATTTAGAGAATGAATATGAAATATCGAGAACCAGTTTGTTGACCCGAGGGAAGGTGTTAGGCACCCCCGGATCCCGTGGTTCTAGCACGGTCGCTTCAACTATTATAAATGGCTAAAAATATCTGATTTTATACATGTTTATAAATTAATGCTCTGATTAAACTTTGAACCGCTTTATTAATTTTGAAGAAAAAGTATCTGACTTAAACAGTATTTAAACTATCAGTAAATAAATAAAAAATTATTTGCTCTAAATAAAATCAAAATTTTGTCCCCTTTCATTCCATTTAGTACCCTATATAAAATGAACACTTTAATTTCTAAATTTTTACTTCTATTAACCCGATTCCGGCATATGTCTCTTAATAATTGAGTTAAACTACAAATGTCGTTCTTTTGGAGAAAAAACTTGCTCAGCTTATTAACGAAATCTGGGCTTGAAGCCCAATACAAAGAAGAACGAAATCTAGGCTTGAAGCCCACACGCATGCGTCAGCCTTCTCTATCGCGTGCCTTTTTAGGTAGAATTTCACAAATGCACAATACATAGAGGAACTAAATTGCTCTAACCGATTTCAATGTAATAACTGGAGGAAATTTGTTGTTTTAAACGACAAAACTATTTAGGTAATCCAAGGTTAAGCTAAATTTATTGAAACTTACTGTATTGACACAAGCAGTCTCACAATTGCAATTTCACAAACATTTAGAGAATGAATATGAAATATCGAGAACCAGTTTGTTAACCCGAGGGAAGGTGTTAGGCACCCCCGGATCCCGTGGTTCTAGCACGGTCGCTTCAACTATTATAAATGACTAAAAATATCTGATTTTATACATGTTTATAAATTAATGCTCTGATTAAACTTTGAACCGCTTTATTAATTTTGAAGAAAAAGTATCTGACTTAAACAGTATTTAAACTATCAGTAAATAAATAAAAAATTATTTGCTCTAAATAAAATCAAAATTTTGTCCCCTTTCATTCCATTTAGTACCCTATATAAAATGAACACTTTAATTTCTAAATTTTTACTTCTATTAACCCGATTCCGGCATATGTCTCTTAATAATTGAGTTAAACTACAAATGTCGTTCTTTTGGAGAAAAAACTTGCTCAGCTTATTAACGAAATCTGGGCTTGAAGCCCAATACAAAGAAGAACGAAATCTAGGCTTGAAGCCCACACGCATGCGTCAGCCTTCCCTATCGTGTGCCTTTTTATGTAAAATTTCACAAATGCACAATACATAGAGGAACTAAATTGCTCTAATCAATTTCAATGTAATAACTGGAGGAAATTTGTTGTTTTAAACGACAAAACTATTTAGGTAATCCAAGGTTAAGCTAAATTTATTGAAACTTACTGTATTGACACAAGTAGTCTCACAATTGCAATTTCACAAACATTTAGAGAATGAATATGAAATATCGAGAACCAGTTTGTTGACCCGAGGGAAGGTGTTAGGCACCCCCGGATCCCGTGGTTCTAGCACGGCCGCTTCAACTATTATAAATGGCTAAAAATATCTGATTTTATACATGTTTATAAATTAATGCTCTGATTAAACTTTGAACCGCTTTATTAATTTTGAAGAAAAAGTATCTGACTTAAACAGTATTTAAACTATCAGTAAATAAATAAAAAATTATTTGCTCTAAATAAAATCAAAGTTTTGTCCCCTTTCATTCCATTTAGTACCCTATATAAAATGAACACTTTAATTTCTAAATTTTTACTTCTATTAACCCGATTCCGGCATATGTCTCTTAATAATTGAGTTAAACTACAAATGTCGTTCTTTTGGAGAAAAAACTTGCTCAGCTTATTAACGAAATCTGGGCTTGAAGCCCAATACAAAGAAGAACGAAATCTAGGCTTGAAGCCCACACGCATGCGTCAGCCTTCTCTATCGTGTGCCTTTTTAGGTAAAATTTCACAAATGCACAATACATAGAGGAACTAAATTCCTCTAACCAATTTCAATGTAATAACTGGAGGAAATTTGCTGTTTTAAACGACAAAACTATTTAGGTAATCCAAGTGTAACGACCCGGCCGGTCGTTTTAGAAAATTACGCCCCAATCCCCAATTTAACTGTTCCCCTAACTTCATTTATGCTATTGTGGTTTGCCGGGAGAGTCGGTTCTGAAATTTGGAGTATTTTGGGACACTTAGTCCCTAAATGAGAGCTTTAAAGTTAGAAAATGGCCCGTAGCCGGAACGGTGTTAAGACGACCTCGGAACGGAAATCCGATGGTTCCATTAGCTCCGTTAGGTGATTTTGGGGTTGGGAGCGCGTTCGGAAAGTATTTTGGAGGTCCGTAGCTCAATTAGGCTTGAAATACCGAAGGTTGAAATTTTGGCGAATCCGAACGATAGGTGAGATTTTGATCCGGGGGTCGGAATGGAATTCCGACAATTTTTGTAGCTTCGTTATGTGATTTTGGATATGTCCGCAAATTTTCAGGTCATTCGGACGTCGTTTGGTCGGGTTTTAGATCAAATGTGCAATTCGGAAAGTTTTAAGAAATTTAGGCTTGAATTCGATGTGAATTATGGATTTTGATGTTTTTAGACGTGTTTTGATGATTAGAACAAGTTTGAATAAGGTTATAGGAAGTGTTGGTGTTTTTGGTTGAGGTCCCGGGGGCCTCGGGTGAGTTTCGGGGTGGTTTCGGACCATTTCTAGGCCATTTTTCACTGCTGGTTTTTGGCTACAGCAGTGCTCTACGCGATCGCGGGGTATTGGTCGCGATCGCGGTGAGTAAAATCTGAGAAATGAACTAATGAATCGCGATCGCGTAGATGGCTTCGCGATCGCGAAGAAGAGATTTCTGTCGCGCAGGCCCTACTTTGGAAGATCATATCTTTTTATCTAAAAGGTATTTTGAGGTGATTCAAAAACGAAAGTTGTAGCTCATCGTGTCTAGTTTTCAGAAAGCTAAAGAAATCCTCATTTTGAAATTTGTAGAAAAAGTTATGTACGTTACACTCTATGCTGTCCGAGAAGGATATATAAAACACATAAATGGATTTGGAAGCTTGTATCTCGCAATGTATAAGGATTCAGGAAATGATCAACAAATGAAAGTTATAGCCCTGTGTGTCTAGTTTCCAGAACATCAAACCATTCATCATTTGGAGTTGTTTGTAAAAAGTTATGGCCATTTTACTGAAGCCTGTCCGGAGGAACTGGAACTTGTTCACCGCGATCGCGAGGCATTTCCCGCGATCGCGAAGGGTAATTTTTGGCCAAGAATTTGTTCTCCGCGATCGCGAAGCATTTCCCGCGATCGCAGTGAACAAAATACCTGGGCAGAATGTTTAAAAACATTCCATCCGCGAACCAAACCCATTTTTCCACCATTTTTGGTCATTCTTGAGAGCTTTTGGACGAGAATTGAAGGGGTTTTTGCAAGAATTGATTAGAGGTAAGTCCTATGAACTAAATACATGATTTTATTGAAGAATCATCCTTGAAATTTATGAAAACATAGCAAAATTGTAAGAAATTAGGGCTTGGAGCAAAAACTTTAAATTTGGGATTCGAAGGGCCATTTTTGGTCCGATTTGGGAGATTTTTATATGGTTAGACTCGTGAGAGTACGAGGGTCCTGAAAACATAAAAATATTTTAATTCCAAGCCGATGGATTCAGGGGTATTTTGGTCATTTCACCCACTTTCGCGCCGTAGCTGTAATTTTATCATTGTAGTTAGTTACTTGCGATGTTATTTATACTGTGTAATTGGTTTGACTAGATTCGGGCCACTCGGAGTCGGATACTCGTGGCAAGAGAGTTGTTTCTTAGCGTTTTTGTACCAGAATCGAGGTAAGTGGCTTGTCTAACCTCGTGTGGGGAACTTTCACCCCTAGGATATTATGTGATAGTTTAAATGCCTTGTACGCGAGGTGACGGGCGTGTACATGCGCTGGTTGTTGTAACACACACTTTACTTGAATTGTCCGATTAGTGATATTCTCGCTCTTAGCTGATAAAAGCATTACTTTTACCCGGTATTACTTAGAAAAGCATGATTAGCTAGGATTCAACATGTTTAATTGCCTAGTTGATTTACTTGAACTCTTGATAAATTGTTGGCACTAATTTTGATGAAGTTGTAATTTAACATATTATATTCTCTCTCGTGTGTTTTCTTTATTTGACGTGTTTGTGGACCGGCGGTTCAATTCCCGGAGATCCCGTGGCCGCGGGTTCGATTCCCGCAGACCCGGAGTGATATTGTTTCGTGGACCGCGGGTTCGATTCCCGGAGACCCGTGGCCGTGGGTTCGATTCCCGCAGACCCGGCGTGATATTGGTAGGGACTACGGGTTTGATTCCCGAGATCCCGAGTTATTGGTAGGGACTACGGTTCGATTCCCGAGATCCCGAGTTATCGGTAGGGACTACGGGTTCGATTCCCGAGATCCCGAGTTATTGGTAGGGACTACGGGTTCGATTCCCGAGATCCCGAGTTATTGGTAGGGACTACGGGTTCGATTCCCGAGATCCCGAGTTATCGGTAGGGACTACGGGTTCGATTCCCGAGATCTTGAGTTATTGGTAGGGACCGCGGGTTCGATTCCCCGAGATCCTGAGTTATTGATTATTTATTGAGATATGGGCTGCGGGTTCGATTCCCGGAGACCCAGAGGTACTGTCAATGGGATTGTGGGTTCGATTCCCACAGGTCCTGGACTTGCTGATTGAGTTTTTATTTAGTTATTTACTTGCTGCTAGCTTACATTGTAGACGGTTGCAGAAATCACTTTACTGTCGTCATTCAGATTCATAATTATTTAAACTGCTTGTCATTGTTATCATCATTATATTATTGTTCTCTCAGTAGGGCCCTGACCTTCCTCGTCACTACTCCATCGAGGTTAGGCTTGGCACTTACCGAGTACCGCCGTGGTGTACTCATGCTACTCTTCTGCACACTTTTGTTGTGCAGATCCAGGTACATCAGGACAGTCTCATACTAGGTGATTCAGCAGCACATTAGAGACCTCGAGGTATGATCTGCTACGTCCGCGGATCCGGAGGCCCACCTTCTATTCTGATAGTTCTAGTAGATGTTTTCCTTCATTTCGTTGTTTTAGATACTCTTTACACATAGAGCCACGGTTGTATTTCTTTTAGTCTGTGTTACCCGTGGGATTCCGGGTCTTGGTGGTATTTTTATGCAGTGTGTTGACGAGTGTATGTGCCAAGCGGCACGGATTACATTCCTATTTATATCTTTTTCCGCTATTTCTTGTTTAAAGTTCATAAACTTGTACATTCCGCAAAGTGTTAGGCTTACCTAGTCGTGGGGACTGGGTGCCGTCACGACAAAGTTCACGATTGGTGAACCAGGGTCATGACAAGTAGGTATTAAAGCTCTAGGTTCATAGGAGTCACGGGACACAGACCGGTTATTTAGAGTCTCGCCGATCGATACGGAGACGTCCGTATTTATCTACGAGGGGCTATGTAACTGTTTAGGAAAAATCTTCATTTCTTTTGAATTTCTTGTCATGTGATGTTTTGACACCAAGCCTATGTCATATGTTCTTTTGCATCCACTCATGTATTGAAATTGTGCACTCGGTATCAAGTATGCGCCGACGGTTCGTGACGCTGCAGAGGGATTTCAAGGGAGTCAAGAATTTACTCAACCATTGTTACCACGTGACATCCATATCGATAATGCAAGAGAATTGAGAGATCTTCAATTGTGCACATGGGGGTACACTAGGTTCTAGCATTCGGTTGATAGTACGGTCGTGAGAAGGTTTACTTAACTGCCAAATCGTCACAGCAATGGTAGAATCACAAGGTGGATGTAGATCTAAAGATAGTTGGTGGTAATAAAGACTATATGGTTCATATGAGATATCTATTTAGCGAAGGATTCAGCCAGCAGAGATACTGAAAAAAAAATGAGTTTAACTGTCTTAAGAAGGACATGTACCAAACGAATGCCTTTGGCTTGTTTTATGATGAAGACGTACGAATGTTAAGGGCTAGTATCATGGATTAGCAAGATGTATCTTAAGGCTTCGTGTCAAGTGAAAGTATTTCACTATCAACGATGTAATTATGGGTCATGTGTCATATCAGATTTGGCCTGCGATGTATTTAGGTGCTATTCAAAAGTTCTTGAAAACTTGCGGATGGGCAAGAGTTGAGGCTCGTATGGTATAATGTTGGGACTTTAGATGTTCATGTGTCCCTAATAAACTCTGCATTTTATTATCAGCAGGGAAATATTTGACAAAGGCTACATGGTGCTTCGTAGGCGTGTGAGAATCATAGTATGTTTTAAGATGTTGTTGGTAGAGAATGCTCGGTGCATGGAGCGAGAAGATGTTTGGTTGTATTGGGACGAGGTCATACCCTATGATGTTAGAGTGCTAATAGAGCACATGTGGTTATATTCGTTGGATCAAGTGAGTTGCAGTTGAATAATAGTAAATGACTCGAGAGAATGGTTCTAATGTGTTCGAGAGTCGTGTAATAGTGGCTTTGGGCTAAGTGGGAGAGTCCCACCACTTAAGATTGGGTTGCATGGTTAATTACCCGTGTGAATTCTGGATATTAGCGTATTAATGGAGTATTGCAGCTACGGAAAAAGACCATGAGTGGTAATTTAAGTACATGAATTGTTGAATGCATGTTATGGTTAGCCTTACTGGCTCATGTTCAAACTTGAGGGAAAAATTTATGATTTATGCCTCGTATAGGTGCAGGCTTCGCGGGAAGTGATTCCGCTGGTTCTCAATAACGGTCCTAGTGAATTCAAGAGGTAAAGTGTGGTGCCTGATAATTTTGAGTCTATAAGTACAGTTGAGGCTCAAGCTTTGAAAGCAACTTATGAAGAAAGGCACAAAACGATCTATGATGTTTTGACTTGTGGTGTAGCATTTGAGAGACATGAAATGGTCGTCGTTCTCGAGATAGCATGGCCTCATGATTTAAGGTCACTCGTGGTGAGTGCGGTTGGAATAAGTTAGGTATTGAAGGGAGATATTAACATTTCTAAGGCAATCCAGGGTAAACTGGAAGGAAGTAGATTGATTAGCCATAGTTGAGTTGGCATATTGATGTCAATGATCGGTTCATGCAACGTGATCGAGTTATGCATGTGATTTGTGGCGGTGCATTTGAGACTTGTCGGCCGCAGTGATTGATGTTATTCTGAAGTATTCTTCTGTTAAGGGCCTGTTACGAGTAGGCAGATCTCGGGAAGGGTTATGGTGGCTTGGACCACTACTTAGATATTGGCATATTTGATGGTTATGAGAATTCGCCGTATGTTGTTATAGTTCTCCTACAGTGAGCTAAATGGAAAGTCTTATGTGATGTAATATTAGCCTATCGTCAGTTCTAGAGCTATGATGGAAATTGTGTCTATCATATATCGGCACGTGATATGCAGTGAGTAGTATGAAATTTGAAGTAAGGACCCAGGGTCACAGTTTGGTCAATGAATGTGATATAAAGAGCTCGGATGAGCAGGAAAGGAGTTTCAGTGTTTTGAGTAAGATGGGTATTAACATCAGTATCATTTGAGATCGGTGTTCTGTGAGAAAGGCTTTGCACCCCAGATTGGGGACTCTTGATCGCTTTCAGTGTCAGTGCAGCCGGTGGGTTGAATGTGCAAGTCCGTTTAATTATTCGGAAGATGGTGGGAGCTTGTCCCACAAGAAGATTGTATAGGTGTGACATGTAGTCACTTGATTGGTTAGAAATTTAAACCAAGTATGAGGATTTTGGTGATATCATCCATTTGAGAACTTATGCCCGGAGGGCACTCTGCTTAGTGGGTTATAGACCTGTGAAATATTATTGACTTAGCTTGGCACGACCAGGATAGACTTAAGGTCGGTGGATAGATTTAAATGTGGAAGTGAGCCTTGCGTCAGGCCGATTATGTTTCTTCAAGCAATGCGCCCTTTATGGAGGGATAGTCGCGGTCTTATTTCGCGGTTAGTTAATTCAAGTAAAGATATATTGCGCCGTATGAGTGTGCGACGGCTTGGTAAGTTCCTTATGTGTTGAGGTTCCGCTCAGCGGTGATGTTATATGAGCATGATGGCTCTTGAGACTCATGTCTTATATCGCACCTCAGTTGTGCTTGAGTTCATAGCCTATAGCGCTATATGTTTTCATTGAGTCTGATATCATGCACCTTAGCGTGCTTATGATCGATATTCAGTATTTTGATGTGACGAGCTATTCAGCTCGACATATGACTCCTTGTGTGAGTCTATATTGTTGGGATCGGGTGGCACGCCGCCATGGTTATATTGTTGGGATCGGGTGGCACGCCGCCATGGTCATATTGTTGGGATCGGGTTGCACGCCGCAACAGTGTGATGTTTATTTCAGTGTCTATAATTGCTTTTATGTGTTCCGTTTCCTATTTTCTGAGGAGGTACATGTTAGTGTGAGAGTTGAATAGTTCTCTCTAGTGTTCGCCTTCCTTTTGTAACACATACGAATTAGTAGCCTACTGGCACATTGTGTCATCTTGTGGAACTTTTGATTATGTCTGATGTGGCTTATCGCCTGAGCAGTTCGTACTGGGTGAGATGAGATTATGTGATTTGGGGTCAGTGCAAACTGATTATATGAAGTATATTATAGAGGAAATGATCATCCTCTAGTTTAGGACAAGGTAATGGATCCTGTCAGGAGTATAGACCCAATGAATTGTTGATTCAGTAGTTGGTTATGGATATCGGCACACCTCTTCCGTCGTGTCAGTATTGTAAAAGTTGGAACGAGACCTATGTAGATCGTGAGGTGCAATGGGAGCATCCGATACGTTGAATTTTTGGCTAATTTGATCATGAAATATTATCGTGGTCCTGTGGATTTTGTGTTGCAAGGTAAGAATCCAGCAAGGTTATGCAGTCATGTTTGAGGACGGCGTTTGAGGAATATTGAGTGATCTCTTGATGAAAACAAGCCTGACATAGAATTCCGGATGTTGGAATTAGGCTCTAAGACTTAATTGTTTGAACAAGAGGGAATATCTTCAGATTATATCAGGCTAATGTGCCCAGCTGAGTCCTAGATTTATTGGCCCTTTTGAGATTTTGAGGCATGTTGGGGAGGTTGCTTATGAGTTGGCCTTACCTCCCAGCCTAGCCGGAGTCCATCCCGTATTTCATGTCTCCATGATCCGGAGATACCATGATGACCTGTCGCATGTGTTAGATTTCACTTCTGTTCAGCTAGACAAGGATCTGTCTTATGTTGAGGAGCCAGTAGCCATTCTAGACAGGCAGGTCAGAAAGCTAAGGTCAAAGAACATCGCTTCGGTAAAAGGTTCAGTGGCGGGGCCAGCCGGTCGAGGAGGCGACTTGGGAGACTGAGAAGGATATGCGCAGCCAGTACCCTCATCTTTTCACTACTCCAGGTATGTTTTCTATGCCCGTTCGAGGACGAACGAATCTTTTAAGTGTGGGAAGATGTAACGACCCGGCCGGTCGTTTTAGAAAATTACGCCCCAATCCCCAATTTAACTGTTCCCCTAACTTCATTTATGCTATTGTGGTTTGCCGGGAGAGTCGGTTCTGAAATTTGGAGTATTTTGGGACACTTAGTCCCTAAATGAGAGCTTTAAAGTTAGAAAATGGCCCGTAGCCGAAACAGTGTTAAGACGACCTCGAAACGGAAATCCGATGGTTCCATTAGCTCCGTTAGGTGATTTTGGGGTTGGGAGCGCGTTCGGAAAGTATTTTGGAGGTCCGTAGCTCAATTAGGCTTGAAATACCGAAGGTTGAAATTTTGGCGAATCCGAACGATAGGTGAGATTTTGATCCGGGGGTCGGAATGGAATTCCGACAATTTCTGTAGCTTCGTTATGCGATTTTGGATATGTCCGCAAATTTTCAGGTCATTCGGACGTCGTTTGGTCGGGTTTTAGATCGAATGTGCAATTCGGAAAGTTTTAAGAAATTTAGGCTTGAATTCGATGTGAATTATGGATTTTGATGTTTTTAGACGTGTTTTGATGATTAGAACAAGTTTGAATAAGGTTATAGGAAGTGTTGGTGTTTTTGGTTGAGGTCCCGGGGGCCTCGGGTGAGTTTCGGGTGGTTTCGGACCATTTCTAGGCCATTTTTCACTGCTGGTTTTTGGCTACAGCAGTGCTCTACGCGATCGCGGGGTATTGGTCGCGATCGCGGTGAGTAAAATCTGAGAAATGAACTAATGAATCGCGATCGCGTAGATGGCTTCGCGATCGCGAAGAAGAGATTTCTGTCGCGTAGGGCCCTACTTTGGAAGATCATATCTTTTTATCTAAAAGGTATTTTGAGGTGATTCAAAAACGAAAGTTGTAGCTCATCGTGTCTAGTTTTCAGAAAGCTAAAGAAATCCTCATTTTGAAATTTGTAGAAAAAGTTATGTACGTTACACTCTATGCTGTCCGAGAAGGATATATAAAACACATAAATGGATTTGGAAGCTTGTATCTCGCAATGTATAAGGATTCAGGAAATGATCAACAAATGAAAGTTATAGCCCTGTGTGTCTAGTTTCCAGAACATCAAACCATTCATCATTTGGAGTTGTGTGTAAAAAGTTATGGCCATTTTACTGAAGCCTGTCCGGAGGAACTGGAACTTGTTCACCGCGATCGCGAGGCATTTCCCGCGATCGCGAAGGGTAATTTTTGGCCAAGAATTTGTTCTCCGCGATCGCGAAGCATTTCCCGCGATCGCAGTGAACAAAATACCTGGGCAGAATGTTTAAAAACATTCCATCCGCGAACCAAACCCATTTTTCCACCATTTTTGGTCATTCTTGAGAGCTTTTGGACGAGAATTGAAGGGGTTTTTGCAAGAATTGATTAGAGGTAAGTCCTATGAACTAAATACATGATTTTATTGAAGAATCATCCTTGAAATTTATGAAAACATAGCAAAATTGTAAGAAATTAGGGCTTGGAGCAAAAACTTTAAATTTGGGATTTGGAGGGCCATTTGTGGTCCGATTTGGGAGATTTTTATATGGTTAGACTCGTGAGAGTACGAGGGTTCTGAAAACATAAAAATATTTTAATTCCAAGCCGATGGATTCAGGGGTATTTTGGTCATTTCACCCACTTTCGCGCCGTAGCTGTAATTTTATCATTGTAGTTAGTTACTTGCGATGTTATTTATACTGTGTAATTGGTTTGACTAGATTCGGGCCACTCGGAGTCGGATATTCGCGGCAAGAGGGTTGTCTCTTAGCGGTTTTGTGCCGGAGTCGAGGTAAGTGGCTTGTCTAACCTCGTGTTGGGGAACTTTCACCCCTAGGATATTATGTGATAGTTTAAATGCCTTGTACGCGAGGTGACGGGCGTGTACATGCGCCGGTTGTTGTAACACACACTCTACTTGAATTGTCCGATTAGTGATATTTCTGCTCTTAGCTGATAAAAGTGTTACCATTACCCGGTATTACTTAGAAAAGCATGATTAGCTAGGATTCAACATGTTTAATTGCCTAGTTGATTTACTTGAACTCTTGATAAATTGTTGGCACTAATTTTGATGAAGTTGTAATTTAACATATTATATTCTCTCTCGTGTGTTTTCTTTATTTCGATGTGTTTCGCGGATCGCGGGTTCAATTCCGGAGATCCCGTGACCGTGGGTTCGATTCCCGCAGACCCGGAGTGATATTGTTTCGTGGATCGCGGGTTCGATTCCCGGAGACCCGAGGTTGTGGGTTCGATTCCCGCAGACCCGGCGTGATATTGGTAGGGACTACGGGTTTGATTCCCGAGATCCCGAGTTATCGGTAGGGACTACGGTTCGATTCCCGAGATCCCGAGTTATCGGTAGGGACTACGGGTTCGATTCCCGAGATCCCGAGTTATTGGTAGGGACTACGGGTTCGATTCCCGAGATCCCGAGTTATCGGTAGGGACTACGGGTTCGATTCCCGAGATCCCGAGTTATCGGTAGGGACTACGGGTTCGATTCCCGAGATCTTGAGTTATTGGTAGGGACCGCGGGTTCGATTCCCGGAGATCCCGAGTTATTGATTATTTATCGAGATATGGGCCGCGGGTTCGATTCCCGGAGACCCGGAGGTACTGTCAATGGGACTGTGGGTTCGATTCCCACAGGTCCTGGACTTGCCGATTGAGTTTTTATTTAGTTATTTACTTGCTGCTAGCTTACATTGTAGACGGTTGCAGAAATCACTTTACTGTCGTCATTCAGATTCATAATTATTTAAACTGCTTATTATTGTTATCATCATTATATTATTGTTCTCTCAGTAGGGCCCTGACCTTCCTCGTCACTACTCCATCGAGATTAGGCTTGGCACTTACTAAGTACCGCCGTGGTGTACTCATGCTACTCTTTTGCACACTTTTGTTGTGCAGATCCAGGTACATCAAGAAAGACCCATTCTAGGTGATATCAGCAGCACACTTGGAGACCTCGAGGTATGATCTGCTACGTCCGCGGATCCGGAGGCCCTCCTTCTATTCTGATAGTTCTAGTAGATGTTTTCCTTCATTTCGTTGTTTTAGATACTCTTTACACATAGAGCCACAGTTGTATTTCTTTTAGTCTGTGTTACCCGTGGGATTCCGGGTCTTGGTGGTATTTTTATGCAGTGTGTTGACGAGTGTATGTGCCAAGCGACACGGATTACATTCCTATTTATATCTTTTTCCGCTATTTCTTGTTTAAAGTTCATAAACTTGTACATTCCGCAAAGTGTTAGGCTTACCTAGTCGTGGGGACTGGGTGCCGTCACGACATGTTCACGATTGGTGAACTAGGGTCGTGACACCAAGGTTAAGCTAAATTTATTGAAAGTTACTGTATTGACACAAGCAGTCTCACAATTGCAATTTCACAAACATTTAGAGAATGAATACGAAATATCGAGAACCAGTTTGTTGGAACCTGCTGTATCGAATGAATATTGGATTTATAGATACCTTTAATAGAACAATTTCACAAAAAGTTGTTCAAACTTTAGCAAAGATGATCGACCACCAATATATAAAGAATCCCAAACACTGTTTTTAGCTTTTAATGCTTGAACCAATATATTTGAAACTAAACCAACAGTTATGAATCGAATCGTCAAATGCAAGTAGCTAGGAATCTACACTAAAAACACATAAGTAATAAAAGAAAACTAGAAGTTAAGCTTCAAGCATGATCTTCATTCGAACAGAACTTCATATCTTTACATACATCAGTAATTAAATTTCAACCATGAACTAAAGAAGTACCTGGCAGTGGAAGAAAAAGTAATCAGTGACAGCAGTAACAACAAAGCAGAAACAAACAGCAACGCAATCAGCAGTAACCCAGGAATGTAACATAGAATCCGGCAACTTCAGAAAACAATTTCATAGATGAAAACACAACTTAACAGGCAATGACCCCTCAGACTAATCAAAACAAAATGGAATGCTTCAAATAACGTCACTATAAGAAACAGAAAATGGAAGCTCTCAATTAAACTCTCAATGTCTATCTTCTTTTCTCTCTGTTTTCCAGTAAGTCTATGTGTGAGTGTATGTGTATTCTGCTCTTAAACTCACAGGCTCTCCCAATGTATTCTGTCTATCTCTGTTTTTCCTAAGGAACTCTCCCTGTTTTCAGAATTTCCTATTGCTTCCAATCTCTCCTTATCCTGCCAGTATGTATCTGTGTGAGTGTGTTCTACCCTTCAAAAACTCTCTCTGATTTTTCTTTAAACTCACAGGATCCTCGACTACCCCCCAATGTATTATGTATATTCTTTTTCTTTTTTGTGTCTTCAGTCCATCCCCCCTTTTATAGGCCAAAAACCACCAGCCCTTAGCCTTTTCCCCCAGGCTGTCTTCTTTCCCTCCATGTGCATACTTTAACTTTTGACTATTATAATACTACACAGCCACAATATTCCATCTGTTCTCCCATCATCATTGTTTAAGCATGGGTCTGTTTTCTTTTCTAATTCTAAAGTTCCACAATTAAGTGGAATCCATGTTGTTTCGCGGGCTTTACTGACTACACCCATGTGTCAAGCAATTTTGAGCATCTTAATTATTGGCCTTTAATCTCTAAAGCTATATCTAATATCTGCCTATGACCATAACAACAACACATTACCACAATTGTGATAACAGTGATTCCCAGGGACGGGCAAAACAAAGGAAACACGAAACTAATTATTCAACGACCTCAATCGAATCGAATAATCGTCTTATAACATATACAATTAACAATAAGGAACATCGACCAAATAAAAGGTCATTTGGAGGCGGGCAGAATGAATTCGAAAGACAAACAATAAGAAAATCCAATGAGATAAATTACACAAGTAAACAGATGTTAATAAAACACAAACAGAACAAAATGAAAGGAAAATTACCTCAGGAAATCAGAATGACCCAGGTTCGAACTCGGCTTGCCCATTTTGAGGTCAAATAAACCTTAATCGAAGTGTTCTCAACCGAGAACAAACCAAATAAAGTCCATTGGACCCCAAAATCTTGATCAATTTGGCCTAATTCGTCATTTTAAATTTTAGGGTTCTTGAGAGGGAATTTGGGGCTCGACCTCTTCCGGTTAGATTTGAACCAAACCAAACTTGGTTTAGTTATGAGGCAGGTCATAGAGGCATGGGATATCAATTTGGGGTCGATTGGTGTAGGTTGGGTTTGGACTCGAATCTTCGATTGAAGATTCGAAACGATAGAGATTGATTCGAGCCAAATGGGTAAGGGATTCATGTTCATAGTGATTTTGTGGTTCAGGGGTGTTATTTTGGTGGCCGGCGGCGTTGTTGCCGCCGGGTTTTGGGCTGTGGGATATGGTGGCGTCTAGGGTTTCGCTCTTGTCTCTGATAGTGACGATGAAGGGTGAAGAATGGCGGGTGTGGCTACGGGGCGTGGGGTGTGAGATTAAGAATATATACTTAAGTGGGGATTAGATCCTGACCGTTCGATCAAGTGGGATCGACGGCTAGGATTAATTAGCTGCAAAGGAACGGTGTCGTTTTGGGTTTAAGTCGGGCCGATCGAGAAGAGTAATGGATCGGGTTGTTTAATCGGGTAGGGTAGATGGGAAATCAACCGTCGGATTGGCATAGATTGAACGGATAAGATGGATTGATCAGGAACCGACGTAGTGTTGCTATTATACTACGCCGTTTCGATGGGGCTGAACAAGGGTCTTTGGACCGGGCAATTGGGCTTGTTATTGGTCAAGTTTGGGCTGGCCGAGTCTTTTATTTCCAATATCTTCTCTTTTCTTTGATTGAATTCCTAAATTAATTTTCAAATGAAAAACAAAATCCTAATGCAAATTATAAAATCCCAATTAACTCACAAATACTAATTAATGCTTAATAAAAATTAACACACATAATAAAATAACAAATTTACAAAAAACACAGAATTTTAACACTAATTAAAAAATGCAAAATATTCATTATTCTTTTATTCTTTAAGATAAATAATTTACTAATTCAAAAATTAAACTCCAAATTCCAATGTAACCTATTTTGTATTTTTTCATTTATTTAATCAAAACATGCACACATAAACGCAAATAATAAGAGAAAAATAACACAAAAATCACAAAATCACGCACGACACAAAACTATTTTATTTTGAATACTTTGGGAGTAATTCTTACGTAGGGCAAAAATCACGTGCTCACAGTTAGGAATAGAAGTTAAACTCTAACCTAAATTCAAAGACGTAAAGATATATGACTTAAGTTAACTAAAAAGGATACAATAAGAAGAGAAATTGCAGTGAAAGTACAAGACTCGCAACTAGGGACGTGCATTCTAATCGGTTTATCAATAAATTGAATCAATTATTTGTTATCGAATTATCGATATCGAGTTATCGACTTATCGATTTCGATCAAGAAAATTTTCTTATCGAGTTATCGATTTCGATTTCGGTTTTGTCCTCTCGAGTTATATCTTATCGAATAATCGATAAGATATACTAAAAAGACAATTATAAACTTATTTATTATACTTTTTCTTTTACCCTAACTTATTATTTCTATTTTTCTCTACCTACCCTTATTATTCCCTAATTTTCTCTACCTTAGCCATTTTTTTATTTCACCTGCTGCTTCTATCCACAACAACTCAAAAGCTCTCTTCTCAATTATTTCTCCTCATCTCTCTGCTGCTGCACCAAAACCCCATTAGCTGCTTCATCGCTGCTTCTGCCCACAACAACTCAGAAGCTCTCTTCTCAATTATTTCTCCTCATCTCTTTGTTGATCTAGCAAAACCCCATTTTTGGGTTCCTTTCAATTTGGCCTAAAGTTCTCACTATCAACAGTGAGTTTTTCATTAATGTAGTCTCTTTGTTAATTTTTTTTTTATCAATTGTAATACACTGCGGGTTTTATGCATATTTATTTCCAAGCTTCACATGTTTAAAGAACAATATCTGTATATTTGTGTGATCAACTGCATTTTACTGGTCAGCTTCTTTTAAAAGAGGATTTGTGAATAAGTCTGTTTATGTGGTGACACTACTAGTTAATACATTGCTTGGAAGATTAAGGCAACTCTTCTATTTCTAAGTTGCAGGTTCAGCTGCCTCCATATCTTGGAGGTGCATCAGCCCGTCCTTCATTTGTAGCTCCAAATTTGTATTTTTTAACTTTTAAAGTGTGTGCACACTTTAAAGTTTAGATATCCCAGTTGGACAACTACTATTACAAATCGATAATCGATAAGAAATTATCGATAA
This sequence comes from Nicotiana noctiflora, assembly GCA_032618575.1. NCBI lineage: Eukaryota > Viridiplantae > Streptophyta > Magnoliopsida > Solanales > Solanaceae > Nicotiana > Nicotiana noctiflora. Next base: position 123,067 of record JASVEL010002832.1, read on the forward strand.
GGGTCAAAATTGAATCGATAAATCGATTGTGTACCCCTACTCGCATCTCGGCTTAGTTCAACGGATGATTGGCACATAGAGGATTTTGAAAAAATTAACAAAAAAGTACAGGTTTTAATTCTCCAATAGAAACATAATTTTTTCTTTGTAATTTCGAGTTTGTTCAATTTTTTTAATAATTAATAAAGAAAGGTTAAAGAGAAAAAAGGAATAGACAAAATGGAAGAATATGTTAGGAATTTATGTAAAAATAGCAACTGTGATTGAGCAATTAGCAACCCAATTGTAACGTATACTAGTCGTTTTCACAAAACTGAATTATCTCTTTTGAGTTGGGTTTCACGCAACCTCTATACCTTATAGTGGGTGATAGCTTTCCCAACAATTATATTGGCCTATCAAAGTCCCATTGTTTTCGCTTGCCAAGAATTGGTCCATTTGTGTGAAAGACTTTAATGACTATACCTTTGTCTGCTGAGCTTGTCTCGTTTCTAATTAGGTTTTGACTTTTGAGTGGTAAATAGGAATTTATCAGTGTTTGCTTCCCAACATTACACTTAACCCTTCCTCTTTATCATCATTTCTTTTGATATCACCCATCCTCTTAATTCTGTTTCATTTAATAAGGTCTTTTTCATAATAGATCAGCAAAATAAAACATATTAGATCTTTGTAAGATCATTTTTGTAATCAAATTGTAGTTGGTCATACGAGATTATGTTCTCGTTTCAGTTGACTGATTCTCCCTCATTTCTGAAGAGGGGTCCAACAACCACATGAAAACCATGTGTTTTTACCTTCGTGCTGTCTCAATCACTTATAGCATGTTTGGACAAGTTTCTCCAAAATTAAAATGTTTGGCAAAACTTAAGAAAGAAAAAAAAAAGTGTTTTTGAATAGAAGCAAAATCAGTTTTAAAGAAGCAGAAAAAAAAATTAAATTAATTAGTTAAACACAAACTGCTTTTTATCGAAAGTACTTATGAAAAAAAAATAATTTTAAAAAATAATCACTTTCTCAAAATAAGCAAATTTTTGAAATTTGGCCACACTGGCTATCAGACTACTATGCAACAAGAAATGAATGGTGGAAATTGAAGCTAGATATCTTTAAACCTTACAATATTAACCAACTCGTTATCCAGTCCAATTCACTGTAAGGCCTTGCTCCACTCATCATTAATGGCAGGGAGAGCTAGTAGGGTTGCATCTATTTGCAAAATTGCAACTCCGAAAAGTGATTCTGCGTGGATTAAATAGGCATTAGTTGGCCTAGTGGCAATTGACTTGAGCGTTGGAGTTTGCTCTCTTTCAAGGTCTTAAGTTTGAAACCCACTGGGTGCAAACAATTTTTGAGGGTCATCGGACTAGGTAAAGTTTGAATTAACCGTGGTGCACTTGCGGGAAACTTCTTGCCGATGGCCTGTGCACCCCCGAATTAGTTGGGGCTCGAAGAGACTTGGACACCCGGTGCAAAATCAAAAAAAAAAGAACATAAATCTCTTTGCTTTGATTGCATACTAATTATTGAATTACCACAGAAAATATCACCACATTTTGCAAAATCTGCACTAAAATCCAAATATCAAGATATACAACCTTTCTCAAATCTCCTGTATAAACTTGTAAAAGCGTCAGGGCAACCATAATGCCGAAACTAGTGACTATATATTCCTATAGCTTACAAAATATCAAACTGCAGACATAGCCAGGTTCTATAGCAAAACCAGTGAGAGCTATGTAGAAGCTCTTTGCGCTTCAATCAAATTTGTTATATGATACCTTTGTTCCCAATCCGCTTCCTTTTCACTGTGCTCATTAAGGTCAAGTATAGGGTACTTCCACATCAATGAGGTCCCATCTATCTTCATCGGACTTATACCCCTCATCTTTCACAGTTTCCTGTGTATCCCATGGGAAAGCTTTCGGTTGAGGCCTTCTGCAAATATGGTGGAAGCTTGGTTAGCCATCATTAGCAATTGTTAATCCAATCCATGCGATAGAAGTTGACAATGCTTAAACTAATCTATTAAAACTGAAGCAAAACTAAGCAAGCACGAGAACTCAAGAGATCTGACAAATCTGATAATGAATTAAATGTAGGTTTCTATTCCCAGGTCAGGTGGTTCCAATCTCTTGTTCATCATCGTTCTCCAATCGGTCTTGTCTTGCACTCCATCTTTTACTTCCCAAGATTAAGATGACAAAAAGGTAACCTCTCTTTGCTGCAAAACTATACACCATTTCAGATACTAGAGCTAAATATATCACTAGTGATGGAAAGGGAGTCAACAGCCACGAGCTTAAACTTACTCAAGAACCAGAGAACCATGTAATCAACAGTCGAAAGTAAGGAAACCAGAACCAAATAAGACCAGATAGAATTCAGCACCAAAGTCGATGAACAACAGCAAATGCTATTCAATTATATCCTCAAGTAAGCACCATCAGATTAAAGTGTGCATCGTTATTTCGGGAGTTTTCACAGATCTCCGCTCGTCATTCTCATTTCTCTACTGATGTCAATGGCAATGGCAAATCCAATAGAAGAGATCTGAAAGACACTCTCCGGAGATGGAATTACCCGAATCAAATAGCACCTCATGGATTTCAAAAGAGTTTCAGAAATCAGTAAATGCTGGTTTGCAATGAGCATCCCAAAAAACTGAAGAATTCAAATCACTCATTGTTGATAAATGGCTAGGGATTAGAAGAGGTCAGACATTTTGCAGAGAGTTATCATCTCAATGCATTTATATTAACAAATTAATGGATTAAATGCTTCTTCTTAAAAAGATTCCAGCTTCACCATAGCTATCTGGAAAAAAACAACAATGAGGCATCTTATTCTAAATTTAAAGAATCTATGACTGTTTTAAACTGCTAACACCCGACCAAAACTTTTAAAAGAGCAACAGAGAGCGTACAGGAAAAACGAGCATTCACCAGTTGATTTGTTCTTAAAGTATGGTAATAGCAACAATTACTCACACTCGGGCTCAGCTAGTTGCAGTCGGGACCTTTTCAGCATGCTGCATTTAGCAGAAACTAGGCATGACCATAACTGAACTGTGGTCTGCAAGAACTTTCAGAGAAAGGCACGTCCATTATGTTTTCACCAAAAGATTAAAAGAAGCTACTAGACAGAACCAAGACGGATTCATTTGCAATGGAAGAAAAAATTCATTTGCAATGGAAGAAAAATGTAGGAGATATTGGTAACTGGCCGCATATCTTCTAGATGTAATGAAACAAACATTATTATTTTTAGATAGGGGCGTACATTCGAATCGATTTATCGATAACTCGAATCGATTATTTGTTATCGATTTATCGATTTCGAAATTTTCCTTATCGAGTTATCGATTTCAATTTCGATTTTGTCTTCTTCAGTTATCGATAAGAAATACTAAAAAAAAGAAAATCTTTTTTTTTACCCTTATTCTATAATACCCTTTACTTTACCCTAAGTCCCTAACCCTATTATTTCATCTACCACATTTGAGGAATGATTATATTTAAAGCTCAAGGGTACGGGTGTTCATAAAAACCCGAAAAACCAAACCGAACCGAAAACCAAAACAAACCGACCGAACAAAACGATACTTTATGGATTAATTTGGTTTTGGTTTTGAATTTTAAAAACCGATCAAACTTGGTTTGGCTACGGTTTTAATCAGAAAAAACCGAAAAAACCCAAACCAAACCGACTATAGGAGTAGCTATTTCAAATATATTATTACACCTATATTATACAAAATTTCAACCATTTTACAGTAAATGTTAATAGTTTGCATTTTTAGTATAGTTCTTTACCTTTACATTCTAATTTGATTGGTATTAAAAATAATATATTTTTAATTGAGTCCTTAAATTATTCATCACTATTTAATTCAATTATCATCAATATATCTTAGTAAATAATAGATTTCTCAAAAGGCAATTGATTTGATAGTATTGCATTAAAAATGTGGTCGCCGGAATATGTGTTTGGTAGTGTATGTCTTATATTTAAGAAAAAACGACAAATAACCGAAAAAATCGAAAAACCGACAAAATCCGACCTAAACCGAATCGAGAAAAAAACAACTTAATTGGTTTGGTTTGGTTCTAATATTTGAAAAACCAACTTACTTGATTTGGTTTCTTTTCAGGGAAAAACCGATCCAAACCGAACAATGAACACCCCTACTCAAAGGAAGGAAGTTCAAATTAATGGAAACAGAATTAGCCGTGATGATGTATTTTTTTTTATACCGATTGAGTGTTGGCAGCATACATTTGATCCCTTACTTTAGTTTCGTTGCATGTGCCTGTTAACACAATTTTAATGTTATAAGCGGTGTTCGTCTTATTTTAGCTTCTTTTGGTCCATATTAGTTAGGCCTGTTTATAGAGATATATTTTCCGTGAAATCCTGCAAATTTTCTTATTGGTGTAATCGATAACCGAATCGATAAACCCCAAAAATTGATAAATCGAAAAAAACAAAACCTTATTGAAACGATAACAATAATCATAAGTATAAATTGATAATCGATAAGTAATTATAGATAAGGGTCAAAATCGAATCGATAAATCGAATGCACACCCCTATTTTTAGGGGATTTCATTAAAGAAAAATTTGAAATCAAGGCAGTTTTAACTGATAAATACATCTTCTTAGCGTCAAATTAATTACGCAGAACTAAATTCAGTATTAGGCATGTGCTCATAAATGTGAATGACATACTTTGCACCAAGCAACAAGAGAAGAAAAATTGCTTATGCAAGCCAGATAAATTATCTCTTGAAGGAATTTATTTCACTTTTGTTTTAGACATCCATAATATCTTGGTTAGGCGATCAAACCCCTCAAACTTTTGCACCGAGGCAAGTATTTTCCCCCTTTTCTTCTCCATTTTTGTAAGATGGGAGCCCCACTTAGGTGAGTTTCGCATAGTTTAATCGGTCCCAAACACGGACAAAGAAGGATGGTCGGGTAGATTGTGTTAGTTGACGGCTATAATAAAAAGGGTAGAAGGGTTGCTATAGGTTGATGGTTGGTATAGAATGGTCTAACTATGATGAGTGAATTCCCTTAATACTGAAGAGTAAAATGGATGCACGTGATTAATATAACCAATCCCAACTAGTTCGCAATTGGTGCAATCTGATTGATTAGTTTTTTATTTCTAAGATGGACTAAAGAGAAAGCTATATTTTAGAATAATAGAAGTGGAACCAAAGTATAAAATGTCAGTTTCCAGAACATGAACACTATCTGGACAATTAAAAGAAGGATGTGCAGAAATTGATTTGGGACAACGACAAATGTTTAGTCTTTTTGTTCTAATTCTTAAAGGATTATGTTAGTGTCAATTGTCAGGGGGAATAGTGGTAGACTACCCACCTTTCTACAGAATTAAGGGCCCCTTATGATATCATGTGAAAGCATAAGCTCAATCAGTGGCGGATCTAACTTTGAAGGTATGGGTGTTGAAGCACCCATTGGCTTTGGTGAAATTGTGTAATATATTCATAGATAATACCTTAAGAAGTCAATAATTGGCCATGAAAACCCACTATAATCATGTTTGGCCATTTAGAATTTACACTAAAATCAGTGAAGCACCCATAGCCTATAAATCCCGGATCTGCCGCTGAGCTCAATATTACCACAAAATTAGTTTGGGGGTAAAAGCCTTATAAACTTTAAGGGACTCAGCTACACTATCCGATCCTTCTCTATTCCAACCTCAAAACACCTTTACCACCCATTAAAGTGCCTTTATATTTTTGCTGTCATACATGGGACTCCACCACGAAGAAATTGACCAACTCAGGCAACTTTGGAACTTCAACAAAGAGACCAAACAGAACAGAACCATCGAAAAATGAAGAGTGGACATATAGATAATCGAATTTTTGTGGTGGAATACATATATTTATCTATTTATTTACTGCAACACATAACAGTTTCCATACTATTCGTTCTGAAATAGATAAAAGATTAACACCCAAACGAATTAAGAACAACGATAATAAAAATGCAACAATCGAGGCAAACCTTTTGCGGTTTCGTTTAGCAGCTTCACGAGACTTCCTTTTCTTCTTTTCCTGAGTAGATTCAAAGAATCTTCGGCGCTTACTCTCTTGGATAACTCCAGCCCTGAGAACTTCTCTACGAAAGCGGCCGATGAGCTTCTCTTCGGGTTCGTTCTCCCCAGCTATAACCTGAACATTATACGCTGATTTAAAGAAGAGAATATTGGAAAAAGAAAGTGAAGGGAACAGATGGTCGGAAGAAGACTGAGGATCGTTGTCTAGTTTTAGTATTGGGGTTATAGGTGTTGTAGTTGACGATATAGTCGAGAGAGATGGAAGATTGGAAGGGACGACAGGACCAGTAGTGAGTTGCGCAGGTTTGGGAAGAGAGTTTGTAATACAAGGTTGGTTGTCCGGAGAAGAAAGTGAAGTGTTGAAGGAAGATGGTGACAGAAAAAGCGCCATTGATTTGTGGGTTTAAAGCTTAAGCTATAGGGTTTTACATTGCGATTGATCAAACCCTCCCGATTAAAACACAAAGTACGCCTGTAGTTTCAATTTTTAAACAAATGATGAAACGACCTATTAAGTTTCAATAATTGTCTTCTCAGATTAAAAATTTGTTAGGACAATAAAAGAGAAAATTAATTAATAATAAGTTATTATAAACTACTAACCAATTGTTATAAAGATAATAGTCATTGTATGCACCAAATAAGTAGTAGAATAGTACTGTTCCATTTTGACGTTTAGCTAATTGTCATGTATTATGTGTAGAACCACTCGAAGCTAGTAAGTTAACGGCACTAATTACTATACTTGATAGATTAATAGTGAGAAAAATAACTATATAGTAAAATGGGTGTTTTATCCAACTTATTTCACGTGAGTAATATTTAATCAAAGTATGTAATTTAAAAGATAAACTTCATATATATATCGTATTATAACCGTAAAAATAAAAGGAGAAGCAAATTCATGATGTTATGCCATGCGTTACAACAAAATATCAACATGTATAAAGTTTTAGGACCAACCTCCAATAATTTAGAAATTTAAAAAAACTTAAAATAAAAAAAGAAGAAAAAACATACAAAATTTATTCACATCATGGAGTCCATATTTTTGGGCATATACCTATTAAAACTGAAAAGTAAACCTTTTTAAATAATTAACCAATTCAATTATTGGAGTTTTGTGAAGTCCCACGTTTTTTGTACACATATTTTTTAAAATAAAAAAAACTAAAAAATATATAATTGCTCCAATTCCAAAAAATGGAAACACGCGTTTTCCTCAGTTTTTTGTTCTTTTTTTTTTTGCCCTACTTCTTTGTTAAAAGCCGATAAATATAACTCTATATTATTTCATTAAATTAAATTAAAAGATAAGAAACCCCTTATGATCCCACGAAATTGCAAATTCAAGCGCACAAAAAGGATAACACATTAACACAACAAAACTAATGCATGATCAATTTCTCTCTTCTCTTCTTTGGAGAAGTTTAAAACTCCTCTAATTTCATCAAGATGATCAGATCGAAGAATCATGTTTGTTCTACTATTTTCATTGATATGAATGGCAGGAGATTTGTAGAAGTGATGAATATATCGAAGAACCAATAATGCCAAAGACAGATTGCGAAACATGATGACCCAACTGGTAGTTATAGGCATAAAATCTTAAGTTTGTCAAATAGAAAATAGGTTTTTTGTTCTCCTTTTTATAGATTTGATTTATCTTCTATTTGAAATTTGAATTGAATTTTAGTATAACCAAATTAATTTGGTAGACGAAATTTGGTATACGATTTTGACTTTTCGCTAACCATGTTAGTCGTTATGAAATATTGCAGATAAATGGATGTTTTAGCCTTCTGTCTATTATTTATGTGATACAATATGACTGCTTCTCAATAACTTATTGCTACGTCTTCTGCTATATTATTCTTTGATTCTACTCTTTCTTACTTTGACAGGAAAAGTATGATTGAAGTCACCATTCGATTACTAAGGTATTCTCCATTTAGTGCTCGCATTGTTAATGTGACCTCACATTTCGGAAGACTTAATGGCATCTGACATGTAAGTGTGTTATAGTTCATTTTCTTCTCGCTCCTGATATAATTGATTTATATAGTATTATTTCACATATGCAGTTGGGAAGGAGATAGCTGATCTCTACTTCGATCATATTAGGAAGCTTGCCAATAACTCTACTAGATGTTGGGTTCGAACAAAGCTTGTGATTATGAAATACATTGACAGAAGGTATATGGCCTGCATTCTTTCTTTTGTTTTCCCCCATAAAATTAATGAATTTGTTTAACTAAATATCTTTAATTTTATTCAAATTTATAATGTTCAGTCTAATTATTATGATGTAATAAGGTAAACATGTATGCAATATCATATACTGTTCTATATATATGAGATATCAGATATTTGCTTTTGATGTACATTGATGGGAATGTAGCAAGAGATTATTAATCAAAAATCGCTTCAACAACCAAATATAATTCAATTCAAACATATAATTTTGCCTACTTATATTTTGTTATTTTTTTATGCACCTAGTATATTTATTTGGGGAACATATAATATAGGCCAGGGCGGAGCTAGCATGGGTCCTGAACCCAGTAATATTTATTCATACCTTGCATATGTCTTAAAATATCCATTGAATATGTATAAATTGTTAATGTTGAACTCAGTAACATAAACGAGCTAGAATTTCGAACCCATAAGATTTAAATCATGGCTTCGCCTTTGAATATAGGTTGAAATCCTCTGAGAGACTACAATCTTATTATGAAAGCAGCTTCGAGCCCTTTTAGCATTATTAATACAAGACCGCTCAACAAAATCTAAATTATAGTATTTTTATATAGATGTTAATATATTCGATCAAATCTATTGTGGGGTATTCTAATAGTGTTTTATTTTTTCAAGATGTTGCTGCACATGTGTACAACCGGACCAAGTTATTTTTAAAGATGTTGCAATAAAACAAGAGTACATCAGACGCAACTCTTTGGCGGATCTTTGTCTCGACACGTTAGTATACTACAAAATTTATTGCATTTTTTCGTTTTAATATTTTGTGTTCATTTAACTCATGCGGATGAATTTATTTATTTTTCTCCTAGGCCATTTTGTAATGCACATACAACAACGACATATGTACTTTGAACTGATCTAGTCATGATCACCCTCCCTCATAAAGAAAATAGCAACTTTAGTTGCTGATTTGTTGTGTTTGGCCATAAGGGTTAGTGATGAGTTGATTATTTTTATGTATGTATTTCGGACTAAACGGTTTTTATGATAGCTTTTATATTGCATGTTTATTTCTTAAGATAATATTTTTACTTGTGTTTTTGAAGCTCTTACTCTTAATGCCTGTGAATATCGTGTTGGAATGCTTACAATTTATACAGAACAGTAATTCCTTTATAAAACACAAAGTAAAAGATGTTTTGGAACAAAAAAATTCTCCTATTCACAACTTTACGCGCCTGAACTAAAAAAAATTATATCTCTATTGGCATGTCGAAACCACGATTCGCTCGTGCCCGTTGGAAAGTGGACTTCCAGAACTATAATATTAATTTATGATATTGTGCTTTTCACAACATTGCGTGCCCTAACTTAAAAAATACATCTTTATGTAGGCACGTCGAAATCAATATCCGCTTGTGTAATTATAAAGAAGGCTTCTTGATTATAATGCATACAAAAATTATGTCCGGGTTCTTTGTAGATTTATGAAAATATTCTTATGGACTCGATTTTGAATTTATGTCATTTTGCTTTTCACAATTATGTACGTTTTACTAGAAGTTTTTTATTTTGCCGGTTCATCGTCTCTCTTTTTTGCAGCGTAATTTTATTTATTTAACACTTCTATTTTATTTTACTCGCATTATTGCAGAGTTACAATTTATTTTCATATCAAACTACCAAGGTGCACTTAAATATTAAAAAAATTCATTTATATACCTTGAGATTGTGGGTTGTAGAAAGGATTTAAATGCCAAAGTAATCAGGTAGAAGGAAAATAATTTTGATTATATGAAGATGCATGATATGGTTCGTGATGTTGCTATATGAATATCTAATTCCTATGAAAATGAATACAATTCTCTTATTCAAATTAAAATTGGGTTGACTGATATCACATATTAAAATATCAGCTGATGCGAAAAGAATATCTTTATAAAACGAAAATGAATGTTTACCTAATTGCTTCATGGAACGTCCATAGAATTGCAAACACATAAATTCAAAAATTCCTGTCTATTAAATGTTTATTCTCTTCAACTTTTGGAACTGAGGTGACATATTTAGAAATAGAGGAAAGGTTTAGGTGGCCAAAGTCTACAATTTCAAGTATTCTTTCTAAAATATGCATTGAGCAGCTATAATTAATTTTTTCAACTGCTCTAATTTCTCTAACAGAAGAAGGACTTCATGTTGTGACAGGTAGTCTTGAAGTTAATAATTTTGAAGCTTATTTCATGTTTCTTGCTACGTTGTAAGTCATTCCTTCCATATTGTTTTTCAATTCCTTGAATAATGATGACGAAAAAATCTTACAATAATTACGATTTATGCACTCTCATCTCTCAAAATAGGTGATATTTTATGTTAACAAGTATCTTATTATGTTTAAAATAGTTGATTATCAAAGATCTTTTCCTCAATGTTTGATGCGTTGGTATCAGTTCAAAGGAATATTTTGTTATTTGCATTTATCAGGAACATTATTAATGTATACCAAATATTGATCTTTATTTTGGTGCCTTTATGAGAAGTCCTAATATATGTATTAAAGTATTGCCAATAATTCAAGGTTCCATTATTTTTCTTAATTAGTTATGTTTGTAATGGATATGCGTTTTCTCATGGCTTAGATGTATGAATATTCAATGCATTTATATGTTCAATAAATAATAATATTTACGGCAAAGGGCGTAAAATGCCCCTCTACTATCCAAAATAGGACACCAAAGCCCCTCGTTAAAACTTAGCATCTAATACCCTTATTTACTAACGGTGGACAATTAATTCCACCTGGAATTACATTTTCCTTTTCTTAAATGCCACATGTATTTTATTTGCCACATGTAATTTAAAAAGACCCAAATCCTTATAATTCCCTACCCTACACCCCGGGCCCACTCCCAAATTATATACAATTTAGCCGTTACCTTCTCCCTCAATTATCACACCATCTTCTTCTCCATTTTCATCCGAAGAAGCTTCTCCTTCAAAGCTTCTCCATCTTGCAATTATCAAACCATCTTCTTCTCCATTTTCATCAACAAATTTACCTTCATTATTCTCTGGTTTCTCAGACTAATTGGGTGACCTTATTTTGGAGATTTCGCTAATCTTTCAAAGTTCGAGTAGCTTGTCGATTAGGAGATGTCGTTATGGAGTTGCTGCTAATAATTTCATGGCGTGGACTCCTTTAAATGCCGGGAGAAGATTTTTCAAGTGCCATAAGCATGAGGTATGTAAATTTGTAGATGGGTTCTTTTACTAATTTTAATTTGACTTTAAATTCTTATATTTTTTTGGTTTTAGGATGAAAAATGTTCATATTGGGAATGGAAAGATGAGGAGCTTCCTCCTAGAATTTCAAATCTTATATGCAATTTAAAGAAGGAAAAAGAAGCTCTAATCCGTGAAAGAAATGAACTCCAAAGGAAAGTTGCCGATCTTGAGTACTCAGCTATGCGGGTGCTAAATTTCGGAAGAAGATGTTGATTTTCTTTTGTGTGATTTTGGGATGTTTTTTTATGTTCTTTTGATTAGGGGGAAATGATATGTAATTGGGATGTTTATGTTCTTGGATTAGGGGAAAATGATATGTACTGTTAGTGTTATTGTGGCTAGTTGTTGAATTGCTTATTATGTAATGAAATGTTATGTTTTCGGGCAAGGATTTAGTGAAGCTATTCTCATTCATTTGCTGTGAAGTTCTGCAGAATTCACCACTAGAACAATTCGGAAATGACCTTCTATATTCCGAAAGGGTCCTAAAGTACCATTAAATATACCTGTTAGACCTTTCAAATTGGCCTTAGTTATACCTGTTAGATAAGATTGAAACAACATTTACAGAAGGTGGTTAACCAACCATAAGAACCACAACTAGGAATTCAACCACAAATAACCAACCAACCAATATTCACCAACTAGGAATGAAAACAACCAACCACAAACATTCACCAACTAGGAATTCAACCATCTACCTTTCATTAACATAAACGTCATTAACATATAGGTGGTTAACCAACCATAAGAACCATAACTATGGTTGGTAGCAAATGTTGTCTATCAACAAAACACTATCAACAAAACAAAAGTTTATAACCACCTACATCTAATGTTATCACATTCAAAATAAGTTAGAAATCTGTAGCTTTAGTCATTGATTGGGTGCTTTCCTTTTCTTCCCATCATCTTGATATTCTTTCTTCTTTTTTGCTCAAGTTGATTAAAAGTGATTGCTGGCTTCCCCTTCCAGGTTGTCTTGGTTGGTGAATATGGCAAGTTTGTTGGTGTGCTAACTCCATTATCATCACCCATGAAAGGAATCCTCCTTTTTCCAGTTGGTGCCAACCTTTGAGACTTCCTAACCTTCAACTTTGTCAGTTTTTCAGAAAGAATCTTGGGCCTTAATGGTGGATCTTCTCATCACCAATGTAAGGACCATATGCAGTGGACAGTTGTATTCCATATGCAGTGGACTGTTGTGTTCCATATGAAGTGGACTGTTGTGTTCCATATGCAGTAGACTGTCCCATAACATATGCAGTACGCTGTTCTGTACTAAGAAGGTTGTATTGGTTGAAGATTGACTCTAATGTCTGTTGTGTTCCGGCATCTTCAAATGACTGTTGTGTTCCAACATCTTCGTCTTCAAATACTTCATGTTCAGAGACTTCTTCTTCAGGCACTTCATGTTCAGAGACTTCATCTTCAATCACTGAACATTGTGATGATTGGCCTTTGATTGAAGCCTTTCTCTTTTTGAATTTGTTGATTTCTCCAGCAATCTTATCCTGCAAAGTATAAAAACTAGTCAGTTAATTATAGTAAGTAAAACTTTAAGAAATCAAATGAATGTTACCTTTGGACAAGCCCTACAATTATGGTTAGTTTCACCACAATTGCTGCATTCCATGACTCTTCCTTTTCTTGAAAAACTCCACAAACCTTTTCTATTGCTTGCCTCCTCAGGTTCTCTATTTCTTTTCACCTTAGGTTGAACAACTGTTTTGACAATCTCTGGAGGCTCCAGAGCTTGAGCAGGATCAACTTTCTAGAATTTAAGACCCCTAACATGCTGTAACTTATGCTTATATGTCAGTATATAAGCATCTTTGCTATGCCACCAATTGACACCAGTTAAAGGGTCATCTTTATTGTGATTCATTGCCTTGATTGCATGAGGGCAAGGTATGCTACTCAAGTCCCGCAATCTGCATGTGCATCTTTGTCTCTTCAAATCCACAGTATGCCTATCATCTCCTTCAGATATCTCATATCCATGGTCCCCATTGAATACAACTTTGCACACATTAGCAATAATCATGTAGTCACTGAACAACTTCATAGCAGTTGGACTTATATCAGAAGTCCAACTCATAACCTTCTTCTCATTGTCTGCCAACATTTTCATGACTTTCACCCTTATATCCTCCATTTGATAATTGGTTTGTGCCTAGCTTCAAGGATCCAACTATTAAATGATTCAGTAAAGTTGTTGTCAACCATTTCATTCTTACACTTTGTATCAAAGTAAGCCCTACACCATGCTTGTGGTGGATATTTAAGTATGTCTTTTGCTGCTTCTTCATCCAATTCCCCTAGCCTCCTTAGTTGATCTTTGAACTCTTCCTCATAAGTACTCAAAGCACACCACCATAATAGTTTCTTCATTTCACCACTCCTCCACTTCTTCATCCAATTAGCTTCAGTGTGCCTTACACAAAATCTGTGATGTGCATCTGGGAGTACTGTGCGTACAACTTCCAATAGACCCTACAATTTTCACATGTTCAGGTTCAACAGATTCAATGAAGGCATCAAACAAATGAAAATAACTAATAAAGATCAGCAGGTTTAATTACCTTTTGCATGTCAGAAATAAAAGTTACATTTGAGCCACTTTTCAGATCCAAAGATTGCTTCAAAAGCTCCATAAACCACTGCCAGGTCCTGCTATTTTCTTTGTCCACAACTGCCCAAGCTAGTGGATAAAAATGGGTCATACAGCCTTGTCCAATTGCCACCAGTAACTGACCCTTGCACTTTCCTTTTAAGAAAGTACCATCCAAACCAATAAGTGGCCTCAATCCATTTTTCCAACCTTCTTTCAAAGCTTGGAAGCAAGTGTACATTCTCAAAAACCTCATTTTTCCTTGTTCAAGTGCATTTTTTGATAGGTTAATTACAAAGTCAGTTCCTGGATTTGTATGTCTAATTTCTTGTCCATAAGCTTCTAACTTGTTATACTCATCTCTAAAGCTTCCCTCCAGCTCCTCAAGGGCCAATCTTTTAGCCCTTTTAAGCTTACTTTTAGACACATTAATCTGAAATGTATTCTCTAGCTGCCCCCTCATATCTTTTACACCATACTTAGGATTATTCTGCACATTTTTCTTGAAATACAAAGCTAAAGTTTTGTAAGAAGCTCTAGGATTATCAAAACAGTCATCACATGAGTGTTTGGACTTAAATATTTTGATTCTACAAGTAGATTCATTCTTATCTTTTGAAACAAGACACACAAATGGGCAGCCAGGTTGACAAATGTATTTAACTCTAGTTTTATCACTTTTTACTACTTTAAGCTTCTTTTTATTAGCTAAAACATAAAAGCCCACCACCTCTTTTGCTTCTTTGATGTCCTTGAAAGACATTCCCAATTCCAACTCTCTATAATGTTCAAGCCCATTAGTTACTACTCTTCTTTTTTCTATGTCAATTCCATCAAAGTTACTATTATTTTCACTACCTTCCATTTCTTCTAGCATGTCATCACCAAGTTCATATTCACAGTCAGTTCCAATATCAATATCAACTATATATGACTCAGTGTGATGGATAATATTTGGGATGGACACACTAAGATCACACCCATCGACAACAAAGAAATCAAGCACCTTGAACTCCTTAGATAATAGAAATTTCAGTACCTTAATTTCTTCCTGATTTTCTACCAAATAATACTTACCAGATGCACCAGTTACCAGCAGTTGCTTAACAGAAAGATATCCTAGTTTGGAAGTGAATTCATCACAAATGGCCTTATAGGAAAGTGAATGAACATCATAACGAAGCCAAGAGTGCAGACATCTTTTATTGTAGACTAGTTCAGGTGAAATGACCCAATTGCCACCATAATGGAATAACACATCAACTTCTTCAACCATCTTCAATTACTACATGCAAACAAAAAGAAAAGGGCAAGCACAATGGGACCACATTAGCATTGAAAGCAAACAAACCAGTAAAATATTCAAGGATATTTCGGGACCACCAACCCCACACAAACAAACATATAAAATTACAAAACATGTGAATAAACTAATCAGATTGTCACAATACCAAGAAATTGCACATGCGTCTTCAAAACGATTAACACCACCAAAAATGCAAATAAACCAGTAAAAATGCAAATAAACCAGTAAAATACTTACCTTGACAAGAACACAACAACAAAATGACAGCTTCAACACCAAATCTTCAAGCTTCAATCGGCGATGGACACTGCTCACCAGCCCTAGCTCATCGTTCAATTTGGGAATTTAGAAGAAAGAGAAATAAAAAATGGTTTGCCGGTTGAAAATAACGAGGGTTTTTTTATCGGATGAAGGAATAAAGTTTGGGGGTGGGGTGAAAATAACGAGGGGTTTTTTATTAAATGAAGGAATTAAAGTATAATTTGGGAGTGGGCCCGGGATGTAGGGTAGGGAATTATAAGGATTTGGGTCTTTTTAAATTACACGTGGCAAATAAAATACATGTGGCATTTAAGAAAAGGAAAATGTAATTCCAGGTGGAATTAATTGTCCACTGTTAGTAAGTAAGGGTATTTATGAGCTACTTTTTGGACGGTAATTAGATGCTAAGTTTTAACGAGGGGCTTTGGTGTCCTATTTTGGATAGTAGAAGGGCATTTTAGGCCCTTTGCCGTAATATTTATGCTTTATTGTGTCTGCCATATTTTTCAAGTGATTTTTTTATGAAAAATATATTCAGTATTCTCGGCACTACACACGGATACCGATACTAATTGAGTATAATATTAAAAATATAACTAAAAAATTATTAATAAATAAATAAATAAAGTTGAATATACTTGTAATTTATGCAAAGCAGTTTATATATATCCTTCGTCACTTGTTAAGAGCATTATTTGAGAGGTTCAATTTATCAACTTCTTCAATTAAGCATTTTCTAGTAGGGGCTCAACAGTTCTTGTGGCCTAAGGTGAAACCATACTAAGAGGCCTTCAATTTATTTTATAATTTTTGTTACACTAACATAAAATTTACTTTCTAGACAACAAATTAATCATTTAAGATAAAAAATAGCGAATTTCAAAAAAAAAAAAACAAAGGAAAAAAGAGCACAAAGAATAAAGTGGTGAATTATCGGATGTTGATGTCCAAAACTCGAAGTAAAATTTTTGATTTGACTATCATTACAATCAAGAAAAAGAAATAAACATACAAACGCAATAACTTAAGTTTTGAGCATTAATAGTGTCAAAAATATTTAATTATTCTGATTAATTTGCACGATAATATTATAGCATGCTATTACTATCTAAACTTAATTATAAATTACCTAATATAATATGTTGAATTACATTAAAAGAAAATTGGTGCATGAATACTTTTGCATTCATGCAGTTTCAAAGAAGATTGTAAAAGCAATTCATTATGCTATCGATTATATTTTAATTCCTATTATAAAAAGGATAAAGTTAAAATTGAAAAGTGAAGGAAATATACTAATTAATGAGTGAGAAAATTATCATAATTTATAAACTTATTGGTATAAAATAACTTTAATTAAATAATAAAAAATATAGTATAATACTTTTTTTTATAATAATTATTTCTACAACTTCTATAATATATAATAGTCATAATAATTTTAAGTAAATTTAGGGCCTTCAAATTTTCGGGCCGAAGATAACCTTTTGGAGCGCGTCCTTTCAAGATCTCTCACGGTAAGCTCTTTTAAAAGGGCAGGGGGTAAAACGGGGTGGCTTTAACTTTAAGTGGTGTCTTTGGTTTCCGGTGCTAAGTTAACTAACTTAATCATTTTTTCATCTGCAAATAAAAGCAAAAATATGTCACATTTATTGAGAGGGTAGGTACTATACTTCATATGTAAATTCGGGTGTCTTTATTCTAACTGGAATTCGTTGCAGAATCATTAGCAATTAAGGGTACTAGTCTACGTAGATACCTTAGGGATAAATTTTAAAATAATCATATTTATAATTGATTTAAAAATAGTTTAGTTTAAAAATTAATTAAAATTTAATTACTTTTTCATGTAAAGTAAATATGTACAAAATACTGTTCAAAACCCGAAAAATACACCAACAACCAGCATACTTTATATAGAAGTTCCAGGATAAGTCTGCTGGAACTCGAGCATGATATGATGGAGTTCCAGGATCAATGTGCTGGAACTCTAACATAATATACTAGAGTTCCAGCAAAGTATACTGAATATACTGGAAGTTCATATACAAGTGCTCTAATCTCCAGTATATTATGCTAAAAAATTTTGTGTGTTGAAATTCCCACACCAAACTTCAATATATTATACTAGACCAGTCTCTATTACAATAAAATAATAATTATTTTTCATTAACTTAATAAATACTAATTATTTTTAATCATCAGTCAAAAGACCGTGCTATATTCACGATATATACCTTACCTACGTTTTGAAGCCTTAAACAGCATGGGCTTGAAACCAATCTTGTTCAGGGCTTCAGGCCCTTTCAGTATAATAGCCAGAGTAAAAAATCCGAAAACAAGAAAGGACAAAATAATAAAATATGGTAGTAAGAAATTATCTCTCATGTCCGCTGCAACATGTTCCTCATGCACAGCTTTTGCTATAACTCACACATGCACAGCAACACGTAGCATTTCCTCCTCTTCTTTAGAAGTACACCTCATCAATAATCCCTCTCTCTACAAAATCTCACTCATTTCTCTTTACTCTCATTCATCATTTTCCCCCACACAAAACACAGAGAGAACTATTATCATCACTATTATGGCTGATGTTCGTCATCCCCACCAAATTCAAGTTCATCCACAACACCCTCGTTATGAAGGTGGCGTGAAAACTCTTCTTCCTCAAAGAGGTCCTTCAGCTACCCAAGTTCTAGCCATTGTCACACTTCTTCCTGTCGGGGCGACGCTCTTGGGGATTGCCGGTCTGACCCTCCTCGGGACGATTATCGGTCTTTGCGTTGCTACTCCGGTGTTTTTACTCTTCAGCCCGGTTCTTGTTCCAGCTGCTCTCACTGTTGCGCTAGCTGTCACTGGATTCTTGACTTCAGGTCATTATTCAATTTCCTTCAAATACTAATTCCTTAGATGTACAAAAACATATTTTTAATCCACTAATACAGCTGGTGTAAAGTAAAAAATGCGCTTTTTAGTTTGTGTTAGAAATTATTTACTCTTGGTATTTGAGAATAAAATATATAAAATTTCTATATAACATATAGAAGGTATATATATATATATATTCAAAATTATTATTTTTAGCTATTATTTTGATAGCGGTTATACAGTGTTATTTTTTCTAAAAATTGCTTTAGGTGATGTTTAAATGACAGTTGTAGCAGTCTTAGCTAGCATTTTTTTGAGATGGAAAGATTTAGTGTAGTGGTGAAGATGGTTAACAAGTTGCTCTCAGTGAGGTTTAATTAAAGGTGTTGCATTCTTTCAATTTCTTCTTGAAATTGTTTTAATAATATAATAGTTGTATTTTGTGACATAAATTAAAGCTTTTAGTGTAGGGGCAAATGTGAGTTAACAATTTGATGTAGCTCAATAATACAGGTGTAGCTTGCTTAATATTTTTGTGTTGGTCTTATTAGAATAATTTCCAACTCTCTCACTGCTTTAGGTGCCTTTGGATTAACGGGGCTGTCATCACTTTCTTGGATTGTCAATTACTTTAAGCAAGGGAGGACTGTTACTGAACAATTGGACTATACAAAGAGGCGGATGCAAGAACGAATGGCAGATGCTGCGGCGCAAGTGGGACAAAAAACTAAGGATGTTGGACAAGCAATCCAGAGCAAAGCTCAGGAAGGAAAAGAAGGTGGCAGGACTTAGATCTTACAGTTTATATCAAGATGGAAATAATAATGTGGAACATATAGTTCAATTTAGTTGTTTTTTCCAGCTTTATGAGGTGTAGTGGCGTGCAGTGTATTCTGTTGTGTTGTTAGTTTGTCTTCTGTGTTGTCTTGTTTTTTTTTTTTTGGAAAATGGGGACATTAATTTGCCTTCTGTGTTGTCTTTCTTCGTTCTTTCTTTTTCTTGTTTTTGAAAATGGGAACATTAGTTCGCCTGTTGTGTCAGCTATATATTTCAATCTATCTATACTAGTATCTATTAACGTGGGATGCACATTAATAATGGCATGTTAATAATCCCACGTTAGTAATGACATGTTAATATTGGCACGTAATTGGTTTAAATACTTAAATTATGTAAAAGCTAGAAAACATTGCTAAATTAGCATAATATGTGAATTCAAAATGGAAGGACTATCATTAGAATTACACAAATAATCAACACTTCCTTGTATATGATATTTTCTTGTGTATTTTCTATCAGCACAATATATAGTAGTCATTGCAATTGCCGGAAAGACTGTGCCTACTAACGGCACAAAAATAGATGGAAGGTTCAAATTTGTTATGTACATGTAACGATCCGGCTCGTGGTTATTATCGTCTCGTTATTCTTTTATTATGGGTTTTATATTTTTATATCTCTGTAGAATTTATCGGGTGAATTTGGATTGATTCTGGTTGAAAATAAGACATAAAGGGTTTGGAATCGAATTTTGTCGGTTAGCTTCCGGAGGTGATTTATGACTTAGGGGAGCGATCGGAATTGAATTTGGAGGTCCGGTGTAAAAATAGGTTTGAATCGATAAGGTGTGATTTTGATCCGGGAGTCGGAATGAGATTCCGACAGTTGCAGTAGCTTCGTTAGGTGATTTGATATGTCTGTAAATTTTTAGGTCATTCAGACATCGTTTGGTCGGGATTTTGATTGGATGTTGATTTTGGAAGTTATAGTTGAAATTTAGGCTTGAATTCGTCTTGATTTGATAATTTCCGTATTTAAGGATGTGTTTTTATGATTGGAACAAGTCCATATCGTGTTTTGAAGTAGGTTGGTGGTTTTTGTTGCGGTCCCGGAGGCCTCGGATTCAATCCGGAGGTCCAATCGGATCATTTCTAGCATTTTTGAAGGCTGATGGTTAAATGGATGCTCTATGAGATCGCATAGGTGATATTGCGATCGCATAGAAGGAAAAAATTGGGCTTTTGAGTTGTTCTATGCGATCGCATAGAAAGGGTTGCAATCGCATAACTTTGTGTCTTTGTTCTCTGCGATCGCCAGTAATTTTGAAGCATGGAAATTGTTCTACGCGATCGCAAGGCAGGAGTGCGATCGCATAGTAGTAAATTTTGGTGTGTGAAATTTGTTCAATGCGATCGCAATAAAGAGTATGCGATCACATAGTGTAATTACATGTGCGATAGAAGGGTTAAATGTAATATTTCAGTCGCGTTTGCATTTTACAAGATCTCTTCACTGGAAGGTGAAGGAGATTGGTAGAAAGGAAGGAGAGCTATATGTAATTTATACACAAAGGAGGCTAAAGAACTCAGCAAAATCATTTGCAGTAGTAAAAACTGATAGTGAATTGTGGCACAAGAGGCTAGGACATGTTCCTTTTTTAGTCATCAAAAGGTTACCTAGTTTTACTGGTAATGATAGTACTAGAATAAGTCATTGTGACATTTGTCCTTTGGCAAGATAAACTAGGATTTCATTTCAACTAAGTACTACTAGAGTATAGTAAATTGCTTTGATTTGCTGCATATGGATATATGGGGGCTTTATAAAGCCTTAACTCATAATGAAAGAAGATTTTTTCTTACTGTTGTAGATGATTGTTCCAGATAAACCTGGTTTTTTTTACTGCATCTTAAATCTGATGTAATTGCAGTACTCAAAAAGTTTATTACTATGGTCAAGACACAATTTGGGAAGATGATAAAATTCTTTAGATTTGATAATGGGATAGAATTTTTCAATCAAAGCTGCAATGAATTATTCTCACCACATGGCATTGTGCATCAAAGTTCTTGTCCTTACACTCCCCAACAAAATGGGGTGGTCGAAAGAAGACATAGACATATATTGGAGACAGCAAGGGCCATAAGGTTTTAAGGTCACTTACCTATTAGATTTTGGGGAGAATGTATTGAGGCAGCAATATACATTATTAACAGGATACCTTCTGTTGTTTTGCATAACATATCACCTTTTGAAGTGTTATTTGGGAGACAAACTTCTATATCTCACATGAGGGTTATAGGGTGTCTATGCTTTGCTACTAATTTGATGAAAGGATACAAATTTGACCCTCGTGCAATAAAGTGTGTGTTCTTGAGGTATGCACCTACACAGAAGGGCTACAAGCTATACAACATTGAGCAGAGGTCAATATTTGTGAGCGGGGATGTGGTATTTTATGAAGAAGTGTACCCTTTCCAAAACATTATTGAAGATTTCAGAATATACTCTCCATCAACTGTCATAGTCAACAATGATAGTCTGATGTCACCTATTGATTGCAAGGGTCTTGAAGAGCTTGAGAATAATCACATTGACACACCAGTTGATGCTTATGCATATGAAATGCAAGCATCTTCACCTTCTAACTCCAGCAATGCAGAAAGGAATATCAATGCAGAAGGGAATATTAGTGCAGAAGAAAGAGCAACTATTATTCCAGAGATCCAGACACAAGATGAATGACATGAGGTTTATATGCCATATGATACTAGACAAGATAGATCATCAATTGTTTGTGATAAAAGAAGGTCTCGTATGACCACTAAACCTCCTATTTGGCTCAAGGATTACATTAGACCTCAGGGTAGATCAAGTTCTGCAAGTAATTGTTTATATCCAATTACTGATGTTATACAATATAATGGACTTTCAGCCAAGTATCAAGCATATGTTACTAAGGTTTCTTCAGACACTGAACCTACATCTTTTCATGAAGTTGTCAAAGATAAAAGGTGGATTGAAGCTATGAAAGCAGAGATTCAAGCCTTAAAAGACATACATGGGAGGTAGTGACACTGCCCCACGGAAAGAAGGCAATTGGTTGTAAATGGGTCTATAAAATCAAATATACTACTTCTGGAGATATAGAGAGGTTCAAGGCTCGTTTGGTGGCAAAAGGATACAGTCAGAAGGAAGGTTTGGATTATCAAGAGACATTTTCACCTGTAGTGAAAATGGTCACAGTCAGGTCTGAAATTGCTATTGCAGCTGCAAAAGGTTGGTTTTTATATCAAATTGATGTATATAATGCATTTTTGCAAGGATATTTGGAAGAGGAAGTCTATATGGAATTACCTCAGGATTTTTCACATTCAGCAGGAAAGACATAAGTTTATCGACTTCATAAGTCTCTTTATGGGCTTAAACAAGCCTCTTGTCAATGGAATATTAAACTAACTACTGCACTTCTTCAGTCTGGTTTCAAACAGAGCCATCTTGATTATTCTTTGTTTACTAAACACATTAATGGGAAGATGGTCATCATCCTAGTGTATGTGGATGACTTGCTCATCACTGGAGATGATACTGCCCTTATATCAGAAACTAAAGCTACACTTCATCAACATTTCAAAATCAAAGATTTGGGAGAACTTAAGTATTTTTTGGGCATTAAATTTGCGATAAGCAATGAAGGGATCTTATTGCATCAAAGGAAGTATTCTCTAGAACTTATTTCAGATGTTGGGTTAGCAGGAGCAAACCCAGTGGGAGCACCTGTTGAGGTGAATCAGAAGTTAACCACGACTGAGTTTGATCACCAATTTGGTCTTACAAATGATGCCTTACTTGCAGATCTTGCATCTTATCAGAGGTTGTTTGGGAGATTACATTATATCACCATTACTAGGCTGGATATTTCGTTTGTTGTGCAATATTTGAGCCAATTCATGCATGCTCCTAAGACATCTCATGAAAACGGACGTCGTTTGGCATGTTTCGGCTTTAAATTGGAAATTTTGGGAGTTATGAAATTTTGAATAAAATTTTGAGTTTTAAGGCTCAAATCATTGATTTTGATGTTATTTTGGTGATTTGATCGCGCGAGCAAGTTCGTATGATATTTTTAAGTCAGTATGCATATTTGGTTTGGAGCCCCGAGGGCTCGGGTGAACTTTGGATAGGCCACGAGATCAATTTTTCATGTTAGAAAGTTCCTGTCAGCACCTGGTCTGCAGAGTTCGCAAATGCGAACAAATGTTAGCAAATGCGAAGTCGCAAATGCGAACAAAAGTTCGCAAATGCGAACTTCCCAATATTCTGCCTGTGTTCGCAAATGCGAACTTCCCATATTTTGCCTGGCTTCGCAAATGCGAACAAAAGTTCGCAAATGCGAACTTCCCAGCCTTAGCTTATTTTTCAAACTCCATAATTTGGTCGGGGTTCGCAATTGCGAACCCCTGCTCGCAAATGCAAACACAGAGACCTGTAAATCACGATTTTCAGCTTCATTTTCACATTTCAGAACCCAAAAACACCCATTGGCGATTTTTCACGAAATCCATCTTCTTCAAAGCAATTATAAGTCACTTTTTACTTAATTCCTTCAATTCCTAACAACATTAAACATGTTTTTCAATAGAAATCAAAGGTTTTCATGGTACAATTTCTTGTTTTTGGTAGAATATAGGATTTTCATGAATTGGGTAATTGGACCTCGACTTGAGGTCCGATTTTGAAACAAATCATATACTTGAACTCGTGGGGGGATGGGTAACCGGATTTTGGTCCGAACCCCGAGTTCCGACCATGTGGGCCGGGGTCGAAATTCACTATTCCGGGCAGAATGTTGTAAAAGTTGAAATTGGCCTTATGAATTAGTTTGTTGAGTAATATTGATGATATTAAATCAATTGTGTATAGATACGATTGGATTGGAGCCGAATTTGAAAGGAAAAGGCATTGCCACAGATTGAATTGTTCGTGAAACATTTGAGGTAAGTGTTTGTTCTATCCTAGCTTGAAGGATTAGGAATTTAGTTATGTATAAATTGTTGATTAAGAGTTATTGGTGTTACACCGGTAATGGACATAAAGTGTTGAATTATTTTCAATTATTGGTTCAAAACTGGTAATTATAAATATTATTGATGCAGAGATTATTGGTTAAATGCCGGTAATATATATATATTTATGAATTGGGATCGTGTGGCGCGCCGACCACTTATATGATAAGAAATGGGATCGTATGGCACGCCGACCACAAAGTGATTTAAATCTTGGCATTGGCCATAGTTGCCGGTAGCCTATTGATATATTTGGGAGCGGGTGGTACGCCTACCACACGATATAATCTATTGATATATTTGGGAGCGGGTGGTACGCCTACCACAAGATATAATTACTGTTATAGTTGGGAGCGGGTGGTACGCCTACCACGAGATATGAAATGATAAAGGAATTGAGACATAAAAGTAAGATTTATTTTGTTGACTAGATTACTCTGGATATCATGAGTTATTGACTGTTATTTCAGAGTAGAGTCTTTCCTTATAAATGCTTTGTATATATACATATAAAAAATAACTGTACATGTTTATGTGGGTGACTGGCCTTAGTATCGTCACTATTTCGCTGGGATAGGCCAGACACTTACCAGCACATGGGGTCGGTTGTGCTGATACTACACTCTGCGCTCTTTTTGCGCAGATACAGGTTACGGACAGCAGCAGCGGCAATAGCGACTGTAGATTTTTCCGACTACTGAGACTACGAGGTAGCCTTGCAGGCGTCCGCAGGACCCGTTGTCTCTTCTATCTATGTTTTTCATTATGTTATCTCATGTATTTGAGATAAATAGCTTATGGATCTTTCAGACAATTGTGTGTATTATTCTTAGAAGTTCGTGAGTATTGTGACACCAGTCTTGGGTAGTGTATCATGTTTGGGTTTTCTTTATCATATTTGATAAGATTGACTAAGTCTTTCGCTAAGTTTAATTATTCCGCTGTAATTTATATGTTTTAAATTTTAAAGTCTTAATAAGAATTTGGTAATTAATGGAGGTGTAAGTAATATTTGGCTTGCCTAGCTTCCACTAGTAGGCGCAATCATGACCCCCAATGGTGGGAAATCCGGGTCGTGACAAGTTGGTATCAGAGCACTAGGTTGCATAGGTCTCACAACTCACGAACAACCTTAGTAGAGTCTGAAGGATCGGTACGGAGACGTCTGTATTTATCCTCCAGAGGCTATAGAGTTAGGAAAATATTCCCTTTATTCTTTCCAGTCGTGCGACTTGATCTTTCAAATGTTAATTGAATTTCTACTCTGTTCTTTCGCAGATGGTAAGAACACGTGCATCCTTATCTAGTGACCAGCAGCCCGAGGTCCCAGCAGCGGCAGCTCCCTTTAGGGGTAGAGGCCGAGGTCGAGGTTGTCTTAGAGGCCAAGGTAGGGGTAGAGCTCAGCCCAGAGCAGCAGCACGAGTGGCAGAACCTCGGGCTCATATCGAGGAGGAGGTTCCAGCCCCAGCAGTTCCAATGGGCTCGGCTCAGGTCCCAGGAGGGATTATGTTTACTCCGTATCTTCAAGATGCTTTAGTACGGATAGCAGGCTTTATGGACAGTATCACTAGAGCAGGTTTACTGCCTGTAGCACCAGCCACTTCTCAGGTTGGAGGAGGTAATCAGACTCCTGCTACGCGCACACCGAAGCCAGTAATTTCCTAGGCTCGGGTTCCTTTGATTCAGCCAGCTGAGGCAATTTAGTCTGGCATAGTGACTCAGGCTAGTGATGGTACAACTATGTTTGCTGATGATTTATGGAGATTGGACAGATTTACCAAGCTATTCACTACCACATACAATGGCACTCCTTCGGAGGATCCCTAGGACTTTCTATATAGCTGCCACGATGTTCTCCGTACTATGGGTATTGTGGAGACTAATGGTGTTGACTTTGCTACTTTTCGACTATCTGGTTCTGCCAAGACTTGGTGGAGGGATTATTGTCTATCCAGGCCAGCGGGATCATCATCTTTGACTTGGGGGCAATTTGCGGAATTGTTCTTGGAAAAGTTCCTTCCAGCAACTCAGCGGGAGGCTCTGCGCAGACAATTTGAGCGTCTTCATCAGGGTTCTATGTCTGTCACACAGTACGAGACTAGGTTCGTGGACCTGGCTCGTCATGCTACTATTATACTTCCCACAGATCGGGAAAGGGTGAGAAGGTGCTTGAATCAGCCAATTCAACTACAGATGGCTTTGGGGGCAAGAATTGAAATCACTTTTCAGGAGGCGGCTAATGCAGCCCGTCGGATCGAGATGGCTCTATCACGGGGAGCAGGACATGGATCGGATAAGAGACCCCGTAATTCGGGTAGATTCAATGGTACCTTGTCGGGTGGTAGAGATTCTCATGATAGAGGCCATCCTCCTAGGCCTTATCAGTCAGCTCTTCAGGTTTCTCACGATGCTTCTCGTGGTCGTAATTCTTAGCCACGCTATTCTGATCAGCAGCCTATCAGTGCACCACCACTTCGCTATTTCCAACAGCTGGGGGCTTGTTTTACGTGCGGTGATCTTAGGCAGATTGCAAAGTATTGCCCTCGAGCTTCTGACAGATCTCAGCAGCAGGGTTCTCGTGCCATGATTCAGGCCCCAGTTCCCCCACAGCCTGCCCAGCCAGCTAGAGGCGGGGGTAGAGGGCATAGAGGTGGAGGTAGAGGTCATAGAAGTGGAGCTCAGACCGATAGAGGTAGAGACCAGCCAGCGGCCGATCATCCTAGAGATACTGCTTAGGGTGGTGGGGCACAGCCCCGATGTTATGCACTTCCCGCCAGACCAGAGGCCGAGTCTTCTGATGCCGTCATTACAGGTATTATTTTGGTTTGTGATAGAAAGGCATCAGCATTATTTGACACTGGGTCTACATATTCGTACGTGTCTTCCTATTTTGCACCGTACTTGATTCAGCCTAGTGATCCATTGAGTGTTCCTGTTCATGTGTCTACACTAGTAGGCGATTCTATTGTGATTGATCGAGTTCATTGGTCATGTATTATAGTAATTGAGGGTCTCGAGACCCGTGCTGATTTATTGCTCCTAAATATGGTGGACTTTGATATTATATTAGACATGGACTGGCTATCTCTATATAATGCTATTTTAGATTGCCATGCCAAGACTGTGACTTTAGCTCTGCCGAATTTGCTTCGTATAGAGTGGAAAGGAATTTCAGGTCATACTGGTTGCAATGTTATTTCTTATGTTAAGGCTCAGCGTATGGTTGGGAAAGGATGCTTGGCTTATTTGGCCTATGTCCGTGATTCCAGTGCGGAGGTTCCTTCTATTGACTCTGTGCCTGTGGTTCGAGAATTTCCTGAAGTATTCCCTTCAGACTTACCAGGTATGCCTCCCGATAGGGACATTGATTTTTGCATTGACTTGGCTCCTGGCACTCAGCCCATTTCCATTCCCCCATATCGTATGGCTCCGCTAGAGTAAAAAGAATTGAAGGAACAGTTGCAGGATTTACTTGAAAAGGGTTTCATTAGACCTAGTGTTTCGCCGTGGGGTGCACCTGTATTATTTGTAAAGAAGAAAGATGGTTCGATGAGAATGTGCATTGACTATCGTCAGTTAAACAAGGTGACTATCAAAAATAAATATCCACTTCCGCGAATTGATGATTTATTTGACCGGCTTCAGGGTGCCAAGGTATTTTCGAAGATAGATTTGAGATCCGGCTATCACCAGCTGAAGATTAGGGCATCTGATGTCCCTAAGACAGCGTTCCGCACTCGGTACGGACATTATGAATTTCTGGTCATGTCTTTTGGGTTGACAAATGCCCCAGCAGCTTTTATGGAATTGATGAATCGGGTGTTCCGGCCTTATTTAGACTTGTTTGTAATAGTCTTCATTGATGACATATTAATATATTCCCGCGGTCAGGAGGAGCATGCGCAACATCTCAGAGTGGCCTTGCAGACTCTGAGAGATAGCCAACTATATGCAAAATTTTCAAAGTGTGAATTTTGGCTAAGCTCGGTTGCATTCTTGGGTCATATTCTGACGGCAGCAGGTATTCAGGTTGATCCGAATAAAATTGAGGCAGTCAAGAACTAGCCTAGACCGACATCAGCCACAGATATTCGGAGTTTCTTGGGATTAGCGGGTTATTATCACCGATTCGTAGAGGGATTTTCATCTATTGCAACCCCACTGACCAAATTGACCCAGAAAGGTGTTCAATTTGAATGGTCCGATGAATGTGAGGTGAGATTTTAAAAGCTCAAGACAGCCTTGACCATAGCACCGGTATTGATTTTACCCACAGGTACGGGACCTTATACTGTTTATTGTGATGCTTCCCATATTGGGCTTGGTGCAATGTTAATGCAGGATGTCAAGGTTATTGCCTATGCTTCGAGGCAGTTGAAGATTCATGAAAAGAACTATCCAGTGCATGATCTAGAATTGGCGGCGATTATTCACGCATTGAAGATCTGGAGGCATTATTTGTATGGTGTAGCATGTGAAGTATACACCGATCATAAGAGTCTTCAGTATTTGTTTAAGCAGAAAGAGTTGAATTTGAGGCAGAGAAGATGGCTAGAATTGCTAAAAGATTATGATGTCACCATTTTATATCATCCGGGAAAAGCAAACGTGGTGGCCGACGCGTTGAGTAGGAAGTCAGCCAGTATGGGCAGTCTTGCTTATATTCTAGTCAATCAGAGATCACTTGCTTTGGATGTTCAGTCCTTGGCCAACCGATTTGTCAGGTTGGATATTTCTGAGCCTAGTCGAGTGATAGCTTGCACAGTCGCTCGCTCTTCCTTATTGGAGCGTATCCGCGATCAACAATATAATAATTCTTATTTATGTGACCTTAGAGATACGGTTCGGCGAGGAGGTGCTAAACTGGTCACCTTAGATGCTGATGGGATCCTGAGGATGCAAGGGCGCATTTGTGTGCCAAATGTTGATGGGCTTAGAGAATTGATTCTATAAGAAGCTCACAGTTCGCGGTATTCTATTCATCCAGGCGCGGCGAAAATGTATCGAGATTTGCGTCAACATTATTGGTGGCGCAGAATGAAAAAGGATATTGTGGCATATGTGGCACGGTGTCTTAATTGTCATCAGGTTAAGTATGAACATCAGAGACCTGGCGGTTTATTTCAGAGAATTGAGCTTCCTGAATGGAAGTGGGAGCAAATCACGATGGATTTTGTTTCCGGACTTCCGAAGACTCGGAAGAAGTTTGATGTTGTTTGGGTGATTGTTGATAGGCTGACCAAGTCAGCTCATTTTGTTCCTATTGCCACTACCTATTCATCCGAGAGGTTAGGTGAGATTTATATCAGGGAGATCGTTCGCCTTCATGGCGTGCCAATCTCTATTATTTCAGATCGTGGCGCACAGTTTACCTTGCATTTCTGGAAGGCGGTTCGACGAGAGTTAGGCACGCAAGTTCAGCTAAGTACAGTCTTTCATCCCCAGACGGATGGTCAGTCCGAGAGGACTATTCAGATATTGGAAGATATGCTACGGGTGTGTGTTATTGATTTTGGAGGTTCGTGGGATCAATTCCTGCCGTTGGCAGAGTTTGCTTATAATAATAGTTATCAATCGAGCATCCGGATGGCTCCTTATGAAGCATTGTATGGTAGGCGGTGTCGTTCTCCGGTTGGATGGTTTGAACCGGGAGAAGCTCGGTTATTGGGTACGGATTTAGTTCA
The DNA here is from genome assembly GCA_032618575.1 of Nicotiana noctiflora. Lineage (NCBI taxonomy): Eukaryota > Viridiplantae > Streptophyta > Magnoliopsida > Solanales > Solanaceae > Nicotiana > Nicotiana noctiflora. The sequence continues at coordinate 153,236 of JASVEL010002832.1, forward strand.
GGAGGCCTTAGATAAGGTCAAGATTATTCAAGATAGGCTTCGCACAGCTCAGTCTAGACAAAAGAGCTATGCATATCACAAGGTTCGAGATATAGCTTTCATGGTTGGGGAGCGAGTATTGCTCCGAGTGTCGCCTATGAAGGGCGTGAAGAGATTTGGAAAGAAGGGCAAACTTAGCCCTAGGTTTATTGGGCCATTCAAGATTCTTGATCGTGTGGGAGAAGTGGCATATAAACTTGCCTTGCCACCTAGCTTATCAGCTGTACATCCAGTGTTTCATGTGTCCATGCTTAGAAAATATCACGGCGATCCGTCGCACGTGTTAGATTTCAGCACTGTCCAATTGGACAAAGATCTGTCCAATGAGGAGGAGCCGGTAGCTATCCTAGATCGGCAGGTTCGACAGTTGAGGTCGAAGAGTTTTCCTTCGGTGCGAGTTCAGTGGAGGGGTCAGCCTCCTCAGGCATCGACCTGGGAGTCCGAATCAGACATGCGGAGCCGATATCCTCATCTATTCCATGACTCAGGTACTTCCTTCTTTTGTCCGTTCGAGGACGAACGGTTGTTTTAGAGGTGGAGAATGTGACGACCCAAAGGGTCATCACTTGTTTTATTAATCATTTCGAGCTTCGGAGGTCTTGAAAACCTCATTTATAGTTGCCTCGATTTGCGTGCATAGTTCGGGCGCGAAGCTGAAAAATTTTTATGTTGAAATATGTGAAATATGTGAAAAATATGAAGAATTTTGATATTAATATTGATATGGTTGACTTTGGTCAACATTTTTGGTAAACGGACCCGGACCCGTGATTTGACGGTCTCAGAAAATCCGTAGAAAAACATGGAACTTGGGCGTATGTCCGGAATTGAAATCCGAGGTCTAGAACCCCGGTAAAAGAATTTTTCTGTTAAATTGTTTTCTGAAAATGTTTAAGGAAAATGAAACTGAAATTTGATTAAAAAGTAATGGTATCAGGCTCGTATTTTGGTTCCGACGCCCGGTACAGGTCATATATGTTGGTTAAGCGCTTCCTGTAAAGTTTGGTTGAAAACGGACGTCGTTTGACATGTTTCGGCTTTAAATTGGAAATTTTGGGAGTTATGAAATTTTGAATAAAATCTTGAGTTTTAAGGCTCAAATCATTGATTTTGATGTTATTTTGGCGATTTGATCGCGCGAGCAAGTTCGTATGATATTTTTAAGTCAGTGTGCATATTTGGTTTGGAGCCCCGAGGGCTCGGGTGAACTTTGGATAGGCCACAAGATCAATTTTTCATGTTAGAAAGTTACTGTCAGCACCTGATCTGCAGAGTTCGCAAATGCGAACAAATGTTAGCAAATGCCAAGTCGCAAATGCGAACTTCCCAATATTCTACCTATGTTCGCAAATGCGAACAAAAGTTCGCAAATGCGAACTTCCCATATTTTGCCTGTGTTCGCAAATGCGAACGAAAGTTCGCAAATGCGAACTTCCCAGTTTTGTCTTGGCTTCGCAAATGCGAACAAAAGTTCGCAAATGCGAACTTCCTAGCCTTAGCTTATTTTTCAAACTCCAAAATTTGGTCGGGGTTCGCAATTGCGAACCCCTGCTCGCAAATGCGAACACAGAGACCTGTAAATCACGATTTCCAGCTTCATTTTCACATTTCACAACCCAAAAACACCCATTGGCGATTTTTCACGAACTCCATCTTCTTCAAAGCAATTGTAAGTCACATTAAACATGTTTTTCAATAGAAATCAAAGGTTTTCATGGTACAATTTCTTGTTTTGGGTAGAATATAGGGTTTTCATGAATTGGGTAATTGGACCTCGAATTGAGGTCCGATTTTGAAACAAATCATATATTTGAACTCGTGGGGGGATGGGTAACCGGATTTTGGTCCGAACCCCGAGTTCCGACCATGTGGGCCCGGGGTCGAAATTCACTATTCCGGACAGAATGTTGTAAAAGTTGAAATTGGCCTTATGAATTAGTTTATTGAGTAGTATTGATGATATTAAATCAATTGTGTATAGATACGATTGGATTGGAGCCGAATTTGAAAGGAAAAGGTATTGCCACATATTGAATTGTTCGTGAAACATTTGAGGTAAGTGTTTGTTCTATCCTAACTTGAAGGATTGGGAATTTAGTTATGTATAAATTGTTGATTAAGAGTTATTGGTGTTACACCGGTAATGGAGATAAATTGTTGAATTATTATCAATTATTGGTTCAAAACTGATAATTATAAATATTGTTGATGCAGAGATTATTGGTTAAATGCCGGTAATATATATATATTTATGAATTGGGATCGTTTGGCGCGCCGACCACTTATATAATAAGAAATGGGATCGTGTGGCACACCGACCACAAAGTGATTTAAATCTTGGTATTGGCCATAGTTGCCGGTAGCCTATTGATATATTTGGGAGCGGGTGGTACGCCTACCAAAAGATATAATCTATTGATATATTTGGGAGCGGGTGGTACGCCTACCACAAGATATAATTACTGTTATAGTTGGGAGCGGGTGGTACGCCTACCACGAGATATGAAATGATAAAGGAATTGAGACATGAAAGTAAGATTTATTCTGTTGACTAGATTACTCTGGATATCATGAGTTATTGACTGTTATTTCAGAGCAGAGTCTTTCCTTATAAATGTTTTGTATATATACATATATATTGTAACTGTACAGGTTTATGTGGGTGACTGGCCTTAGTCTCGTCACTATTTTGCTGGGATAGGCCAGGCACTTACCACCACATGGGGTCGGTTGTGCTGACACTATACTCTGCGCTCTTTTTGCGCAGATACAGGTTACGGACAACAGCAACGGCAGTAGCACGATTGTGGATATTCCGACGAGACTACGAGGTAGCCTTGCAGGCGTCCGCAGGACCCGTTGTCTCTTCTATCTATGTTTTTCATTCTGTTATCTCATGTATTCGAGATAAACGACTTATGTTTCTTTCAGACAATTGTGTGTATTATTCTTAGAAGTTCGTGAGTATAGTGACACCAGTCTTGGGTAGTGTATCATGTTTGGGTTTTCTTTATCATATTTGATAAGATTGACTAAGTCTTCCGCTAAGTTTAATTATTCCGTTGTAATTTATATGTTTTAAATTTTAAAGTCTTAATAAGAATTTGGTAATTAATGGAGGTGTAAGTAATATTTGGCTTGCCTAGTTTCCACTAGTAGGCGCAATCATGACCCCCGATGGTGGAAAATCCGGGTCGTGACATAGTGTTTGAAAAAAGTTAAGAAATTTCTTTTGCAAAATCCAATCATCATCAATCCAATGGGCAGTGATGACCATATAAGTCAAATTCTGTATTGATGTCCACGTATCACTAGTAAGACACATGCGTTGACCTTTAATAAGCCTCTTAAGTTTTTCTTTATCTTCTTCATAAATCTGCAAACACAACCTAGCAACAGTGATGCGAGAAAGTAACTCATAATTAGGCAAAATAACCCTCATTAATCTTTTAAAACATTCCCCCTCAACTACTTTAAATGGTTGTTCATCAAGAATAACAAACTCAGCAATGGCCCTCCTAACCTCAGCAACATTATAAACAACCCTCTCCAAAGCTCTTTTTTCCCCTCCTTTAATAGTTTTAAATTTCAGTGTTGATTGCGTCCTATCAACGAATTTGAAAGGGGATTTATCGCACCTTGTATTTAAATGTACACATAGGTTAGAAGTCTCATTCTTACTAGGGCAAGCAAAGTCTTTGCTGCAGTACTTGCATTTTGCCCTCGGTTCAACCATTTTATCAGCCTTTTTATCAATAACTTCTGTAAAATGATCTCAAATTTCAGATGTTTTCCTACCACACCCTCCATGGCTAGGGTCTTGACCACAAGTAGTAGTTCTTTTTTGTGTTTTAGGAGGATTGCACACAGTAGAAGTATTAGGAGTTTTACCATGTACCTGAGGTACCGTTGGTGCTGGCGTATTTAGAGTTTGTTTTACAGTCATCTCAAGATCTTCAACCTCTATTGTCTCCATCTGGAAAAAAGAAGAAGCAAAACATTAAAACACAATGCAATATAAATTTAACTGTAATAATATCTTATGTAGAGTTTGTGAAAGTTAGTACTCTTGACATTGAAGACTAAGAGTGGTAAACCTAAGATCGAGCTACTTAGAGATTGTAGAAGCCTGATTTTTTAGTATCTTAACTGAAAAATTAGTTCGATTATAGGTAAATCTACTCTATCCAAATCATATATCGAGATTGGGAAGCTTTAAAAATAAGAATTCATGGAAATGAAGCTATTCAACTTCATTCACAAGCTCATCAAGATGCAAGACAAGGAAGTTCAAACGGTAAAAATTCAACCAAGAGGAAGGTTACCTTAGCTGCTGGGTTAAGATCTGCACGCCAATTGCTGATATTTGGAATTAATCTGGCCGGATTTGACTTTGAGAAGCACCAGACTTTTGGGAGTTTGTTGGGTTTAATACTTTAGTTCATATGAACTTCTAGATCTGTCACTTGCTTAAGTTGCTTTTATTTTGTCTTTGTTTTGTTTCGTTTGTACTAATATATATTATTAATAAAATATTCACTTGTTAGGTGGCAGATTATTTTAAAGAACAAAAGAAAGTTAGTATTCTTGGTAAACCTGGAATCATTAAAAAAAGATACTTAAAGTTATTTGTAAAAATTAAAATTACATAAATATAATTATAAAAGTTATATATATAATTTGTCGGTTTGGTTCGGTTTTTTCTCATTTTTTTTAATAAAACCAAAATCAAACCAAGTAGCATCGGTTTTTTAAAATTAAAAATCAAACCAAACCAAAACCAAAAAAAAATCGATTTATTTAATCGGTTTGGTTTGGTTTTCGATTTGGTTCGGTTGTTAACCAAACCGTAAACACCCCCGTATCAAGTACTATGTAGGATCACTCGAAACAAGCCAGTTAATTAATAGTAGTATATTATTTAGAATAAGTTTTCCAGATTAAAATATTTAAATAATTATGTGTATTAAGATTAAGATATTTGAATATAATTATAGATCTAAATACTGAAATATATTTAAATTTATACGTCCTAATCTGAGCGGTAACCCACCCTACCCTACCACATAGGCGGCGTGCATTCAGATTTTTATGTCTTAGAAATAGAATCTTAATCTTAAGAAAAACAAACTGGGCCATATGATAATATTGGTTAAGCAAGAGGTTAGAGCTACAAATTAAGAGAAAAAGGGCTGGAGTGAATTTTCATAGACTGAAGGGGTTATGTGTATTTCCACAAAAAGTCAATAGATCGCAGTATTGGTACTCAAATTTGCCAGACGATTGCCGGCGCTGAAAAAAAGCTCCCCTTTCCGGGAATGGCAGGAGCAGGAATGGCTATGTTTGCCTCAAATCTCTCCAGCGAGGTATAGTCTCACAATCTTTGAAGTTTTCACACACTCACATATTTAGGATGTGTAGTTGCGTATAGTAACTATCCTTTTTGCTGCCCGTCTGATCCGTGCTATATTTCATATATAAATTAGGGTGCTTTTAATCTAACTGGGATACGTTGCAGGATCATTAGCAATTAAGAGATTTAGTATATTCTGATGCTTCGATTTATCAGAATATTGGAAGATACCTATCGACTTATCGTCAGTATGTCCCTAATAAGTTCATTCCTAATCTTGTATGTCCACACATCCATCTCAACATACTCATTTCAGCTACACTTATCTTCTGGCCATGGAACTTCTTGACGGGCCAGCACTCAACTTCATACAGCATAGCCGGTCTAACCACCACCCCGTAGAATTTGCCCATAAGTCTAGGCGGCACATTCTTATCACATAAAACCCTCGAAGCTAGCCTCTATCTCATTCAATCCACTCCAATGCGGTGAGTAACATTCTCGTCAATGTCCAGTTGCCTTGAATTATAGACCCAAGATACTTGAAACTATCTCTTTTGGGAATGACTTGAGTACTAATCCTTACTTCCACTTCTTCTTCATGCCTCTCAGATTGGGAAGGGCATTAGAAGCATAAATAGAGTATTGTCATTCTTGTAATGCTTTAATATTCTGAGGAAATATCCTAACAAACAGTAATCTGTTAGATCTTCTTGCTTGCTATGGTTACTTGGCAAGTAGGTAAAATTTGGGAGTATCCTAAACTACTTCTCCCAGTCTTAAAAAGTGTTTGAACTGGCCAACCAGTCATGTTCTACAGCCCTGATGTCCGTCTTACTAGTTTTCGTTTTCAAGCTTCACTAAAACTACTCTTCTATTACTGGTCATCCTTGCGCTTATAACTTTCATTTATGTCTTGCATCCGGAAGGTGTAGTATTTTTCTTCTTCTCTGGTCTCACATCACTTTCATTTGATGCAGGTTGGGTTAAAATTGCTTCTTAGTCCGTTTAATACTAATGTTGTTGTCCGCACTGCATGGTGAGCTCTTATTCGAGTTTGGATCTTTTCATGATCCAATTGACTTTGCCTACAGTCACTTTTAAGTTTTAAGAAGGAATTCTACACTGTTGCTTGGGATGAGCCAGATGCAAAAGTTTCATATCCATTTCAGAATCCTTGTTTCTTATTGATATTCTGAATTCTATGTTTTAGCTGCATTTATTATTTGGCAAAGTGGAAGATTCTTGTTAAACTTCAAAGGTATTTGCAGCTGTTCTGTGGGGATTCTTTTGCCTGTTTATTCTACTTTCAAAGCAATTGAGATGAGGGATCAAAACGAGCAGCAGAAATGGCTTATGTACTGGGCAGGTGATGATGCTTTTCAAAACATTACAAATATTGTTTTGCTTTGAAAATATTGAAATTCCTTTTTTCTCCACAAGATACTAATTGATATTCTCACCACAAAGTATCTCCGCTAAGAGTTCTATTATATGTCCTTACCAAAAGAAGAGTTTCATATGTACTTCTGTTTTCCGTAATACCGTGTGAAATCTTGCTGGGCAATTAATCTGTAGAGTTTCATTTGAAAAGCAATAAAAAGAAGCTATTGAGTCTACACAACAAGAACTTAAGTTAAATCTTCCTTTAAATCATCTCATTTTTTTAATAATGGCGTTGCTACACTTGTATATCTCAATACTTGCTAAGTCACCTAATCTGATATACAACCTCAGCAGAAATTGGGCTGTCGATACAGATTGGTGTCTGTCTTTTTCTTCCACTTCTGGTTATTGATTCTATGATAGGACACTAACTTCATCTTTTTGGAGGCAATTAAGTTATGCATATGCTTCATGATTATATGTTTTATTACTGTTTTTGACATAGTAAATAATTCTATAATAGGCATCACTGATTCTTTCACTCCCCCCCCCCCCACACACACAAAATAAGTAAATAAAAATACAATAAAAGAAACCCTCACTCCATGAATACTTTGCTTTATTGGTGGCTTATGCTTAACCAATTCAAGGCCTAATCACTGTGGATTGGAGGCCTCACGGTAACTAGTTAGACTTTTAGGTTATTGTAATTATCTCGCCCATATGTCTCTGTTCAGTCAAGCATAAGCTACTCTCCCTCTCTCTGCTTGCAGCATATGGATCTTTCAGTATTCTTGAAGCATTCACGGATAAATTTCTCTACTGGTGACTACTTTCACTTCCTTTTTCTAATTTTTTTATAGCCAGTAATGTGTTTAAATGAGGTTATTTGTTTGGGAATACCAACGTAACATGGAGGAGCTTTGTCTTATTTCATAGGTTCCCACTATACTATCATGTGAAGGTCGCATTTCTTGTTTGGCTTCAACTTCCATCTGCTGATGTGAGTTCAACAGATATTTCTGTTTCTTGAAGTTTTATCTTTTTCTTCCCTTTCCATTTTGCTTACCTGCTTTGGGGAGGATGGATGTAAAACAATTTCACTATCATGGTTTTTATCTTCTGAATATATCCTGCCCATTTCAAAAGGTAAGTGCTCGGGAAATATAGCCAGCACCTCTTTACCGTTACAAAGGCTATGACTTTGGGAGCTTACTACTTCTAATTGGATACTCTTTCCATATGAAAGCCAATTGTTGATTCTGCTGGTGAGAGAAACCCGAGGAAGGATAGAAGAATAACACGTTTGGGAGGAGAAGATAGAGGAAGTAGGTGTAGTGTAGGTTTCAAACAAGAGAAAAGGAACATGCAGCTTAGGTTTCACACCGGCGTCAAGGAAGGCAGAGTCTAAGGATGGCTGAGAGATGAGTGGGTGGCGGGTGGGTGAGGGGAAGCTAGTGAACTGGCAGACAGTGGAAAATAGAGAATGGCGAGGATAGTGAACTATAAGTTTAAAAAAAGAAAAATCATCATGGGGGACCTTCTGTGACTTTTTTTAATCAATTAAAATTAGCATTAAAATGTCCTAATCTCAACACACTTGCGAGCGTGTCAGGCCAAATAAAAAAATATCTAGCTGCTTTTGAGGTGAATTCTACTGAACTGCTTAATTAGAGTTAATGATGTAGCTTTAGCTTGAAGTTTATACTTACCATTTCACTGAAAATGGATTTTTGGAAAGTGATGCACTTCTTTGGTGTTACACAGGGTGCTAAGCAATTGTACACAAACCATCTGCGCCCTTTCCTCATGAGACATCAAGGAAGACTGGATAATATTTTGGAGTTCTTTCATGGAGAACTGGTAAAAGTTCCTATCTATTATTGTATGTCATAAATTTGACTTTGAAATGTGTTGATGCAACTTGCCGATTAATTTAACGTTATGTAAAATGTAATCTAATTCAATTTACTAGGATGTAACATTCTGTCACTTGATGCTTTGGCTCTTTTTCAAAGATTCTCATAAATTCCAGAGTAAGATTTGGATGAAACTGTGCTTGTGCATGCGAGTCAAAAGGACTGCTTAAGGTTTTTGATCAGTAGTTTGTCTCTTATATGTATTGTGTAATTGCAGCTTCTTAAGGATTTTTTAATCGCCAATTCAGATTGCCTTATAGAAATATAATTTGCAGGCCAAATTCATTAGCACCCACCAAACAGAAATCCAATTTGCACAGATGCTTCTTGCCAAAAGTTTATTATCAGGTAATTCTTTCTTATAGTAACAGATTCCCTTTGTCTTATGTTTGTTTCCACAAGCTATTTCAGGGTGGACATCAGTATTTATCGATCGTATTTTAGTTTGGTATATGCATATCCCATTTAATTTACTTTTCTTTATTTAGTTGGGAGTATTCTTCAACCTGGGAAAGGACGAGTTGTTGGTACAATTGAAGGTCCAGCAGCGCAGGTAGAGACTTCAGAGTCGGAAGATGAATCATGATGCTTTTTTTTTTTTTTTTTTTTTTCAAAACCAGATGAAGTACCTTCTCTCTGTTGTACATCATATCAACTTAGGCTTTTTTTCTTTTTTTATGTTCTCAGCATTCGTTGATGCAAAATATATAGAAAGCGATCAGTGTATACATAATTTCAGGAGGAGTCAATTTTGTTATGTTTTTCCTTCTTCGCTTTCCTGTAAATATTTACCAACCGAACGTGCTGAATTCACCCACAATGGCACAATATTAAGTATTACTATGCATATAAATATACTGAATTTGTTATTGTTACTCTATACCTAAAATATTACCATACAACTTTAAAAGAAGATTTAAATTATTGAATTTGCTAAACAAGAATTGAGTAAATCCTAAATGTAGATTCGCTCCAAACTAGATTTTCAATTAAAACGAGAATCATTTTATTCGCCATCTCAAAATCCTAAAACATAATATAATCAGTGCAAAATTGAAAACTCTCACTTACCTGGGGTCTCTATCGCATCTTTCAAATAATAAGAACGCCAGTTTGTAAATAATTTAAAATGTAGCCGTCCATTTTCCTCATTACGTGTCCATCGGCAAGCAGCAAAAAGCAACCGACATCCGCGGGTTCAGGTCATAATTCGTGTTTCTTCAACCTATCACTCATGGCGGCGGCGGCTGTATCAGACACGCGAAAGCTCCCACGGCCGGGGAGGGGCGGCGTCGTCTCCCTTGGCCTGACGGAGGAAGAAGCCAGAGTTCGTGCTATAACGGAGATCGTCAACAACATGGTGGAACTCTCACGGAAAGGCAAGGACGTAGACCTAAATGCGTTAAAGTCAGCAGCGTGCCGCAAATACGGGCTTTCTAGGGCCCCAAAGTTGGTAGAAATGATCGCTGCTTTGCCTGACTCCGAACGTGAATCACTGCTTCCCAAACTCCGAGCCAAGCCCGTCCGTACAGCGTCGGGCATAGCAGTGGTTGCTGTAATGTCCAAGCCTCATCGCTGTCCTCATATAGCTACCACTGGAAACATTTGTGTTTATTGCCCTGGTGGACCCGATTCTGATTTTGAGTACAGTACACAGTCATACACTGGATATGAGCCTACTAGTATGCGAGCTATTCGAGCTAGGTGACAATCAATTCTGTCTTTTTTTGTCATTATGAAGATAGATAGACTAAACTGTGAATTCGTTTAAAGCTTTTCTTCTCCAGGAATTATAGGTCTCAAAAATTTAAAATTCGTTAGGGAAAAGATGTGGATGTACTGGCTTTTACTTTACACCTAGCTTTCTGAAGTTCTTTTACTCTCGTTTATTCAAAAAGGTGTTTTGAAGAGAAAATCACGAGTTGTATCAGATTATTTAATGTACTTATGTCGTTCATTTTGCCAGATATAACCCTTATGTACAAGCTCGAAGCCGGATTGATCAGCTTAAGAGATTGGGTCACAGTGTTGACAAGGTTTCTTCCTTGGAAATACTGCTAATTCTATCTGGTTTTGGAATTTTTTTGTGAATACTCATAGTTATGAATGTCTGATTGCAGGTTGAATTCATCTTGATGGGAGGTACATTCATGTCATTGCCAGCAGAGTACCGTGATTACTTTATCCGGAATCTTCATGATGCTTTATCTGGACATACTTCTGCCAATGTTGAAGAGGCTGTTGCTTACTCTGAACATGGGGCTACAAAGTGCATTGGGATGACAATTGAAACGTGAGTAACTTTTTGCTATATGAGAAAGTGGTTTAAAAATCAGAGTGAAAAGCACTTGCCAAAATCCACAGGGAAAAGCACCCCGAGAAACTATTTTGCCTTATAATTTGGTCCTCCATTGCTGAGACATTCTATTGTCATTTACTTGATTCTTCTCTCTTTTGTCTTGCTTTTTTCATGTGCTAGCTGAGTTCAGACTGAGTTCTAATGCATGATAGTGTATCTTCCGGTAGGTGTTACTGTAATTAAGCTTCTGCCATATTCAATGATCAGAAGACTGGTAAGGTGATGGAAAATAATTTGAACTAAGAAATAAGTAAGCAAATTGCTATACTTTTATTTAATCTACCTTATATAAAAACAAGTAGGCAAAGTGCTATACTTAATTTCTTTAGAAGAGTTGTGGAGCTTTTACCTCTTAATAATATAAGCATATAGCACTTTGTTCATATCTGAATTGTGTACTCAATCATGTTTTTTCCGCCAATAGATGGCCAGACTACTGCCTTGGACCTCATTTGAGGCAGATGCTTTCTTACTTAATTTCTTTAGGAGAGTTGGTCGAGCTTTTACCTCTTAACTAGTGTTAGAACTCGCGTGATGCGCAGATAATTTGGCAAAATATTAATCTTATAAAATTATGGTCTAATATATCATATTATTTGAATAAATATTAGTTAGTATTTTATTATTTAATGTAGGGTACATAAATATAATAAAATTTTATTCAAAAGCAAAGGATACAAAGCACTATAGTAATCAAATAAATTGTTTATTCCTTGTTTTTTTTTTATTAAATTAGCAAGTACTTAGTATATGTTTTATTAATTTGTCAATTGGCTTAATATTTTGATACTACCTCTCTTCTAGTAGAACATACGTATATAATACAAAGCATTATAGTAATCAAATAAATTATTATACTGTTTAAAATTCTTCAATTGTCTAAATTTATCAATAATTTTCTTGAGTTCTATTTATTTATTTTTTGTTTATTAATTGATTCAAAATATAAATATTATAAAATATCTTTATCCACCTCTTTTCGTACATTCATTTCTACTATAATATTTGATTAGTTTTCTCATTTTATATTTACTGAAAATTTAATAATATCATTTTCTTACCAAATTATAATTTTGAATTCATCAAAAGTATAAAGAGATAAGTCTTTTAATATTTTTATTAAAAATTTACGTATATTTTTAATAATTAATAATATGTGTTTTATATACAATATTGTCACGATCCAAACCCCAGTCGTGATGGCGCCCAACACATTGCTAGGCAAGCACGACCATTACCCGTTAACCAATCCAATTATTATTTCAAATATTCCAAATTAGATAAAATTTCCTGTTTTCATAATAATGATAAAAGTGCGGAAAACAAAACAGCCGAAATAACAGCCTAACAAGATCTGGTGTCACAAGTCTGAGCCTCTAAACAACTGAATATTATCCTATACAACCAAGTCTAAAGCAGGAGTATTATTAATAAATTACCAATTTAGTATAATAACTACTCCCTTACACTCTCACTCTCTCTCTCTCTCTCTCTCTCTCTCTCATATATATATATATATATATATATATATATATATATATATATATACACACTACTTATAACTACTCTACTATAATTTTAAAAAACTCCAATTTGAATTAGTAGAATATTTTTTGTATTTTAGTTTTTTATTGATAATTATGAGATCTATATTATTAATTCAAGTAGTGTAACCAATTAATTTAAAATTCAAAAAAAAAGTTAGAAAAGTAGTTTAGTTTGTCTTTACAATGCCACTTGACTTTTTGTGGTTAAGACACTTGTCTTAATATAGTGCTTTTGCTTCTCCTATTTCTATGTAGATAGATTTGAATTGGTAGTTTTTGATTTTTTCTTTTTTTATTGTAAAATAATTTTGAAAAACTCCAATTTGACTTAGTAGAATATTTTTTTGTATTTTTTTATTGATAATTATAAGATATCTATATTTATTAATTCAAGTAGTGTAACCAATTAATTCAAAATTTAAAATTCAAAAAACAAAAGTTAGAAAAGTAGGTTATTTTGTCTTAACAATGCCACTTGGCCTTCTGTGGTTAAGACACTTGTCTTAATATTGTGCTTTTGCTTCTCCTATTATATATAGATAGATAATATAAGCATATAGCATTTTGTTCATATCTGTATTGTGTACTCAATTGTGCTTTTTTTCGCCAATAGGAGGCCAGACTACTGCCTTGGACCTCACCTGAGGCAGATGCTTTCTTATGGTTGTACTCGGCTAGAAATTGGAGTCCAGAGCACATACGAGGATGTTGCTCGTGATACAAATAGAGGCCACACTGTAGCAGCTGTGGCTGATTGCTTTTGTTTGGCAAAGGATGCTGGCTTCAAGGTGCTTTTCTGACTTCTTTTGTTGGTAGTTTGGGTAGAATTTCGACATTTAGTTGCAGGCTACAAACCCTTCCACCTCTAATCCCCTCCCTCCCAAGCCGCCTGTTGAAGATGAGCCTTGAGGAATAATTGAAAATGGAAATATAATGAGGAAGGTCAATTTTACATTTGTGGTGCGATGTTATTTATTTGGAGGGATCTTAGCTTATTCAGAGGATTTGACATGAAGTTTTGCCTTGCAGCTGTTATTATGATTCATACAATTCCTTTCTATCTTTTTGGACTTTAAGGTATATTTTCAAGTATCTACTGGTAAAGTTGTCATTCATACATTTGTTAAATTTTGTAGGTCGTTGCTCATATGATGCCTGACCTTCCAAATGTTGGTGTTGAGAGAGATATGGAGAGTTTTAAGGAATTCTTTGAAAGTCCTTCATTTAGGGCAGATGGACTTAAAATTTATCCGACCCTTGTTATTCGTGGCACGGGACTTTATGAACTGTGGAAAACTGGAAGGTATAGTCTACTTTCTGGATTTGTTATGTTACGTGTTGTTTTTCCATCGCTGACATCATATATTTATTTAACAATCCAGTAACACTGATTTCATGCAACCTAGTTGGCGATAGTACTAACACCATATTGTTGGATGCGTACTTGAAACTAGTACTTCAGTGAGATCATCATAAGTTTTATCATGTCCAGGTATCGGAATTATCCGCCAGAGCAGCTTGTAGACATTGTAGCAAGGATCCTTTCACTGGTGCCGCCTTGGACACGGGTTTACAGGGTGCAACGTGATATCCCTATGCCTCTAGTGACTTCTGGAGTTGAGAAAGGGAATCTCCGAGAATTGGCTTTAGCTCGAATGGATGATCTTGGCTTGAAATGCCGAGATGTCCGAACACGTGAAGCTGGGATCCAGGTAATATAATTTTTTTATCTACTTTCTTGCATTTCATCCAATGTGGTCTCAAACTCAAATCTTTTGATCAAAATAACATATTAGGACATCCACCACAAGATAAAGCCTGAAGAAGTTGAGCTTGTTCGCCGTGATTATACAGCAAATGAAGGATGGGAAACTTTCCTTTCATATGAAGATACACGCCAGGTATGTCAATTCAGCTGGTTGCTCTTTGTTGATTTTCAACTCCTTCCTGGCTCTAGTGTCAAACTAGCAAATCGAACTCAATGCATTTTGCTGCAAAAACAGTTACTTGCTCTAGATTTGTTTTACTCCTGCTATGGGATCTGCTTAGAATTTCCAAAACTTGTGAAACCAAACCTTGTTTCCCTGTTATAAGGAAATTTTTCGGAATAGTCATGTCCTGCAACTAAAAAGAAAGAAAGTGGGCTGGGGGGGGGGGTTGTAGGGTTGAGGGTTTGGGGTTCATAATTCTATTTTCTTTTGAATCTTTTACAATTTAATAGCAGTAGATCCTAGCTTATCTAAACAAGTCCTT
>JASVEL010002833.1:0-244355 GCA_032618575.1 Nicotiana noctiflora
AAGCAAGCATACACGATTTGATCTTGTAGGCCAAGTTGTTCTATAACCCTCGATCGGATGATATTGGCCGAGCTACACGTATCAATTAACACACGCTCAATTAGAGATTTATTTATGAGCATAAATATTACAAGTGCATCGTTATGGAGCTGAACAATCCCTTCCGCATCCTCGTCGCTGAAAGACAAAGTCCTTCTGTTATGTAATCTCTAGTCCGTTTTCCCTTGTGATGGATACTTTGGTGCATTTTAACATCTGCCCTTGGGGAGCATCGGCCCCACCGATGATCATGTTAATGATGTGTTGAGGTTGTTCTTACCCTGTTTGTTTATTAGGATCCCTATTTTTGGAATAATTTTTGGCTCGATCGCTCAGGAATTCTCGAAGATGCCCATTGTTGAATAACCGAGCTACTTCCTATCTCAATTATCGGCAATCCTCTATTCTATGGCCGTGAGTTCCAATGATATTGGCACATATGGTTAGGATCCCTTTAGGAAGGATCACATTGTGAAGATCAGGGCCATTTGGTGTCTTTGATGCATCTGATAGCTGGTACAATTGCGGCGGCGACAAAGTTAAAGTTATATTCCGATAACCTCGGTGCTTCCTTAGGTCCGGTATGCCTGTCTAAGCCTTTCTTGCTCATGAGTTCCCAGTTGTTCTTACCTCTATCCCTTCTCCTTTAACTTCACATTGAATTTCGAGTAGACCCACTACTTCTTAGATCTCTGTTATAAGACTAATACCGATCCCTGTTCGACCTTGGTTTACAGTAAATATCTCTCTTGACTCTGTCAATAGTTTTGACAGGATAAACTGACTCTGAAGGAGCCCCGAGTTGGTCATCTTCTACTCTGATTTTTGATTGATATCGATTATGTACGTCGGCTCAAGTGACAACCGAATATTCTATCAGATTTTGCTTTAACTATAATGAAGCCACTGAGCTTCGAACATAGAGTCTCTGGGTAAAAAGTTGAACGGCCCAATCATCAGCGACCAGTGGTAGGTCCATCCGTTCCAATTGAAATTTGACATGAACTCTCTAAGCAACTCATTATCATTCTGTCTTAATTTGAAGAGGTCTGAATTCCTAGTCTCGACCTTGATAGCTACGGCATGTGCTTTCATTAAAAAGTCTGTAAGCATAGAAAAAGAGTCAATAAAATTAAGAGGTAAGTTGTGATACTATATCATAGCTCCCTTTGACATGGTCTCTCCGAATTTCTTCAACAAAATAGACTCGATCTCATCATCTTCCAAGTGTTCCCTTTGATGGCGTATGTGTAGTAAGTGACATGCTCGTTTGAGTCGGTCGTCCCATTATACTTAGGACCGGGAACACATAATTTTTTAGGGATCGGCTTCTGGGCTGCACTTGGTGGGAAAGGTTTTTGCACGAACTTCTTGGAATCAAAGCCTTTCATTACCGGTGGTGCTCCCGCAATTTGGTCAACATTGGAATTGTAGGTTTCTTCCTTCTTGTCATTTGCCTCAATTTTCTTCTCCCCTGATTCTACTGTTTTGTTAATCCTCGAGCATTTTTATGATCTCGGGGTTAGTCTCCGACTCATCACCATTCAACCTTTCTGTGACCGGTTCTTCCCTATAGATGATTTTTGGGACAGATCGGGTTCAATTCCGCTCGGTGCGCGACTTTGGTTATGAAACCGATCTATCGCCGCTTGTTGAGCCTATAATATTTCGAAGATCATCCGTATATTGATCCCGCGTCCTCCATTGTCTTGAGCATTTTGCACTGTAGATCGGGCTCCCCCACAGATGCTATTCTTGGGGTCGGTTGGAAGGTTTGTGACAATAGCCACATGCTAGTTAGCGTCCAATAGTACCGCGACTAGAATTCCAATGGGATCAACGTGAGGCTCATTTCCTGGCGCTATGTTGTTATTTTCACCGTGGTGACCAAATTCATTGTCAGCAGGCAGGGGGCTAATTGTGAGTTTGACACTTTGAGCTTTAACCTAAAATTAGAGACACTTCAAAAAAGAAGTGTAAAGCAGTGTGTGTTATGAAAATTTGTATCAAATAACTACTATTATCCTTAGCCTCACGCTGGGTGCCAAACTGTTACTCACAAAATCAGATAACAATTGAATTTTTAAGTGGATTTAAGGATACGTGGATTAAATTGATGCAAAACTAAATTAAATTGCAATTACAATAAAGTATAATAAAGTAAATTCAAACCACATAAATTAAACAGTAACAACCATGGGAAGTGAAGCACCCTTGGAAAGAATGCACTTCTATTAGAGTCAAGACACAATGGAGTAAGAACTTTTAAAGAGAAAATAATAGTATATTGCTTCTGGATGCATATAATGATGTGTTTTACAAGTAATCAAACCCGTATAATACGTATAATGATGCGTATACTGATGAATAGTAGGGGAGTCATACTTTAGGTACAATTCTATAGAAAGTAAAAATATTTGGATTTGCTGATTCGCCGGTGCGCGCCGAGATTCCCGCCGTGATACCCGACCGGTTACGGATATTTCGGCCTTCCGTTATTCGGTCTGGCACTATTTCCTCAAGCTCATACGGGGTTAGGGTTAATTCTAGGATCATGGACTCGATATTCTCGAGGACGGACATTCTGACCTCGTATCCTAACTCGATAGAACCAAGGGCCGATCTTCAATGCATCACGTTTCAATCCGGATCTCTCACGCAATAGACGAACACAATTTCCACTGTATACATAAATATAATGAGTTGGGAATACAACATAGCCGGCGTTAGTTGAAAGAAAGAGAAGGAAATAGCAAAATACAAATGCATGGAAGTTGAGGAACAACCTGACGTAAAGACACTGGAAAGAAGGATCTATGTAGGGCAAAAGAAGATCAAACCCCTCAAAATCCTACAATTAATCTTAACCCTTTATTCAGTAATTAAATCCCTGTTATTTACACAATTGATAAAGAAGAGTGTCGACTTTAAATAAGGTTGTTTATCCATCACTAAAGTTTTTGGTTGAGCATTGAAATATGTAATTAAATAGGCTATCACTAACAAATTGTTTACATAGTTATGCAATACGGTAGTGGATCGGAAATTTTAAAGTTATAGGTGCTCGTTGATAAATTTCTAAAAGATTATGAGTACTTACTCAACATTACTCAAATATTTTTATAATTGCATAGGAAAAATTAGGTTTCCACAAAGCGGTATCAGGGTATGAGAACGCCTTTCTCCTATATATAATCAAGTCTTTGGTTTAGATCAATCAATCCTAAATCCGGGCTCAATGACCGGAATGAATGGCTTTCTCCTGTCTCCTCATGGATCCAACGTTCTTACAGAAGACATAAGGGGGAATACACGACGGACGGAAAGCGGGGAAACATCCTTTTTCTGTCTTCTCTCCACAGAGGAAGGAAAGCACCGCCACCCCAGAGCCTCCGGTAGCACAACCGAGACAGCGACGGCGCCGATGAGCACATTGAACTATCCATGTGGCTGAGAGCGGCGGACGGGTGAGTAACGCGTAAGAACCTGCCCTTGGGAGGGGAACAACAGCTGGAAACGGCTGGTGCTTGAGCACCCACAAATGACCATGTACATCCGCCACTGACTAAGGCAAATAAAACATGAAAAACTGCTAAACATATAAAGAAACAACTTAGACCTTAATACTAAATCATAAAGTTGGGTGAGATTTGACTCAAAGCAAATAAAATCGACAATCATTAGGGTTTATTACTCGTATATGATGTTTATACCAAAATATAATTTTAACCTTAATAATTCAAATTAAAGTAAAAAATAGACATCAAGTAACCATGCATTCACACTACAAGAAATTTGGAAAAAAGAGATTAAAATTTAGTGACCAAAATTGATCTGTCAAGAAAGTGATCAAAGTTGGTCGTTAAATTGGAGAAAATAATTAAATAAATATTCTAAATATATTAGCGATCAAGGTTGGTCACTTTTTGGTTGATAATTAGGTCAAAATATTGATCGGACTGGTGAGACTTACTTGGTAAAAGAAATACTCAAATTAGCGACCAACTTTGGTCGCCAAAATGGGAACCCACATGTAAAATTTTAATAATTATATTATTATTTAAAAAAAATATAAAATATAAATAAATATAATTTAAATTAGCGACCAAAGTTGGTCGCTCATGAAAGGGGAAGCAGATAGAGACAAACTTTTGTCGCTAATATGGGACCCAAATATAAAGTTTTAATAATTTTATCATTATTTAAAAAATTATAAAATATAAATAAATATAATTCAAAGTTAGCGACAAAAGTTGGTCGCTTATGAAAGGGGAAGCAGATAGAGACCAACTTTGGTCGCTAATTTGGGACCTAGTTCTAACGTTTAATAATTATATTATTATTTTAAATATTATATAAAATATAAATAAATCTATTTTAAATTTAGCGACCAACTTTGGTCGCTAATTTTAATTTCTGGATAATTGATGACCAACTTTGGTCGCTAAATATAATTCTGGATAATTAGCGACCAAAGTTGGTCTCTTTCAAGTCAACACTGGTCAAAATTAAAAATCACTTTTGTATTTACTATCTAAATGTGACGACCCGGTCAGTCATCTTATGATTTACCTTCATTTCCCCCATTTGTACTTCTTTATGCTTCATTATCCGTGTTTTGTGGTATCGGGTTGGCCGGATCGAGTCTGGAATAATTTTGGTAAGGTTTGAGACACCTAGTGTCTTTTCAGGAAGTTTAAGTTGGAAAAGACAATAGAATATTGACTTATGTGTTAGAGAGATCGGATGTGAGTTCCGATGGTTCGATTAGCTTCGAGAGGTGATTTATAACTTAGGAGCATGCTCGGAATGAGTTTAGGGGTGTGGAGTAGTTTTGGGTTTGAATTGGCGAAGTTGATATTTTGGCAATTTCCGGTTGGTAGGCGAGATTTTGATCTAGGGGTCAGAATAGAATTCTGAGAGTTGCAATAGCTTCATTATATCATTTGTGATGTGTGTGCAACATTTCAGGTCATTCAGACGTGGGTTGGTTGAGTTTTTGAGCAAAAGCTTATTTCGAAAGGTTTTAGAAAACTTAGGCTTGAAGTTGTTATGTTTTGGGTGATTTGATGTTGTTTGAGGCGTTTTGGTGGTTGGAACAAGTTTGAATAAGGTTTTAGGATGTGTTGGTACCTTTGGTTGAGGTCCCGACGACCTCGGGTGAGTTTCGGGTGGTCAATTGGATCATTTTTGAGTTAAGGATGTTGCAGATTTTAAGTTCTAACAGTTGCAGACATTTTTGTCTTCGCGTTCGTGAGTGGACCTTCGTGTTCGCGAAGGGTCTGGAAGGGAGGTGTCAGGTTTGGCCTTCACGTTCGTGAAGGGGATTCACGCGTTCGCGAAGGGCCGGAATTTGTAAGCTTCGTGTAGGGTCTTTTTGGATCAGTTGGTTTGGGGTCAAGTGTTCTTCGCATTCGCGACCAAGGGATCGCATTCGCGACCAAGGGATCGCTGTTGCGAAGAGTTGTTTGTGTAAGTAATCGCGGCCGCGTAGGTTGTGTCGCGTTCACGTAAGAGGAAATTTGGTTAAAGTAAGTTTGTACTTCGCGAATGCCAGGGTTTGACCACATTCGCGAAGAACGAAAGTCAGGCATGGGCAGAATATTTTTAACTCGTTTTATCTGCAATTTTGGGGTTTATTTCCTCCATAGTTGTTCATTTTGGAAGATTTTTGAAGGATATTGAAGAGGGATTCAAGTTGAAACATTTCGAGGTAAGATTCTTGGACTAAAAACTCGATTATTATGTGAATTCCACCTAGAAAATCATGAAAATTAATCCTAAAATCGAAGAACTAGGGCTTGAGAAATTCAACTTTTGATTTGGGATTTAAAGGACCATTTGGGGTCGGATTTGAACATTTTTATATGTATGAACTTGTGGGGAGAAAAGAAATCTATTGTTGTGAAAATTTCTGAATTTTGATATGTGGGACCGAGTGTCGGATTTTGGTAATTTCGGGATTTGTATCAATTATTCTTTATTTTCGCTTGGGCTTCTTTCCCTTAACATATTTTTTCGTCCTCGTTCTGATTTCGGATAGATTCGACGCATGTGGAGGCCGATTCGAGGGGCAAAGGCATCGCGAGTTAGAGATTTAGCCGGTTCGAGGTGAGCAATGCTTGTAAATAATGATCTGAGGGTTTGAAACCCCTAATAGCACATCGTAGTGCTATATTGAGGTAAGACACACGCTTGATGACGAGCGTGGGGTCGTGCACTATTGGAAATTATGACTTGGTCTGTCCCGATTGATGATTTTACCGCGTATTTGATTTAAAATTATTTGCTATCATCATTTATTGGGTTGAATGTCATATTTGGGCTTTGCGCCAACTATTTAAACCCTTCGGGGCTTTTTTTAAATTTTATTTTGACTTACTATTTGAACTTAGTCATGTTTCCACTATTTTATTACTCAGCCATTTTTACCCAGTTTTGAGACTTAAATGATATTTTTAAATGATGTTTGGGCTGAGAAACACTGTTTTACTGTTTCGTGAGGGGCTCGTTGTAAGGCCCCGTAAAATATTTGTGCATAAAACCTAGTAGCTATAGTGTCATGGTCCGAATAATGTGTTAGGAATGCGTAGAATTCAAGCTCGCCGCGGTTCGGACCCTTGGTAGTGATTTAAGTTTCAAAAATGTAGAGAATAAAGTTTTCCAGAAAAGTGTCAAATATGCGGTCAACCTCCCCCCCTTAAGATCATTCGTCCTCGAATGATGATTTTGAAATAAATGAGTTGGTTTTGAAAGGCATGATATGCAACCATCAAAATTTTGACTAACTCTTATATTTTAGAAAAATTTCGCCAGAGTTTCCTTTGTATTATGGATATATCCACATGTCAGAGGGCCCCGAAACACGTTACCAAACAACAATACACAAATACAACACTTTTCACAACTGGTATACACTTTCTTACCTCAACGAATGCACATATTCTATCACATTGTTACAATTGCACATAAACTAGTCACTTCAATGAATTCTTACCTTATTTAACCATTTTAACACACCATGTACACTTAACAAATCATTACCAATCTACACTTACTAATAGTTGTTTATTTAACACGCGAATATTTATAAGGATTCCATTTATCAAGAAAGGTTCAAGTGACCCAAGGCAATAACACATTTAACTCATTACAAAATGAAGGGGACTTTACTAATACTAAGAGGGAAACAACTTAGACAAGATGACAGTTACTAGGAGTAGAATGGTCACCTAATTTCTTCTAGGCTTGATCGAACAAATGGGGGTACTTTTCCTTCATCTCTTTTTCCGCTTCCCATGTGGCCTCCTCAACTTGTTGACTTCGCCACAATACTTTAACAGAGGCAACTTCCTTATTTCTCAACTTACGGACTTGCCTATCAAGAATGGCAAATGGAACTTCTTCATATGACAAATCTTCATTAACCTCTATAGCTTCGACTGGCATGATGGTGGATGGATCTCCAATCACTTTCTTCAACATGGACACATGGAATACTGGGTGCACTGATGACATCTCGGGAGGCAACTCTAGCCTATAAGCAACTTGACCAATCCTTTGAATGATCCGATATGGCCCGTCATACCTAGGACTCAATTTCCCTTTCTTTCCGAATCGCATGACTCCCTTCATAGGAGATACCCTCAAGAACACCCAATCATCGACTTGAAACTCCAAATCCCTTCGGCGAACGTCTGCATAGGATTTTTGACGACTCTGTGCTGTTTTCATTCTCTCCTGAATAACCTTAACTTTTTCCATAGCTTCGTACACCATATCTGGCCCTAGCAATTCCGCTTCACCTACCTCAAACCACCCGATTGGCGACCTACATCTTCTCCCGTACAATGCCTCAAATGGAGCCATCTGAATGCTAGCATGATAGCTATTATTGTAAGAAAATTCTATCAGTGGCAAGTGTTCGTCACAATTACCTTTAAAATCTAAGACACAAGCCCGTAACATATCTTCAAGCGTCTCAATGGTCCGCTCGGCCTGACCGTCGGTCTGCGGATGGAAAGCTGTGCTGAGATTCACCTGAGTTCCCAAACCTTGCTGAAACTTCTTCCAAAAGTTAGCTGTGAACTGAGCCCCGCGATCCGAGATAATAGAAAGTGGAGTGCCATGAAGTCTTACTATCTCTTTGATGTACAATCTTGCATATTGCTCCGCAGTATCAGTGGACTTGACAGGCAGGAAGTGAGCTGATTTGGTGAGTCGATCCACTATCACCCATATTGAGTCAAACTTACGCTGAGTGCGAGGTAACCCTACCACGAAATCCATATTGATCATCTCCCATTTCCACCTTGGTATTTCTATAAGCTGAGTTAATCCACCGGGCCGTTGATGCTCGGCCTTCACTTGTTGACAGTTCGGACATTTAGCTACAAAGCTTGCTACGTCCCTTTTGCCGGGGACGCTACATTCGTGTTATGATTGTTTGTGGATCAGTAGTAGGAACTTCAGCTCATCGGCAGTAGTATCCTTCTCCTTCCATTGCCCGTTTTGGTGAGCCCCTTTCTTCCTTGGGGCCCTGTGTGGTTTATGCCACTTTTGTTTAGATTTCATTTTGGTTTTGTAAGGTATAGCTGGAGCCTTGTTACCGGCAAGTATTGTATTCCCTTTTTTGTATCCTAGAGGCTCTGTAGACATGTAAACTGTGGGACTCCAGTCTTATGTATATGTATTGTGTTATGTCGGGCGTTGTAAAAATTGCAAACTTGTTAATGAATCGCTCATTATCGAATAAAAGAATCATGCCATTTTTACGTATATTAGTCCATCGACTCTTGGGGCCATAATTATCACATCAGACTTGGCACTAGGCCACATTTCATAACACAATCTCTTGTTCCTCGCATTTCACATCATTTTCTCATATTTCACATCAACATCATAATCTGTTTCATATTCCTCATGTCACAAGTATCACCAGGTACAATTTCATTTCGAGTTCTCAACACATTGTCTACATTTTGTTTCTCAAAAGCATTTGACTTATTTAAACATCTCTATGCACAGAGGACTTCACACAGTTTTATTTAATATATGCTGCTTCAATTTCAATTTAAGGCCTTCACATTTCAATGCATGATTCATACCCATTGCACCCATTTTATGTTGTCAATAATAGCACATTGATCATATTGGAATGCATCTTTCACAAACATCGGGTCACAACACCAATTCATGTAAAGTATCAATCACAACAAGAATCCAAAGTTCAATCTTACCACATTTACACATTCACTTTCTTTGCTTCCAAATATCTTTTTATATTACCATCAACTAGTCACAATCAATCAAATACCTTTGGTACACGTAAGAACATTTTGGAAGAATCAACCATAACAAGTTTTCTCACAAAATTTGGCATCAAAATATCAATTCAAACTTGACTTGAAGTCTAGACATTTTAGCACATAGTTCACATTCTTTACATATCCTTATCTACCAAGAATAATATATTAAACAAATGAAGAAGTACCTCCAACATATATTTTCACAGCAACTATTCGCTTAACATAACAAAACGGGTACCGCATCAATTATATTTTGAACCTACAACATTTATGTGGGCACCATGGAAGCTTATTTTCTAAGAGAAGGGATTTTAGCCGTACATACTGATGAAATACTACATGATCTGGTGGTACAGTGACATTAGTAAGAACGAGGGTACTCTCCTTAACAACAACTTCTACCAATCACTCCATGACTCAACACATTCTCCTAACAAGTCCTTGGGTAATCCACTTGGACTCAATGGTGGGATAAATCCCACCTTACATGCTTCAAATTCACAGATTATGGTATCAAAATTACCAATCTTGAGAGTAATACTTAGAGAGGAAATTAGCTCCATATCTTGAGCCATATCGCACGATCTGGAATATCAAAGAAATTGGTAAATTCCTAAATGTCCGTGCAGCCCCCAACTTATATGATGTGGTCGACAACACACCGATAAGAAGGGCACTACTAGACACGGCTCCGAGACATCCTAGGACACTTTAAAACCTTAGGCTCTGATACCAAGTTACAATATTTCCATAATCAAGAATATTCACACAAGTATGTTCAACAATTTTCCACAATTCAAGTGTTTCATCTCTTCCCACAATAAACCTATTCTCAAATGTTTCGTTTCTTTTCCACAAGGTGCCATACATGCCATCATAACCATTATTCCCAATTCTTTACCAATTCCAATTCCCTTGTTATATTTCAATTCATATTTCATACCACACCACATGTAGTTTAACATCAATTAGATACCCAACAACAAAATCAACAAATTACACACAATCTCTCAAATTAACACATGCCAAACGAATTGCACACATAAGGCGATTTCACAAGAATCAAAGTTAGCCATACATACCTCGATTGAGCTTTCCTTAAGTTACTACAACACTCCAAAAACTCTAGCAATTCCAATCTACTATGAAACATAACAAAATTAAACACATATTAGAAAGATATTCATGAAACTAGCTCATTTGAACAATTTATCAAACACTTAGTTGAGCATCTTGATTTCGAATCCCCTTTTTAAGACTTCCTTCATTCCCTAACCCAATCTTTAGTTATTTAAGTTAAACAATCTTCCCATAAACCTAAGTTGTACACGCATGTATACACAATACTAATAAACCCAAGAATCATACCTCAATAACTCATCTTATACACCAAACTCGAAATTAAAACCCTAGGGTATAGAATCTTACCTCTTAGATGAAGAACTTGCTATTGGGTTCTTGATTCTTGAAGATTGATGCAAGAGTTGGATGATTTAGATGTTGGGTTCCTCCTTCTCTCTCTAAAATACTCTCACCTCTCTCTAAAATCAGTAAGAAATGACCCCAAAATGAACCCCAAAGCCTATATATTGAAATGGGGTCGGGTTATAAAAATAAAACAAATAACCCTGCGATGTCAATTCTGCTATCGCAGAATGCACCGCAGAATGGACATGCGGGCCGCAAAATGCACCGCAAAATCGGCAGCCAAAAATGAGCTACACTGGTTCAATCTGCGGTCAAAATGCGGACCGCAGAACGAACATGCGGACCGCAAAGTGGAAATGCGGATCGCAGATTTGACCTGACACACGATCGCATTTTCCAGTCTTTGGTAATTTGATCATAACTTTGTGTAGGAATGTCCAAATGACGAACGGTTTGAAGCGTTGGAAACTAGACTCAAAGGGCTTTCATTTGATATGCTATTCACCATATAAAACCTTATACATAATTATCTAAGGTTGTTTAAAGTGTTTGATTTGTACTTGTGATTTCCTTATTATTGTATGAAGCGCGTAGGTGAATAATTTTATATGTGAACCCTATGGAAGGGCTATGAAATGCAGCCTAGAGGTATGGTAATTATGTAAAAAGCTATGTGATCCATTTTATTTGGTAATGTGGTGATTGTTTAAACTTTTTGTTAAACCATTATGATTTCCTTGTCCTTGCATAGATATATTCTTAAAAAGAATCCAAATTACAAAATAGTTCATGCACATGCTCTTTTAATGAGACGTATTATTTACAAATTCTCCTGATCACAGTTCTTGTATGTACAACCTCCTATGGAATTGACCTCTATAATTATGTTCCTGAATTGAGTTATAATACTATTGATATTTCCTACTTGCTTTTCCTAAATTCTCAACAAAGGACTATTCCCGATGAATTTCTTACAGAAACGCCTCATTTAAATTGACAACATCTGCTCACTTGTGCCTATACATGCACTATTGTAAAGTTTGTACATGTGGTGTCAAGTTCCATGCAAATTATCCAAGATTTGTGATCCTTCTCGAGTCACTCTTTGACTTAGTTGTGTGTGTCTTATATGGCTTGATCAACCAATCTACCCTCTTACGAGTAACATCATGAAACTTTTTCACTGTCTAGTAACATATATGCATATCTCAGTGGCTATCATATGAGTGCATATCAAAATTTTGTCACGCCCCAAATCGAGGAACATGACCGGCGCCTGACCGGGTTGCCCCAGTCAAGCGGACGGGTGCCTTTCATTCCCACGTGTTACCCCTGTGTTGATTGTTTCTCATTAACCAAATATCTTACTAACCATGAACGATTTCACATTAAACAAATAAAACCATACGAGTGATTCATTAACAAGTTTGCAGTTTTTACAACGCCCTAGAGGCTCTGTAGACATGTAAACTGTGGGACTCCAGTATTATGTATACATTATGTTATGTCGAGCGTTGTAAAAACTGCAAACTTGTTAATGAATCACTCGTATGGTTTTATTTGTTTAATGTGAAATCATTCATGGTTAGTAAGATATTTGGTTAATGAAAACAATCAACACAGGGGTAACGCGTGGGAATGAAAGGCACCCAGGTCCGCTTGACTGGTAAGCTTTGCGGCAAGAATGCGGTCCGCATAACAGGTTTGCGGTCGCATTCTTGACCGCATATTTGACACTTTTCTGGAAAACTTTATTCTCTACATTTTTGACACTTAAATCACTACCAAGGGTCCGAACCGCGGCGAGCAAGCTCGCCGCGAAGAATTCTACGCATTCCTAACACATTATTCGGACCATGACACTATAGCTACTAGGTTTTATGCACAAATATTTTACGGGGCCTTACACTCGTGAGTTTTTTTAATTGAGCAAGGATGAGGGCCTATGTTGTGAGGAAACACTGATACTAGTTTGAGGCTGAGGGCCTGAGATATGTACGCCATGAGGTGGCTTGATTGATATGAGGCCGATGACCTATGTTTGAAACTATGAGATGCCTTGTTATTGTGCTTGGGCCGTAAGGGGCCCCTCCAGGAGTCTGCATACCCTTAGTGAGCGCGGTTACCCATTATGATGTGAGGTTGAGCCGGAGGGGCTAGTATGGTTCTGAGATGTTTCCCGAGGGGCAAATTTGTTGATATTGTGCCCGAGGGGCAAACTTCTATTTGTTACTTTACCTTAACTATTGGTTATTCTACCGGTGTATTGAGAAAAGGATTTTACTTGATTTTCACTGGTTTTACTTTTTTTAACTGATTTCGCTGCTTCTTTATAAAATGCCTTGTGCCTTACGTATTTTCTTACTTTTAGTCATTATTTATATTTGTTACTCACAGAGTTGGAGTACTCTCTTTACTCCCTGCACCTTGTATGTAGATTTAGGTGCATCTGGTCCCGCTCCCGAGAGCTGATTCATTCTAGCTTCAAGCGGATCTTCGAGGAGTCTTTAGGTAGCTGTTGGCGTTCGCAGCCTGGAGCTCCTCTCTATCTATTTCTTTTACGTTCTTAGTTCAGTATTTAAAACTCTATAGTTCCATTTGAGCATTTGGTATTGTTAGATGCTCATGACTTGTGACACCCAGTTAGGGCTATGTCGGGTTGTATTTTCGCTACTTATTATAATTAATCCATGTTTTAGATTGCTTTTATATTGTTTAACTCTTTTTAATAATAAATTAGGTTTGGTTGGCTGGCTTTGTCTTCACAATAGGCACCATCACGATCGTGTTTGGGTTTGGGTCGTGACAAGTTGGTATTAGAGCCTAGGTTACATAGGTCTCACAAGTTATGAGCAGGTTTAGTAGTGTCTCGTGGATCAGTACAGACATGTTTGTATTTATCCTTGAGAGGCTATAGAACCTTTAGGAAAAACATCATATTCTTGAAATTCTTGTCATGCGAACTTTTTGATCCGAGTACTAAACTTCTGTTATTCTATTCTCTCACTGATGGTGAGGAACACGCTACCGGACAGGGTGGACGAACACCAGTGCCACCAGCTGCGGCCACTAGAGGTCAAGGACGTGGTCGTGGTAGAGGCAGAGCAGCGAGGGCAGCACCTATGGATCCACCAATTGCCCCAGTTCAGGACCAGGTCCCAATTCTGGACCCTCCAGCAGCACCAGCTCAGGCACCAGCTATACCTATTGTGATTCCAAGTCTTTAGGAGGCCTTGGCTTAGATCTTATCAGTTTGTACTGGCCTAGCTCAGGCGATTTCAGCAACTACAGCCGTAACTACTTCCCAGACTAAGGTAGGTATCCAGACTCACGCCACTCGCACACCTGAGCATGTCGTGTAGGGACTTCAGACATTGGGGGCACACCCTGCCTAGTCAGTTACATCTGCTCAGGACTATATAGTTCCTGCCATGCCAGAGGACGAGCTGCGTAGGTTGGAGAGATTTGGTAGGCTTTAGCCTCCGTGATTCAGTGATGTAGAGGGCGAGGATACTCATGGCTTTCTGGACAAGTGTCAAAGGATGCTCGTACCTCGGGTATTTTTGAGACCAATGGGGTCACTTTCACTACCTATTAGTTTTCATGACCTGATTTCACTTAGTGGGAAGACTTTGAGAGGCGTAGGCCTGTTGGTACAGGACCTCTTACCTGATAGTAGTTCTCCATTCTCTTTTAGTAGAAGTATGTGCCGCAGTCTCGTAGTGTAAAGCTACATAGGTAGTTTGAGTGGTTGCGTCAGGGGCGATGACCATGTCGTAGTATGAGTTGAGGTTTTTTGAGTTGGATTGTCATGCCATTTAGTTGGTTCCGACAGATCGAGAGAGGATCAGAAGGTTTGTTGATGGTCTTACTTATCAGCTCTGTATTCTTATGACTAGGGAGAGGGTGACTGGTGCTACATTCGAGGAGGATGTGGATATTTCCTGTGAGATTGAGTCTGTTCGTTGCCAGGAGCGAGAGGAGAGGGAGGCTAAGAGGCCTCAAGGATCTGGTAGTTACAACGGTGCTCCTTCGAGGGGCCAATTTCAGCACGGTAGAGGCTGATAGTTCGGACATGGTCAGTCTGATCGCTCAAATTATCGAGGGGCATCATCGGGTCATGGTTCCCACAGTTCTCACCAGGGCTATTCTTTTCTTAGTGCCCTTCCAGCTTAGAGTTCATCCCGTGCTCCATTAGCTCGGGGTTCTTCTGCGCTAGGCGCATCTGCTAGTCACTCCAGTGTGAGGGGTTCCCTTTAGTGCCCTTCTCCAACACTTGGGAGTTGTAATAAGTGTGGCAAGGTGGGTCACATGTGGAGGCAATGTCCTCGTCGTGTTGCTAGTTCATCCCAGCAGAGGGGTCAGTCATTGGCTTCAGCACTAGTTCCTCCGCCACCACCTGCCCATCCACCTAGGGGTGGAGGTTAGTCAGCCAGGGGTCGCCCCCATAGAGATGTTGGTCAGGGGGCAGTTAGGCCCGTTTCTATGTTATTCCAGGCAGAACCGATGCTATTACTTCAGATGATGTTATTACATGTATTATTTCAGTCTGCCACAGAGTTGCTTTTGTATTATTTGATCGTGTATCCACATTTTCTTATGTGTCATCATACTTTGTTCGTTATTTGAGTATGCCCCGTGAGTTTCTTGCTTTACCTGTTCATGTATCTACCCTGGTGAGTGAAACTGCTATTGTAGACCGCGTGTACCAATCATGTGTGGTGACTATTGGGGGTCTAGAGAGCCGAATTGATTTATTATTGTTAAGCATGGATTTCGATGTCATTTTGGGTATGGACTGGTTATCTCTGTGTCGTGCTATTCTAGACTGTCATGTTAAGACAATCACCATGGCTATAACGGGTGTGGCACGGATCGAGCAGCGATGGGTGACTGATTATGTTCCTAGTAGAGTGATATCTTTCTTGAAAGCCCAGCGTATGGTTGGGAAGGGTTTTCTCTTTTGTCTTGCCTTTGTGAGTGATGTCGGAGCTGAAAAATTTCAGGCCTCCTGAAAAATTTGTATTAGTAGCATGGGACCTGTAGCAAATTTCAGGCCTCATCCCTAACAGAGCACTAAGGTGATTTGCTTATTCAATATTATAATAAGGCAATTAAATAGAGCCTATCACATGGGATCCGTAAACCAAAGAAGATACATGATGATCTTTTAAAAATAACTTAATCAATCCTTCACCAAAACTACAACCCTTTTTAAAAAAAACTTGACAAATTCTTCACCAAACCATAACTCCCGGATTCAAACATCACGAAGACTCGTACCCTACATTTACACGTACAAAATAAACAAATGAAAATCAAGCAAACAAATCAGAGTGCAGATTCACATTAACCAAATAAAATGAAGAAACTTAAGTATTAATGAACCTGATAATCCAAAACCTTTTCAGTGGTGAAGCAAATAAAAGGGTACAAGGTTCCATTCCAAATGAAAGGTCAACAATTTATTCAAGGCAGTGAACCATTCAACATAAATGTACGTTCAATATTAGTCATGGAACAGAGAAACAAATCATAAACATACATACAACCGGTAATAATACCACGCACTTAGTAAAATCTTACAGGCACATTTGGAACCTCATAATGGACTATTAAACCAACAATACCGCAACAGTCCATGTTCAGCGCATATACAATGATATATGAAGGTATTAACTACTGTATTAATACAATTCTCTATTCATATGAACTGCTCTTCATGTCAACCCATTTTTCTCAAATTTTTACTTCATAATCAACATGGTTACAAAGAGTGTACCTGGAAATGGAGAGCAATAATAAGAGGGAAAAGTCAGCAGCAATGTAACACCAGTAACAGCAGTAATCCCAGCAGTACAACAATAATAATCAGCAGTGTAACAAACTTCAAACCAATCCAAGCTTCAAACCAGTTTCAATCAGATTCAAACCCAATTCAATTTACCACGAACGCTAAAAAATGAAACGGAGAACTATTTTGGAAAACTAAGAAAACTCAATACTCGAACCAAAGACTCAAAGTAACAATGCTGAAGTTTTCAGCTACTGTAGATTATTTTTTTTTCTAGATTTTTCCTCTTAGTCTCAGTGTATATCAGTGTTACTCTTAATGTAGCTCTCTCAACTTTCAATGGCTATCTCTCAAGCTTTTCCCCCTTCTCTCTAATTCTGTTTTTCTTCTGTTTTTATAGACAAAATAGAATTCTTTTTCAATTCCTATAGTTTAACTTTTCCAGCCTGTTTATTCCCTCCCATGTGCATTACCTTTTATTATGAAGCCCATGTTCTTTATGTCTTTCCAGCTCTTAAAGCATTAACTTTAAAAAATGCTACTCTTCATGATATTCCCTGACAGCCCATTCTAATTCCTTTTTTAATTCCCTTAAGCAAGTGCAACCTATTCTTTTCATTAACCCTGAAGGTTAGAGAGAAGGAAGGGAATAGGGTTTGGGGAAGTGAGGCGGGTCTTGGGCCTTTGAGGGGTTTTGGGTGATTAAAATGCAGGGATTAATCTTAGCCGTTAGATCACAAAATTCCAACGGCCCAGATCAGATTTTTAATAAAACGGGGTCGTTTGGGATCGGGCAGACCGAGTAGGGAATGCGTTGGATTGGGTAATGGACTGTTTCGGTTTGGGCTTGGAGTGTTGGGCCTGGTCCGAATTTCATTTCCTATCTTGTCTTTTATTTCCTTTTTAACTCCTAATTTAAAAAAAATCAAAATCCTAGATTAAATTTAAAACCAAAATTATCTTACAAATGCAAATCAATTCTTAATAATAACTATCGCACATAATTTAAAGTACCAATTCAAAAATAAAATCACACAACTAGACATTAAATGCTAAAAATGCAAAGTACATATTTTTGTGATTTTTCCATTTTTGTAGAACAAACTTAATTAACTCCTAAAAATGTGGAATTGAATCCCAAATGCGAATGTGACATATTTTTGTATTTTTTATTAATTTAACAAATAAACACGCACACATAAACACAAACAATAAGAGAAAATAACACAAAAATCCACAAATATTGCAATCAACACAAAACTCTTTATTTTGAACTTTTGGGAGTAATTCTCTTATAGGGCAAAAATCACGTGCTCACAGCTGCCCCTCTTTGCGCGGAAACACGAAGAGTTTTCGTGCAAAGACAAGTGAGCGGATACAAGCAATTTTTGCCCGTTCAAGCACTCCGTATGAAGCATTTTTTTGAAAGACTTGACCGAACCTTCGCTTCAAAAGGTCTCCTACATATCTCTGGCTAAAAGGGAATCAGGTCAATGTAGTTCGGGAAGTTTTGGTAGCTGGGACTACCGTAGAACTGTGGTTTTACTGTCACTGTTGTTGCATGCTGCTACTGTTTGCCGACCTCCGTATTACACCGTGCTAAAAATAAAACAAGAAGCTAGGCTAGCCTACGGATCACATGATCCTATCTATCTTCAACTTGTTTTTGCCGCCTTGCTTTCTTGTTGGCTTGTGTTTCCTCTGGTGCTTCTTATCTTGCAAATTTGGGGATGACACTGGCCTTCTGCCTTTCCAAATACCAGTTTTCATCGTTCTGCTCAATCCACTGGGATACGGCTTCCTTTGTCAAGTCCGTCATGTTGGGGACAACCAAGGCTTGAAGGTCAATTCTCTCATGATTTGTCTTCTCTTCCTTTGGCTCATGCGCTTGAATTTGCGCTGGAACTCTTGTTGTAACCTTCTGCTCTATGG
This sequence comes from Nicotiana noctiflora, assembly GCA_032618575.1. Lineage (NCBI taxonomy): Eukaryota > Viridiplantae > Streptophyta > Magnoliopsida > Solanales > Solanaceae > Nicotiana > Nicotiana noctiflora. The sequence continues at coordinate 18,502 of JASVEL010002833.1, forward strand.
TGGATTACTGGTTTCAAGACCTTCTCCTCACCGGGGCATCAAGGCTTCTCCTCCGCACATGCCCGAACCACCTGAGCCTCGCTTCTCGCATCTTCTCATCCACAGGGGCCACCCCCACCTTCTTTCGAATAATTTCATTTTTAACCTTATCTAACCTGGTGAGCGCGCACATCCACCTGAGCATCCTCATCTCAGCAACCTTCATTCTCTGAACATGAGAGTTATTCACCGGCCAGCACTTCGCCTCATACAGCATGACAGGTCTAATCACAGCTCTATAAAACTTCCCCTTGAGTTTCTGTGGCACTTTCTTGTTACACAGGATGCAAGCCTCCGCTTCGACCACCCCGCCCCTATATGGTGGATGACATCCCCGTCTATCTCTCCGTCCCCCTGAATCACCGGCCTAAGATATCTGAAACTGTCCCTCTTGTCGATGACTTGAGATCCAATCTTCACGTCCCTGCCTACCTCGCTCGGCTCGGCTCGGCGCTAAACTTGCACTCCAGGTATTCTATCTTAGACGTGCTTATTTTGAAACCCTTAGACTAGAGAGTCTGTCTTCACACCTCTAGCCTCTCTTTAACACCTACCCTCGTCTCGTCTATCAAGACTATGTCATCAGCAAATAGCATACACTAAGGCATATTCCCTTGAATATGTCGGGTTAGAGCATCCATTACCAATGCAAACAAGAGAGGGCTAAGTACCGATCCTTGATGAAGTCCCATAACCACCGGGAAATGGTCTGAGTCGCCACCCACCGTCCTAACCCTAGTCTTAGCTCCATCATACATGTCCTTGATTACTATGATGTAGGCTTCCGGCACACTCTTCGCCTCCGGACACCTCCATAGCACCTCCCTAGAGACCTTGGAGGAACAAGACAATAAGTGGAATAATAAGAGTGAATATTATCTGAAGGGACAAAATAAAGAAGCACATAGATAGTAGGAAAAACTAAACGCGATTAACGACCCAGATTTTTATCCAGAAAAAACAATTCAGCCACTATCTCCAATTATATTATTTGCTTTTAGCCGACGTGATCTGAAATTCTTTTCTAATAATACCTTGGTGAAATTTACTGAATAATACCAGCATACTAACTACAGATTTTTCATCCAAATCCATAACCTGGTCGTTACTTGACATGCTCGTGTTGTGTGCATTGCATAAGATATATACACACAAACAAAAAGGTAATTCTTACATGTCACATCCTTTTGATGTCCCCGGAATGATTCAAGTTCCTTCATAGCCCTTATGTCATAAAGCTGAAATGAAACAGAATGTTACGATGACAGAATACAAAACCTTGCAAACACATACTTGATTTGACATGATACTCATCTACACCATTTGCGGGTTTTCTCATTAGCATGTGATTAACATTCATATGAATGTAAGCTTTGTTCTTCCTTCCTACCCAAGTAAGAAAATGGATACTGCAGCCAGAACCATAGAAGTAACAAGTAGCAATACACTTGCTGTGAAGTAGTAGTTGCAGCTAAAAACTAAGCTAGAAATGCTAGTTGGTTGCTGCCAACACTCTAAAAAGAGATTTTAGCAAGCCTTCTTGAATCCCAAAGTTACAGCTTTATAGAAACTGACTGAACCACTATCAACAATCACACGGACCTAAAACTTCAAAAACCTCAAGAGCACAACTCAATACAAGGAAAAAAAAACATTTCAACTGAAATCAGCAACTTCAAGTTGATCCTTATTCTTGCAGCAAGACTCGTACTAGTAAGTGAAACCTAATAAAATCAAGATTTAGGGGGAGAAAATGAGATTTTATTGTGTAATCTTAAAATGAGAAACAAAGAACAAAACTTTTCGAGATCAACTACGATTCAAATACAGTGCTGCAAAGTCCTTTTTTGGGGACAATCTGGAATGAGAGGGATAGGGGACCCTTAATGATTAACCTATCATATCATCCAAAGAAACAGAAAATACCAAAAAGTTCAAATTCACAGATAATAACATTCAACAAATTAGCATTGACATAATAGGAATACTTCGTCGTTAAGGAGGATTCCCCGAATACCTGAAATAGAGATAATCATAGAAAATGTGAAATATTTGACAGTATCCATTTCGGGTACATAGAATGTGAGAGAAATTCAAATGTGAGACTGAAATAGCTATACATACAAATCTATTTATGGAACAAGTAATATGTTTAATACTTTTGTCAATTGCCATGCAATTTCAGAATAATGAATTTGTGAAACAAAGATTGAGAAATATTCTCATGAACCAATTTACACCGCACATCATCACGTGCAAATCAGAAAAAAAGATCTATACTATTCACAAACCAGCCATTAAAATATCTCATCCTAATTGCTTTTAACTGCATTAGCACCTCCTGGAAAAGGTCTATCCTCACATACATTAGTAAGTGTTGGTGGCAAAATTGAAGAGTTGTTGCTAGTGCATTCTTTGGAACATATTTTCCAATTAATAGTTAACTTTTGCCAGAAAACGTGTTTAAACAGGTCATAACAATGATTACTGAAGCAAGAAGTAACTGAAGGCAGAGTGCCATCTGACAGGTAAAAGAATTACAGCAGCATGCATGTTATTTAGAAAACAAAAATGTCACTTTAACATAAATGTGTCAAACGGGCCGGGTTGACCGGGGACCGGACCGGCTCAGCCCGGTACTTAGGGGGCGGGTGGGTTGGGTTACTGGGGTTAGGGGGTTGATCCGTTCACTTTAATTCATCCGGTTAACCGGACCGGTCAAACTCGGTCAACCAAAATCCTTGTAGAACCACCTGATCCGGTCGGCCCGGCCCGACCCGACCTGGTTTAACTGCTAGATTTCAATTTATTTATTTTTAAAAGTTTTTAGAGTCTAAGGAAGGGCAAAACCTTTGAATTTATTCTTTTTTCGTTAATTAACTTGTTAAATATAAACCTTTCAATTTGTAAGTTTGAATTTTAAAATAAATGTAGCATTTGCAATTTATAAGAGCAATTTTTTTTCATCTTAATTGAATTCTTTATAGTTTTACTTAATATTAATATAAATTACATTAGTTATACAAAATACAAAAAAAAAAAAACACTAACCCGGCCCGACCCCTTGGACTCGTAATCCTTACGGTTCATTTTTTACCCGGATGGACCCGAACTCGGACCCGTTAAGCCCGGTAAACACTAGGTCGTAACCGGCCCGGATTGGACACAGGCGGGTTTCATTTTTTCCCAACCCGGCCCAGCCCACCCGTTTAACACCCTTATTGTAACATAATATGACTGATACGCAGTCAACCATCAATAATTTCATCTTGAATCTACAATCTTTTTAACAAACAGCTTGAGGGACATTACCAGATAATGAGCGCTCTTCGTCCCATACTTTAACAGTTGAGTCATCAGAACAAGAGTAGAATTTTAAATCTGTACTACAGAAGCTGTTCGAAAAACATAAAACTTAGCAAGCCACCTGTATGATGGCAAATCGGATGCAAAATAAGGCTAGTTCGTACATACACGTGGCCGACTCGGATGAAGTATAGGTCGGGGACGCCTCCTTGTGAGGCCGACGACATTCGGAGACGTCCTCCCTCACGACCCCACGTCGAGAAGGATATGCCCCCGTCCGTAGTGGCTAGTCGACGAGCCAGTCCAGATGGACGTCCTCAACTTCCCTCTCCTTGTATTTCCACTATAATTGTAGTGGCCATAGGGCGATGTAATAGTTTGGCGAGTGGACCGCTCCCCTATATAAGGGAGGGTCCCTCCCATTTGTAAAGGGACGATTGATCATTAATAATACAACTCTCTCTCTCTACCATTTTTCTCTCTACTATTATCATTCTACTGCTCACTAGTTCCTTATACTTGATTAAATCTTATCATCTTCTTACAAAGATAACCTATATATATACCAATCCAACGATCGATCTTTAACGTATATTACCATTGATTCCGATTGTCCCTTTATTGATATTGATTGATTTGTTCAAAAGTGTTCACCAACTTTTGAGCCAAACAATTTGGCGCCGTTTGTGGGGATTTCGAGAATCAAACTCGTAGTATACATTCGCAAGATCTGATCATCGGAAAAAGTTTGGAAATGGCTGAAAATAACACACGACCCAAGGCTGTGGCAGAAGTTACCACAAACCTCCTGAGTGCCATGAAGGATGGTGGTAGCACAGCCATCAACGTTACTCCCTTTGCCGCTCCTGAAGCAGAGGTCACCCTTCCCCCCTTTGGGAACCCTATTACCCCGCAGGAAAATGACTCCAATCCAAAAGAGGCACCTCCAGCAGTCAAGAGGCTACTGAAAGAATGGCTGACCAGCACCTTGAGCAGCTTAGTGGAAAAGCCACCGCAAGGTTGTGGAAATGTAGCGCCAGCAACGAGCAACACCACCGCGACAGACGAACAGGAAGAAACACGGACCAACGGCCAACTCTTCTAGACGCAAACACACGACGATACACTAGCCTCCATCCTCAGAAAAATTAAGGAAATGGAAGGCGAAAACCAGGTCCTCCGAGACCAGATGAAGGAACACCAAGATATGGTTGATAAGGTTCCTCGGGCGCCTAAACTACTACCCAAACGGGATGTTGGAAGGTTTGTGGAACAACCCTACTCCGAAGAAGCGGCACCCTACACCATCCCGAAAACCTTCAAGATGCCCCCATACCTGAAGGTGTACGACGGAACCACCGATCCCGAGGATCACCTCATCTATTACATCACTGCAGTAAAAGGTAATGACTTTTCTAAAGAACAGGTACCAACAGTACTACTGAAGAAGTTTGGCGAAACGTCGGAGAGGGGGACAACGTCACCATCAATCATGTCAAATTCGCCAGCACATACCGACTAAAGAGGACTATCTCCCACAAACGGTACGATGACCTCGAAGGAAGTATCACCTCTCATAAGTCTGACGCCGACGGTTTGTGTTTCCCTCATTATGATGCTTTAGTTATTACTAACGTATCATTGATATCGATGACGGAAGCGGCGCGTGTATCATTCATTCGAGAGTCCTCGCACAGATGGGACTCGAGGATAGAATAACCCCAGGTGCAAAACTCTAACTGGTTTTAACAATGCAGTAAAGTGCACATTAGGAGAGGTGACCCTGCCCGTCCTCGCGGGAGGTGTCACCCTGGAAACTACCTTCCACGTGATGAACCAGGAGACGGACTACAACGTCATCATTGGGCGCCCATGGATACACGTCATGCGAGCGGTCCCATCAAGCCCGTATCAAGTAATCAAATTCCCTACCCCATGGGGAATATTCAGCATCAAAGGGGAGCCGCGCACAGTGCAAGAATGTTACAAGATAACTCAAGACTGCGCCCACACCAGGCAATTAAGCGGGGCGAGTGCGCAGGCATAACAATCAACCATGTCGGGGACCCAAGCGGACCCGACGGCCGACGCCATAAGGGATCCAGACATCATAGAAGCCTGCAACGCTACGGTTGAGGAGCTCGACCCGGTTCAACTAGATCATAACGACCCCGAGAAGAAGGCCTACATCGGTCATAGACTCGTCAATCCAGGTAAGTACCATGAATTCTTGACTAAACATGCAAACATGTTTACTTTTTCCCATGCAAACATGCCGGGGATCTCGCCAGATATCACCACTCACCGGCTCAACGCAGATCCATTACATCCGCCAGTAAAACAAGTTAGCAGAAAGTTCAACGCTGCCATTAATGAGGTGGTCCGAGAGGAGGTAGACTGGCCGCAAGCTGTTATTGCGGGTTTGAAACTGGCCGCCAGGTGCGGAGCCTGCCCGCTGATTCTGCATTGCGACTCGCAACTTGTGGTAAATCAAGTCGTCGGGACTTACCAGATCAAGGAGCAAAGGTTACAGAAATATCAAGTCGAGGTCTGTAAACTGATGGCCCAGTTCGACGAATGTCGCTTCGAACAAGTTCGTAGGGTACGCAACGCCGAAGCCGATGGGTTGGCTAAACTGGCCGCAGCAGCTACTAACCAAAGCAAGGAGAGCACCGTCACCCTCATGCACTCCACCATCGACTACATCGAGGTATTCTCTCTGCACCTAACTTGGGACTGGCGCAATCAGTTTGTGTCATACTTGCAGGTATTACCACACGACAAAAAAGAAGCCAGAAAGCTTCGTACACAGGCAGCAAGATACTGCCTGATGAACAATCATCTCTACAAAAGAACTTTTGGAGGACCCCTGGCTAAGTGCCTAGGACCTAACCAGACGGCACTGGTATTGCAAGAGGTCTATGAGGGTCATTGCGGCACCCATACGGGAAATCGAGCACTCGTACGGTGCTTGATACAGGCCGGTTATTATTGGCCTACCATGAAAAAGGATGCGGCAGAATATGTCCGGCGATGCGACTTTTTCGACAAATGGCGCATTAAAAGAATACTCTCATCGCCATATCACCCCGCCGCCAACGGCCAAGCAGAATCATCCAACAGGACCATATTAAACATCATGAAGAAAAAACTTGAAGACGCCAAGGGATTGTGGCCTGAGTTGCTACCAGAAGTATTGTGGGCACATAGAACCACCCTCAAATCCTCCACAGGAGAGACTCCCTACTCATTAGTCTACGGGACCGACGCCGTCATACCAGTCAAAGTCGGCGAAGCAAGTCTCAGATACTCGCACACAAACGGAGATGAGAACGACGCGAGCCGACTACAAGACTTGGACGAAGCCGAAGAAAGAAGAGAAATGGCCCACGTCACGATAGTGGTCCAAAAACAGCAGGTCGAGAGATACTACAACAAATTGACGAAAATTCGTCCACTCAAGACAAGCGACTATGTGCTAAAAGCCAAGACACTGGCATCCAAAGATCCCAACAAGGCGAAGTTGGGCACTAATTGGGACGGCCCCTACAAAATCATCGCAGCAGCAAATAAGGGCTCCTTCAAGCTAGAGACCATGGGCGGAAAGATACTACAAAACAACTGGAATATCTCACACCTCAAACGTTTCCACTTCTGAAAGGCATCCCCCAAGCCGTACTCTTTTTCCCTCATCCGGGTTTTGTCCCAATTGGGATTTCTCGGAGAGGTTTTTAATGAGGCGACGAAGGAGATGCCTGGAATCTTTTGCAAGGTTATTCTGATACACCAAGCGTACCGCCAACCGGCACGAATGGTGCATCATAGGGACTAGGGCTGCGACCATAATGTATAAAGGGCTACGGCCATAATGTATAAAGGTCTACGGCCATAATGTATAAAGAGCTACGGCCATAATGAATGAAAGGCTACGCCCATATCCAATGAATGAAAGGCTACGGCCATCTCCAATGAATGAAAGGCTACAGCCATCTCCCATGAATGAAAGGCTACGGCCTCCTCCAGTTGAAACGAAAGGCTAAGGCCTTAACAACGAAAGGAGAGGTTACGGCCTCCCTAGTTGAAACGAAAGGCTAAGGCCTTAATAACGAAAGGAGAGGTTACGGCCTCCTCCAGTTGAAATGAAAGGCTAAGGACTTAACAACGAAAGGAGAGGTTACGGCCTCCTCCAGTTGAAACGAACGGCTAAGGCCCTAACAACGAAAGGAGAGGTTACGGCCTCCTCCAGTTGAAACGAAAGGCTAAGGCCCTAACAACAAAAGGAGAGGTTGCGGCCTCCTCCAGTCAAAACGAAAGGCTAAGGCCTTAACAACGAAAGGAGAGGCTACGTCCTCTCCCAAGTAAAACAAAAGGCTAAGGCCTTAACTACACAAGACATATAAGTTCGACCTTACTCAAACTAGGACTCAGGCTAAGTGCCCTCGACACCAAAGTATTGGTTCAACCTCGTTCGATCCAGGATTCGGGCTAAGTGCCTTCGTCATAAAAACTTTTATAAGTTTGACCTCGGTCAAATAGAGGGCTACACCCCGAACAGTACGGAAATAAAAGCAAAGGAAAGGTAATAAAGAACTCTAAAGAAGTCGATAAAAAGCTTCTTTATTTGAATATGGTTACAAAGTTACAAGGGGTTACAGGTTACAAATATATACAAGCCCTATTCAATTAACAAGACCCCCGTCGCCTCCCTCCGCCCCAGCTGCGCCATCCTCACCCTCGTCCTGGGACATCCTCTCGATCCAGGACCCGGTGCCCAGCTGGTCTGCATCAGTAAAGGAGCCGCCCGTCTGAACTGGAGAATCGGGGTCGTAGCCACAGGCTTCACGAGCTGTCCTGACCAGACGGCGCTGCTCGTCAACCTCCGCCTCGGTAGCTCTGCCAGCACCCAGCAGCTCCTCGAACACGATCTGCCTTGACTTTGCATACACAAGCATGTCTTGGGCTTCGCGAGACATGTCGCCAATTGGGGCGATGACCTCCACTTGCCGAGGAACTGCCGCTCTAGCCAAAGCTACCTGAAGCTCGGCCGACAAGGCGTCAACCTTGGCATGTAGCTCAGCCGCCTCCATCATTGCTACGTGACCAAGTTCCACTTCCCCCTCCCGCTGCTGGAGAAAGCTCTCCAGTTCAGCGTTCCGAGTTACTGTGGCCAGTAGATCAGCATCCGCCCTTTCAAGTTGGGTCGTCCGCTTGCGTAGTTGTTCCTCCATCGACTGCATGCTCTCGTGGAGGACTCGGAAGTCAGGGTCTTGGGTATAGCAGTCCGCAAGTGTCTTGGGCTTGTCTCGGACCTCCTTGTACTTCTTCGATGCCTTCCGAAGGATAGCAATTTTCTTCCGATCCCTTCGGCTCCGCTCGACATCCAAAATAAGGGTCTAAAAAAAAGAGAAGAGGAAACAAGTCAAAACCTCAAAATAAAGGAAAGCAAAACGAACAAAGATCGAGTCATACCTGCAGAGCGGCAGCGGTAACTCGACGAGATAAGTCTATGTCGCTCACCGTCTTTAGAGACTCTATTTCGGCAGCCCCGCACAACAGGGACATGTCAGTCGCGGCTTGCTTGCTCTCCAGTAGCAGGTTATACCCCGTGGGGATCATGATTCGACAGCTGCGGCCCGTCTCCATCATGCTCACTCGGGCATGCTCCCCGCTCGGCACGTCCGCAGGTTAAGAGGCCGCCTCGACACCTTCTAGCGGCGGCACGTCCGCAGGTTCGGAGGTCGGCTCAGTGACAGTTGCCCCTCCCCTCCTACCCCCGTCTACGGTCCCACCGGCGACAGCCAGAACACTTTTTCCATCGGCACACGGAGGAGTAGCATCCACTTCGGCCGCCCTCAGAAACGCCGCCTTCACCGGCCGAATGGCGTCGCCCATAAAGACCGGCCTCGAATCAGGGCGGCGAGTTACCACCTCCCTTTGTTCCACGGCCACTCATTGTCACACCCCTTTTTTTTTATACCAAAACCAAACTTTCCACCAAACCCTCTTAAATTAATAAAAAGATTTTAGTAAAAATCTTGAAAAGGGTTTTTCAATTTTGAAAGTGACAAAAATGTGTGTCTAAAAGGAATTAACTCAGAGTCGCCACCTGACATTGATTTCGGTGTGCCAGGCCACCGTTTTAAAAATGATTTTCCTTTAAAACACTTTAGACTTCAAAACTAAGTCTGCACCGGAGATTCGGGTAAGGGGGTTCATTTGACTCGGGGAGAAGGTGTTAGGCATTCCCCAAGTCCCGTGAAGGTCACGGTTGCGTACTCGATCAAATTGGCTTTCAAAACACTCAAATTGAGGTAAAACACACAAAAAGGAAAATAAACACATATGAAGCTCGAGGTCGTCCCCACCTAATAAAAGAAAATGAAAAGTAAAAGAAAGGAAAAGTCCTAAGCTAATCTATACTACGACTTCCTCATCATGCTTGTCAAGGCCTCCAAAATATTTACATAGTTCTTCGGGGCATACCCCGAATAATAATAATATTTACAAACTTCACGGGGCATTCCCCGGATAAATTTAACTAAGGGACAACCTCTCACCTCAAAATCAACAAAATCTTAAAGTTTGCCTACCCAAGTGTTGTCGGCCCAAAGCATGCTCATAGCGAATATCATATAATTTACTTATTATTAAACCTAACTCTACGCGTAAACTATGACCGAAAATAAATTTCATTTGATTTCAACTAACAGATTCTCATCTTTTTAATTCTGACCCACGCCCCAACTTACCATTCCAAAGTCAGTAAAATCAAAGTGTAGTAATCATTTTCATTTTGGGCATACTACAACTAAAATCAAATTCAACCATTAATTTAATAGAAAGTAATAACTAGGCTAATTCTTCTAAGTCAACAGACATGTCATAAAAGTTTCAATTAAGCAAGTTAAGACAGACATATCCCATGAGAAAATTTTAGGAAAAGACAAGAGCAAAGGGAGAAATGGACTCACTGATGCAATATATCATAGTTCGATTAACGAAAGAGCACCCAATATTGAATCATCGGCAAATCTTTAAATGAGCAATTGGACACGCGACCGGAAACTCGATAACTCGAACTAGGGAACGGACTATCTCGAGTCAGCAGCAAATCTCAGTTAAAGCAAGGATCCTTGTACTCCTCCAACTTAAACCGGAACTTAAATAGAACTCGAAAATAAAAAAAACCCTGGGTTGGTTTGAAGATCACAAACAATAAGATCACGAACTGAAATTCGACAGACAACGGATTTACTGAACTTCGTCGGAGTTACTCGAATCATGCCAACGAACCCGAACTCAGCTCAACCTCAATCGCATCCCGTAATTTTTGAAACAAAAAGTAAATCAACATGACCCAAAAGAAACGAAACAGCAGTAGCAGTAACGAACGAAACAGCAACTATGTAATTCATTTACTCAATGCTCATCTCCAAACGAATCTCGCACACGAGCTCTGAAATGGACTCAAACTAACGAAACTTCAGCAGCGAAATGAGACTTAAGAACTGAAGTTGTTTTCCGATTAATAGAACTTCAAACAACGATAGAAACTGAAATCAAACTTTTAATTGATGAAATTTTCAGTGATACAAGAACATAAATCGAGCGAATGTCACAACCAAAACTTGAGAAAACAATTAAACTCAAACGGGATCGAGAACTACACTGCGAACGACACCTTAACCTCAATTGAACTTCATGCTTTGGAACAAAATTCCTCACTTTCTCATCCCTTCTCTCTGTTCGTTTATGGCTGCTGGAGACGTGAGGCTGGTGAGGTGCTTTGGAGAAGGGCTGGGCGGCTATCGATGTGGAGGAGGGGGCGACGGCTATGGGTGTTGTGGAAGGTTGGTCGTTGGTCATTGTTGGAGGCGGCGACTATGGAGATTCAAGGAGCAGAGGTGGTTAGTTTTTCTCTTTTCTCTGATGAAGAAGATGGAAGCTGGGCGGCGCTTCTCTTGGAGATGGGGCGGCTGGGTAGTCTCTTAGGTGTTGGCTGCCGGAGGGCTTGGGGATAAGGGGGTCGGCGGCGGTAGGGGCTTTAGTTTTCTAGGTTTTTTTTTGTTATGAAGGAGATAAGGTTCATGAGGGGGGCGGCTGGTTATTGTTCTCCTCTAAGGTTTTTTGTGTGTTCTTTTTATGTTAAGAAGGAGAAGGGTTATGGGTCGGGTCAGGTCGGCGGGTCAGGGGTATGGACCACCAGATATGGGCCTCCTCTATTGAAATGGGGCCCAAAACTTGTAATTCTTTAATTTTAGCAATCTATTAACTAAATAACCCAATGCTTTGAATTAAAATCAAATTAATTTCGATTAATTAAATAAATTATGTAATAGCATGGAACTATTTTTGTATTTTTTCAATTTTATGATAAAAATAATGTAAAAGAGTTAAAATTAGTGTAAATAGCTATATGAGACCTAAATTAAATATTCTACGCTAAAACGAGTAAAATTTCGGGTATGGTCAAAAATTACGTGTCTACAAGCTGCCCCTCTTTGACTGAAAATACAAAGTATTTTCAGACAAAGAACGACTAGACATGATTTTTGACCTGACCCTTATTTAAAAGACTAACTAGAAGAAAAGAGAATGTGACCGAGCTCTGGTATCTGAGCTGCCTACATATCCTCGGCTATAGAGGAATCAGGCCACGTGTAGTTCAGAAGTGAATGAGATGATGGAGTTTACCGAGGTGGAGAGTCTAGTCGAGTGCTGTCGAGGTTCCGGTTCACGGTCCTGTTATTACATCAAAATCAGAAAATGAAAAAAAAGCTAACTAAACCTATTAACTATGAGTTACAAGATTTCTATCTATAAGTCTTCTGAAGCTTGATCTTGATTCTTGAATGGTTCTTCATGCAGACTTAAGATCTGAACCTTGATGCTCGCTAGATGCAGGTGTTAGCTCATTTTTCTTCTTCTTTTCGGATCAAAACTTGACATACGATGCTTGTGACTTTAGTCATGTCTTTAGCGATCCACCTCTTGTCTCGGCCTCTGCATTTTGGACTCACCTCAATTTTCTCTTTTTTCTTTTTCTTTTTCCTCTTTTTTTTCTTTTCTGGATTGAAATTCCTTATGTTGATCACCTTGGATTATTCACTCGCATTCTTGCCGCGAGCTTCTGCTACTTCTAGCATAAACTGATTTCTGAAATGATTTCCCTCATTATCCAGGTGGGTGCCTGACATTACAACAAAACAGACAAAACAAAAGAAATTTTTCTGCCCCAGTTTGGGATTCGGGCATAAATCTGAATGCTAATTGGATCATGCCACCTACAAAGCCCTCAAAATTTGAAAGTTAGATCCCATTATCCAGGAGGGTCCTGAAAATTCTAAAATTAAATCCCATTATCCGGGAGGGTCCTGAAAATTCTAAAATCAAATCTCATTATCCATGAGGGGCCTGAGAATTCTAAAACTAAATCCCATTATCCAGGAGGGTCCTGAAAATTCTAAAATTAAATCCCATTGTAGATGCGTGATTTTGCCCCTACCCGAGATTTTTTATATTTTTAGCGTAAAATATTAAGTTTAGTTTTAATATAGCTATTTTAGCTAAATTTGACTCTTTTGCTTTATTTTTACCTTAAAATGAAAAATAACAAAAATATAATTTTATTAATGTTTCGTAGTCATTTTAAACTTGAAAAATACAAAAATAGTACTTTATATTTTTATCTTTTTATAAAAACGAAAATAATAAAAAAAAGTTTCATTAATATTTTGTAGTTATTTTAAACTTGAAAAATATAAAAAATAGTTTTATTTTAATTATGAGTATTATAGTTATTTTGATTACCTAGAATTAATTAAATAACACCATTCTCGGTTCCGGGCAAAGAATAATATTCGGGTTCAAACTACCCGGTTTTATAATTTTCGGACCTAACCCATAATAATCTGAGCCCACCACACGTGGGGGACACGGACGAAGCACGAGATGAAGCCCATGACTATTGAAACCCACGTGGAGACCCATCACTCTTGGTCTCTCACGTGGGCATCTAGGGAAGAATAAAGGACAAAAGCTTCTTGCTCATTTTAATACAAATACACGGACAGAATATTATGGGAGGGGATGGGCATCAACATTTTTAAAATAAAAATGGGACTGTTCGGTTGGCTCTTTTTGAAAAGGAGTCAGACAATACATATAATATATACACAATACACATTGAAAAAGGGAGAAGAGGCCCACGGTGGAGGCATTATTTTTTTGGTGAAGAAGACTTCTTCTTCAGGAGGCTGAAGAAGAAAGAACCTACGAATACACTTTGGAAAAAAGAACATATACAAAAAATATTTTTGACTGTTGCTGGATCTTCTTCCTTCAGAAAAATAACCAAAACAAAAACCTACAGCCCCTAATTTTATTGATCTTCTTCGCTACTCCTCATAAAAACGCCCAGCAATACCTTCCCCAAAGACCAAGTCTCTCTTACCACCCAAAGTCGAGCGCACACAAACAAAAAGGAGCTGCTGCTTCAACCAAAACAGAGACAATTACCGATCTTTTCTTCTTCTTCAACAAAAATCGATAAGCTCTTCTCCAAGGGGTAACGCCTGGTACGCAGCGGCTGGGCAGCAAAACAGAAGACACCCCCACCCCTTCTGATCTTCTTCACGAACCCCCCAAACACCACCTCTGTCACCATCCTCCCTTCACATACTCACACCTACCAGCACAGTCGAAAGTCAAGACAAAATATGGTAATGTTTTCGTTTATTTTGCTCGACGTCACTTCCGAAACTGAAATGAAGTGGCGTTGAAAATCGAGTCTGTGAGCACATGATTTTTGCACCGAGCAAACAATTCCAAAATTAAAATAAATATATTTTTGAGTGAAATCACATGCTTTGTTAGAAATTGAATGCATTTTATGTGATTGAATAATTAGGAATTAGGAAAAAAAAAAGGGCTAAGTAATTACCTTGTTTAATTAGTTAGATTTTAAGAAAATTAGAAAAAATAGTGTTAATTAGGGAAAAATAGTAGAAAATTGCCAAAAAATACTAAATAATTAGAGTAAATAGGGAATTAAATTTTATAATTTTTCATAAAAAAAGAAAAGAAAAAAATATAATAAAATACATAAAATTGATTAAAATCTGGAAAAAAGTACAAAAATACATAGGCATAATAAAATTGGGCCAGGTATTGTCCAGATAATTGGCCCAGTGTGCTGATGCAATTTTGTTGCCAGCGGTTTATATCTAATAAATTTTGTTTCATGCAGGAACAAATTATCACTAATCACTTTAAAGTGAATGTAACCAATGTGGAAAATTAAAAATACCAAGAAAGAGAAAGTTCGCCAAATAAGTGGAGAAATTCACAGGTGAGAGATGATTTGGTAAAAGAAAATATCAAAAAGAGGAAGGTAACATCTTTTAAAATCCACTCCCTAGTCCTCAGGCTGCGGGAATATTTTTCTGCATTCGCATTGCACGTTTAATTTCTGTTAGGTGCCCACCTTCTAATACGGGAATACTTTCTGCATCGCATTGCACATTTAAATTCTGTTAGGTGCCCACCTTCTAATACGGAAATACTTTCTGCATTCGCATTGCACGTTTAAATTATGTTAGGTGCCCACCTTCTAATACGGGAATGCTTTCTGCATCGCATTGCACGTTTAAATTCTGTTAGGTGCCCACCTTCAAATACGGGAATATTTTCTGCATCGCATTGCACGTTTAAATTCTGTTAGGTGCCTACCTTCAAATACGGGAATACTTTTCTGCATTCGCATTGCACGTTTAAATTCAGTTAGGTGCCCACCCTCTAATACGAGAATATTTTCTGCATCGCATTGCACGTTTAAATTGCAGTTAGGCGCCCAGCTTAATACGGGAATACTTTCGCATCGCATTGCACGTTTAAATTCGTTAGGTGCCACCTTCTAATACGGGAATATTTTTCCGCATTCACATTGCACGTTTAAATTATGTTAGGTGCCCACCTTCTAATACGGGAATACTTTCTGCATCGCATTGCACGTTTAAATTCTGTTAGGTGCCCACCTTCTAATACGGAAATATTTTCTGCATTCGCATTGCACGTTTAAATTCTGTTAGGTGCCCACCTTCTAATACGGAATACTTTTCTGCATTCGCATTGCATGTTTAAATTCTGTTAGGTGCCCACCTTCTAATACGAGAATATTTTCTATATCACATTGCACGTTTAAAATCTGTTAGGTGCCCACCTTCTAATACGGGAATATTTTCTGCATCGCATTGCACGTTTAAATTCTGTTAGGTGCCCACCTTCGAATACGGGAATACTTTTCTGCATTCGCATTGCACGTTTAAATTCTGTTAGGCGCCCACCTTCAAATACGGGAATACATTTTTGCACATCATGGTTTATACAGTTAAAAGCCCACACTGGGGCAGAAAAAGAAAAAAAGGTAGTTTGTTGTTTTGTTTTGAGCAGGTTCAGCTCGAGATCAAGAAATACCAGTGAAAATCAACAAAAAGAAAAGTCGACAAGAAAAGAAAATCAACAAAAAAGAGAGTCAACAAGAAAAGAAAATCAACAAAAAGAGAGTCAGCATCAAAGAAAATCAACAAAAAAGAAAGAGATTCTGCATCACCAGAAAGGGAAGAAGAGCAAAAGCTAGATTAGGAACAATTGTAATCGTAGGATCATAGCTTAGAATAACTTCTTCATTTTACATTTTCTTCCCCCCGGTGTAATAAGGAGTAAGTCAGCAGGTCTCAACAGTGTCAATGCAACAGTGAGTCTGGTAGCTTTAAAACTGCCAGACCTTCCCGAACTACACTGACCTGATTCCTGTTTAGCCCAGGATATGTAGGCAACCTCTAAAGCAGGGTGCGGTCAAAAGGTTTTCAAAAATGCTTTCACGGAATGTGCCGATATGCAAAAATCTCTCATTACTGCTCACTTGTCTTTGCACTGAAACTCTTCGTGTTCCCGAGCAAAGAGGGGCAGCTGTGAGCACATGATTTTTGCACCGAGCAAACAATTTCAAAATTAAAATAAATATATTTTTGAGTGAAATCACATGCTTTGTTAGAAATTGAATGCATTTTATGTGATTGAATAATTAGGAATTAGGAAAAATCAAAAAAAAAGGGGCTAAGTAATTACCTTGTTTAATTAGTTAGATTTTAAGAAAATTAGAAAAAATAGTGTTAATTAGGGAAAAATAGTAGAAAATTGCCAAAAAATACTAAATAATTAGAGTAAATAGGGAATTAAATTTTATAATTTTTCATAAAAAAAGAAAAGAAAAAAATATAATAAAATACATAAAATTGATTAAAATCTGGAAAAAAGTACAAAAATACATAGGCATAATAAAATTGGGCCAGGTATTGTCCAGATAATTGGCCCAGTGTGCTGAGCCCAAATGATTTGGTCCGTAAGCCCTTGAATTAGCAAAGATCTTGACCGTCCAATTATGTTATCCTACGGTTGAGATTAGGGGGACGAATTTAATTAAGTAATTGAAATTAAGAGTTGATCGGAGCCGTTCGTTTGGATTGATCTTAGGGTCAAAGATTTGGTCTCCCAGAGAAGGCTGAACGGTGTCGTTTATGTAACGCATTTGGAGACCGTTGATCTTCATCAGATCAACGGTCTGGATTACCTCAGTCACGCAGCCTATATAAGGCTTTTGTCGGAGAGATTCGGCCATTCTCTAGAATCTCCTAACCCTAGCCGCCTCTAATTCTCTCTGCTCTTCTTCACCTCCATCTTCTTCAAGATCAACGGCCATGGCGGCCACCACTCCCTACGGTGGTCGCCGGCCACTTCTTGTCCCCCTTTTGTCTCCTATTCTCTTCTTCCCCTCTTCTTCGTTTCATCACACATTCATAACCCGGAAACCCCCCCCCCCTTTAGAACTCCGGTCACCGGAATCTACGCCGGTGACCACCAAAGAATGAATCACCGCCTCAAACCAACACCGATCGGACCGCCTCGGTCCGATCTATCCAATCCTATCACTCACTTCCCTCGAATCTGTCCCAGTCGTCACGAATATTCCAAATAAGGTCACCGGAAACCTAACTCCGGTGACTCCAAAGTTCAAACCCCATCAAGATCCGCCCTTTTTCCTTCCCAAACACCCCTCTTCAAACCCAGAACCCAAAAGGCTTTGTCTTTAAGCCTTAAAAGAAAACCAGAGAAGGAAAATTGAAAAAAAGGGAATAAAAGAAAAGATCCAAGAGCCTGAAAGGAAAACGAGCATAGAGAGAGTTAGGAGAGAATAGGAAGCTCGGGGGACAGGCCCCGCTAAGCTAAGTCCCCCCTCTCTGTTCTGTTATTTTTTGATTTTTTGTTTGTTTGATTTTCGTGTTTTGCATGCCTACTATGTCTTTTCTGATTTTTAACATTCTTGTCCATGATTATGTCCCCCATGTTTCTGTAGTTCATATTTCCTTGTCGCTCTTCTCTGTTAATTGTTATCTCTTCTATGTTGCTTAGTTGTTTCACGTGTTAGTTTTAGGGCTTAACTTGCTCGTCTTTCATCTTCTTCCTGTTTGTCTGTCCATCTTCTCTTGTTTATTATCTTTCATCTTGTATACCCTCGTATGTTTTTTCTGTTTTTCTTTAGACCTCGAAATCTCATGACTACATATGTTTTCTTAACTCACTTATCTTTTATATTTCTGTTTGTGTTGTTGGTTTCTCTGATTCAAAAGACCTGCGTAGTATTAAGGTTCATCTTTACTGTTCTTCTTCTTCTTATTGTTGTGGTTTTTATGATCTGCTTAATAATGTTCTTTTTCTTCTGGGTCTTCAACAGCATGTCCATTTTTCTCTTTTGGTAATTCTTTGTTGAGATTTTTGTTCTAACTTGGAGACTCGACTTAGATATTTCTCTTTGTCTTTTGTCTCCTGTTAATATTAATTCCTTCCACTTTTATGTCTAAGCCTTGACCTTTAGTCTGCATCAGTCCATCATGATTAGTTTTCAATAGGTTCGAATGAGTCTCTTCTGGCTTGTCTCATGTTTGGTTACAGTGTTAGGATTAACAGATTAGCCTCATATCTGAGCTTGTTCTATTTTATCTTTTCCCTTTCATCTCAACCATGATTTGATTATAGTTGGCTTTATTCTAGTTCTTTATGAGTTTCACTGTTTTCCTTTTAGCATAATTCAAGGATTAGCCATTAGACTCTTCTATTTACTTAAGGATCACTACTTCAAATAACACCCTCACATGCATGTCCTTGATCTTTCTTCTGTCACTTTTGCATGATCTTATTTGCTTCTTCATATCTTTCTTGTTTCCCATTTTCACTTTTCACATGTATACATCAAGCTAGGGTTAATACTTGAAAGTAAAATCTGATTACCATGCTTATGTTATGTGGCTAAAGTCCATCAGGTTTATGTCCAGTTGAATCTGTTGACTGTTTTTGTGAGAACTTAGTGTCTGTGTATCTATAACCATGAATGCTAAGTGTTTTAGAGTTTTTCAGTATGCCATTTAGCATGAAATGATTGTGACTATGCCTGATTGATGTTAATTGACATGTTGCTACATGAGTTT
The DNA here is from genome assembly GCA_032618575.1 of Nicotiana noctiflora. Lineage (NCBI taxonomy): Eukaryota > Viridiplantae > Streptophyta > Magnoliopsida > Solanales > Solanaceae > Nicotiana > Nicotiana noctiflora. The sequence continues at coordinate 37,389 of JASVEL010002833.1, forward strand.
AAATTAGGTGATTTGATTAGTTGATATTCAACATTATCAATCCTCTTTTCTGAGTTTTAATTGATTAATGAACCATATTTGGCTTCATGTGGTTACATGTGCAATTGTATGATGAAATGGCTAGGCTTGCAATAGTTTTATGTTAAGTATGAACACTGCTAATACTTGTCATGCTTAGGTGGATTGGTTATAGCTGTTAGTGCTAGGGTTTCATGAAAATGGCTAGTTTTTTAAATAGTTATTAACTGAAAAATCACAAAATAGGTTGTTAGTTAAATAATTGGCCTAAGAATGGTCAACTCTGCAAAGGGTTGACCTATTCTATAAGGCCCTAACACACAGCCAACTTTAAAAGTGGATGGTTGTGCAAAATGGCTATGTCTGCAAATGCAGACTAGCCCAGGCTCTCTTCAGAGCCCTGAACAGCAAAGTGGCCAAACCTGTAAAGGTTTTGGGCCCAGCTGTTCAGTAATTGGCTTTAAATAGCCAAAGCTAAGTCTCAACTTGAGACTGGCTAGATTTTAAAGAGTTACTTTTAACAATAAAGCAGGCTAGTCCTGCAATTAGTTTAAAAATGAAATAAAAGGTCTTAATAAACTGAAAATGAAACAAAATTGGCTAAGTTTGAAATAGTTCCTTATATTATAACTGGCCAGCCCTTAAATACCAATGCAAGGGCTGGCTATTAGTTAAATAAGTACAAAAAGAGGCTGAAATTTAACCTAGGTAAGCTAGTAAATAAGCAGTGCCCTTAGGGGCGCATTTGGGAATTAAAAAGGTGAAATGGTAAATAGTTAGAACCTAAGAGGGTAAGGGGGTCCTTTGTACCCCTGATTTCTGCAATTTTGCAGAGATTAAAGGGTATAATGGTCTCCTAAAAATGGGAAATCTGTAAAAATCTCAAACCCTTAGGGATACATTGGTAAAAACCCATAAAAGGGAATCTTTAGAACCTTCCAGCACATGCTGGAAGGGTTTTGATAACTGATTTTAGGGACTAAAGTGTAAGTTTAGTAATTTTAAGAGGGGAGAAGTGGGATTAAATCCCAAACTTTTCCCCCAAGTCATCAGCCCTTACCTCAACTATAAATACCTCTGGAAAAGGGCTGAAAAGGGGTGGAATTTTGAGTAATCTAAAAATATATCGGGGTTCCAACTTAAGCAATCTGAAATTCATCTTTAGGCTAACTATTGAGAAGAAATACTAGGGAAAAACATAGCAATTTAGCAGTAATCATTTCTGGAAATTACGGGTGTGGAGAGCTTGTGGGTTTAATCTGGTTCTCTGGGTTTCTGCTCGATTATCTGCTTGGGTTTCTCTTGTATTGCTGTTGCTGTGTTGCTGTGTTGCTGTGCCTTTACCACTCTGTTGCATTGCCTTGAGTCTCTGTTGTGCTACTTGCTTTATCCCTTAGAACTCATCGGTTATCTCTCTGTGATTCAGGTACACCATTCTTATCATTAAAGCTGTAATGCCAAGTTGCTGAATAAAAATGGAGCTCCAGATTTTGACTGTGTTGCTAAGTAGTATAGTTTAATTTTGTTTTCAATTTGTAGTATATTTGTATAACTGAAAAAAACAAAAACAGGAAGATATTGTAATAGCTAGTAAAGCAATAGTAGTAGTATAATCGTAGAGATAGATCACCTAGATTAAATAGTATAAACTCTAAAACATAAGTTAGCTAACAACATTTTTAAAATCATTAAACCATTCATTCACATTGACTCTTCGTAAATTACAATCACCTAGATAATGGATTTGCACTTAAGCATAAATAAGCTTCAAAAATAGGTAAAAACATTAGATTGAATTGTTTATACCCGGGTTAATAATATTGCAATACGCTGAGTCACAATAAGATCCTTTTGTTTAAGTCGTGTTTAAACCTTTGAATCACTTAGATATAGATATTCAAATTGTTAATTGGATAAGCAAGCTGTTTAACTCATTCGTGAATGCAGTCTGTTTTTAAAATTAAGGTTTAGATCTGAGTAGTTTAAAAAAAGAAATAATCAGATAAGGCAACAACTGGGTTTGTAATGTCTAATAAGAGGTATAGCTCACAATGGAATCAGTAATATAGTAAACATCTATTATCAAGTGTTCATCGTTTCTTTAGTGTAAATAATTAGCTGATTCACTTTAATTCAACCTGATTTCCTAGATAAGTAGCTATGTTCCAGAACATCTTGTATATAATTGATTAGATCTTAGTATAGAACATATTTGGTAATAACAGTTGGTTGAGTTCTCATTGATTACTGTTTATGTACCGATTCCCTTATCAATAAATAAAAATAACTTGATTTCATTTCCAATTCTGAATAGTGGTTCTCTTATATGAATTCTGTATTATGCTGTTTATTATTTCATCCGATTTGGGCCTGAATCTCCCTATGAAGTCGACTGGGCCAGCGAGCAGAAGTCATAAAACTGCCTGGGCATCGGAGACCTGGGCAGTTCGAACGTATATTTAAATGAAGAGAAGACCAGGCCCAATAAATAATGTGAACTCGAACGGGCCTGGATTATTATAGTGTTAGCAATACGAATAAGGTAAAAACAATATATAGCAAATGTAGTTGAACAAAATAGGACCGGACTTTAAAATTAAATTGGGATGAGCCTCGCCCGAATAACACCGGGGCCCCCATTTAGTAATAAGATAACATAGTAGAATCTGGAGAGGCTAATAGTGAATTCCATAGCCTCTCCCAAAGTTAAAAGCCGATATAGACTATCTTTAGGCACGATTTTAATATACCTTCCTATGAACGAGTGCGCACCTGGTGCGACTCAAATCCAAATCTCGGTACAGCTGAAATACATCAAAAGTCATAGGCGTACTGGTTGCGGTATGACTCAAGGTGTGTTTTCGCGATATCGCAAATTCCTAAAAATAATATTTAATGTAAAAGCACATTAGGTTGTTAAAACCTTTAATTGAAGTCAAACAAAAGTCAAGAACGACAGTGGAGCGACCGTGCTAAAACCACGGAATCCGGGAGTGCCTAACACCTTCTCCCGGGTTAACAGAGTTCCTTATCCGGATCTCTGCTTCGCAGACATTTTTAAGAGTCAAAATTCCTCGGATTCGGGATTAACCGGTGACTTGGGACACCATTATCATTCCCAAGTGGCGACTCTGATTAATCTCAATAAAATCCCGAACCGATTGTCCTTTAATTGGAAAAACTCCTTCCCTTACGTTATTTTATCCATTTCGGATATTTGAGCGTCGGGGTATACCCTACGAGCGTATTTATATGCTTAAGTGGGGGTAGTAAAAAGGGAGGTGTGACAGCTCTGGCGACTCTGCTGGGGATCCAACCCTGAACTTCGGTTTCAGGGTTTAAGAACTCGAGCTCCTTAGAACCGCCGTTCGCGTTTTTGTTTGACTTCATTATGTGATTTGAATAACATGCTATGTGCTTTATCGCTTTGATATTATGTGAACTGTATATAAAACTGTGCCGAAAATCCTTCTCTCTTCTCCCTCGGGGATGTGCTTACTGGTTGAGACTCCCCTTTCTGTTAAATGTCACCTTAAATTAAGAAAAAAGAGGCCGGATAAGTTACAAAGCCGATTGACTCCGCGGGTCACCCGTACGTAGCCCCCTCCTCGATTCGAGTTGTCCGCTCGGGTACACGGTCTAGCAATCCATGAAACCGTAAGATTTTGAACATAGGTCTAGGACGATTATTTGCATCATGTCTGACTTAGGGGACTCAACACAGGGGTTGGGTCCGTCTAGGACAGGTAACCCGGTATTGAAAAGACCGAGCATGTTATGTGTTGCATTTTATTGTCCTTGATCGTTATGCGGACCGGCGGAAATCCCGAGGAGAGAAAAATTGTTGAAAAAGAAAAGAGAGAGAGGAAAATAAGATTTGTAGGAAATAGGTACCTGGAAAGATTGAAAATTTGAAAAAAAATAGGTGGAACATTTTTTTTGAAATAATTGGTCAAATAATCTGACCGAACTACGCAAGTTTGATTCTCGCCATTAGGTGAGATACGTAGGCAACCCTTAAACGGGTCCAACCACACTTTTAGAAAAAAGACCAAAAAGATTTTCTTTTCAAATAATCGAGGTGATTGCTATTTTTGGAAATGGCCGAATGTTCCGAAAGGACGCCGGAAGGCTGTTTTGGCAAAAATGGCCACTTCGAAAGTCATTTTTCTTCTCTTTTCTTCAAAAATTGAAAACTTGCATTGAAAAAGATTTTTCTTTTTTCTAAATAAAGTCACTTTAATAAATGTGCAGGACGAGCACGATGATGAATGAACATTTTTCCCTAAATAAAATCCCTTTGGAGCTGAAATTATGGTGGCAGGACATGGGATCCGATGGTCAAGACTGGGTCAAAAAGTACTTAAAAGGCCTTACGGGGTTACTAGACATGGTTCCTCGAGGTGATGTGGTTAGGGCGTTGGTCATGTTTTGGGATTCGGCACACAACGTATTTCATTTCCCAGATTTTGAACTTACCCCAACTTTGGAGGAGATTGCCTTCTACATTGGAAAGACTGAGGTCCCGCTGAAAGGAAAATACCCGGTATCTCCGAGGACGGTGACAGTACATCGCTTCCCGACTCTTTCCTCGCCCGGAATGTTCATAATGAAGATCTGGCCAACGGGTTTTGTTCTTTAAGCTTCATCTACAGTAGGTTTGGACACGTCGGGGGTTTCAACGACCTCACCAACAAGTTGTGCTGTAAGTCCAACCGAGCGAAATAGGAGGAACACCGGAGGTTTGCATTTTTGGTGGCATTTCTCGGAGTTGTTGTATTCCCGAGGAAAGATGGACATATCAACCTGAAAGTTGCCGGGGTAGCTACCACACTGATAGTACAAGATAACTGTACTCTGGCCCCAATGATTGTTGCGGATATCTATCGTGCTCTGACTGCGTGCAAAGCAGGGGCTAGCTTCTTCGAAGGGTGTAACTTGATCTTGCAAATCAGGCTAATTGAGCACCTGTGCCACCACCCTTCATTCTCGAGCTATGGTTCGGCCGATCGGACATGTTTGGAAGAGTTCAATGCGAGGACAAAAGAAGTAAAGTTGCCGGAGGGAGTCCAAGGTTGGATTGTGTATCTTCGATCACTAACTGACGGTCAAATCGATTGGACGTATGACCGGTTACCTCTTGACGAGGTGATATACATGCCAACGGAGGGATCGCCATTTTTGATCATGGGTTTGAAGAGTATACAACCTTATGCCCCATACAGAGCCCTGCGACAGTTAGGTCGGTGTCAGATTATTCCGAGAGATGGGGATCTCAGTGTGCAAGCTGTGGAGATTGGTCCGGACGGGCAATTCCCCGAAGCAAAAATCCGGCAAATCTGGAATGAGTGCCAAAATTTGAAGATTGATACTTGTGTGCCGAATAGGGCAAAGGGGAAGATATCACCTGGATACTCCACATGGTACCGACGAGGGGTTGAACACGAACGTCTTTCAAAGAGACCTCACTTGCAAGACTTGATAGAGCAATCCGAGGAGAATCAGAAATGGGTGGCCAAGGAAAAGGAATACAAGGCCAAAATCAGTCTGTTGGAGGATAAACTGAGAAATCTTCATTTCGAGAGTGGCTTACAAGCAGCATCCGATGAAGTGGAAAAGAAACAGCTGAAGAAAGAAAATGATATGTTGAAGGCTCAAATAGCTCAAATGAAAATTGCATCCGAGACCCCAGTTCGTTCAGCCCGAGATGAAAAGTTAATTGAGATTCTCCGGCGAAAAGTAAATGACTATAGCTTCGATTTGGACAAAGCTGAAAAAGAGTTAGTCAGGGCTCGGAAGCAAATGGATAGAGATGCCGAGGAAAGAGCCAAGTTGGTTCGGCAGCTACAAGACAAGCACGATTTTGAAGTAGCTCAGCTTAGAAAGAAAATAATTTCAGCCACGGTCAAGAGTAACAAGATTATCAAAGATCTTGAGGAGGAGAGAAAGCACTGCTATACGACTATGGCTAGATTAGAATTGGAGCTGCAACAAGTGCAAAAGGACAATCAACATACCTTGGATGCTCGCACTCAACAAATAAGCCGGTTATTGCAAGAAAAGGGGGTCATCAGAGAAAAGATTGTTCGCATCGCCCAATACATCACCCGGAAGACTCAGCTTTGTAAAGATATGTCTCGAAGGACTTTTGTATCTGCAGTGAAGTTCTTCGTACAACAAGTCATGGCCGACCTAGATAGGCTTCAAAGGGGATTAGCATATAGGCCCGCGGCAAGGCCGAACGATGCCTCGCGGGCACTAGGTGCATTAATGTACTCTTAGGGCATGCATCATCTTTATTTTTCTTTTAAAACATCACTTTGTAATCAATGTTTTGAATTATCAATGAGAAAACAAGTGTTGTTATCAATTCTTTTGCTTTATGTCATTTCTTTTTAAAACCGCTAGGTAAATAAATAGGAACATAATTTTGAAAATAACAATGAAAAGGAAAAGCAAGCAAGAAAGAAAAAAAAAGCAAGAAAAGAGAAAAAGCAAGAAAAAAGAAGAAAAAGAAAAGAAAAAGAGAAAAAAAAAAGAAAAGAAGAGAGGAAGGAAGAAAAAGAAAGAAAAGAAAAAGAGCAAAAAAGAGAAAAGCGATTGTGTCACGCACCAAATCGAGGGACATGACCGGCGCCTGACCGGGTTGCCCCAGTCAAGCGGACCTGGGTGCCTTTCACTCCCACGCGTTACCCCTGTGTTGATTGTTTCTCATTAACCAATTATCTTACCAATAAAGACTGATTTCACAATACATAAACATAACCATGTGATTTATTTACTAACAATTCATAATTTATATTTACAACGCCCCATACATATACATAGGCCACAATCCCACAGTTTACATGTCTACAGAGCCTCTAGGATACAAAAGGGAATACAATACTTGCCGGTAACAAGGCCCCGACTATACCTTACAAAATCCAAAAGAAAGTCTGAAATAAAAGTGGCATGAGCCACACTGTGCCCCGAGGAAGAAAGGGGCTCACCAAAACGGGCAATGGAAGGAGAAGGATACTACTGCCGATGAGCTGAAGTGCCTGCTACTGATCCACCTACAATCATGATACGAATGTAGCGTCCCCGGCAAAAGGGACGTCAGTACACTTGAATTGTACTGGTATGTATGGACAAACTTTGTCCCAAGTAAACTCAAGCCATTAAATTACATCAACAATTTATTAAGCCAACCAACCATGTTTCCACATTTTCCTCATTTCAAATAATTCTCACACAAAGCACTTTCTACAATCAACCAATTTAACAATAACCAATCAATCACGTAAAGAACAAGTAGTCAAACAAAGGGGCAATCAGTGCTCCACAGGTTGCAAACTCTCCTGCTGTCTCCTTTCACAATTTCACATTATTGATTTATGTATCAATTTTCAATAGCGATTTCGATCGCTTTCCATCCTTATTGCCCCTGACCACCCTTATTACCTCGGCCACCCTTATCACCCCAACCCACACCTTATTTCACCACGTTGCGGCGCGCAACACGACCCCGCCTTACAGTTGAAAACACAACAATTTCAAACAGCAGATAAGGTACTACACACAATTTCAACAAGTTCAAATAAGCAACTTGCACATTGTTTCATGTTCTCAATTACTTCTCAAGCCAATATCACAACCAAGTTACAATGTTTCCACATTCAAGAATATTCACACATGTATATTCAACAATTTTCCATAATTCAAGTGTTTCATCTCTTTCCACAATAAACCAATTCTCAAGTGTTTCGTTTTCTTTTCCACAAGGTGCCATATAGGCCATCATAATCATTATTCACAAATTCTTTACCCAATTCAACTCTCATTTACCTTTCGGTTCATATTTCATACCACAACACTCATAGTTCAACAACAACTTTGAATATCCAACAACAACATCAAATAATCACATACAATTTCTCAAATCAACACATGCCAAACAATTTTACACATAAGGGCGATTTCACAAGAATCAAAATTAGCCATACATACCGGTGATGAGTTTTCTTCCTACTTTATGATTACCCAAGATATCCTACTCTTGCCAACCTTGTTCTTGAAGACTCTTACTTCTACTCACTTCTTTTTACTAGAAATCAAGTTCAATAATCATGCATGAGTGTAAAAATTCTACTTTTAAAAGCTATTATATGAAAACCTCTCTTTACCCAATTAAAACTGAAAATCAAGAAAATAGTTAGGGTTTTTACCTTGAAAATATTGGGGAAGTTGAATCCTTGCCCTAGAATCCCTTGGAGTTAAGTAGTTGAAACAATCCTTGAAGATGAAGAACTTCTCTCTCTAAAAACCCTCTCTTCTCTCTCTAATTTTTGGTAAGATAATATGATAAAATGAAGAAGAAGTGTGTTATATTAAAGAAGAGATCGGGTCAAAATGTTACAAAATCTGGGTCGGGGTCGAATATGCGGTCACTATGCGACCGCAGAACCCACATGCGGTCCGCAAAGTGACCGCAAAATGGCCTCAAAGTTTATGCAGGTTCTGTTAAGGAATGCGGTCACTATGCGGTCCGCATGTTTGATCTGCGGTCGCAAAATGCACCGCAGATTTGACATGCGATCGCATATCGACCGCACATTTGACACGATTTTTGGAAACTTTCTGGAACGATTTGCGGTCAGAATGCGGTCCGCATGTTGATTCTGCGGTCGCATTCTTGACCGCATATTTGACACTTTTTCGGAAAAATTATTTCTCTACATTTTTGAAACTTAAATCACTACCAAGGGTCCGAACCGCGGCGAGCAAGCTCGCCGCGAAGAATTCTACGCATTCCTAACACATCATTCGGACCATGACACCACATCTACTAGGTTTTTATGCACAAAAATTTTACGGGGCCTTACATCCTCCCCCCTTAAGATCATTCGTCCTCGAATGAGGATTTTGAAATAAATGAGTTTTGAAAGACATGATATGCAAGCTATCAAAATTTTGACTAACTCTTATATTTTAGAAAAATTTCGCCGGAGTTTCCTTTGTATTATGGACATATCCACCTGTCAGAGGGCCCCCGAAACACATTACCAAACAACAATATACAACTACAACACTTTCCACAACCGGTATACACTTTCTTACCTCAACGAATGCACATATTCTATCACATTGTTACAATTGCACATAAACTAGTCACTTCAATGAATTATTACCTTATTTACCCAATTTAACACACCATGTACACTTAACAAACCATTACCAATCTATACTTACTATTAGTCGCTTACTTAACACATAACTCTTTACAAAATGGAGGAGGCTTTTACTAACACTAAGAGGGAAACAACTTGGACAAGATGACAGTTACTAGGAGTAGAAGGGTCACCTAATTTCTTCTAGGCTTGATCGAACAAATGGGGGTACTTTTCTTTCATCTCTTTTTCAGCTTCCCATGTGGCCTCCTCAACTTGTTGACTTCGCCACAATACTTTAACAGAGGCAACTTCCTTATTTCTCAACTTACGGACTTGCCTATTAAGATGGCAACTGGAACTTCTTCATATGACAAATTTTCATTAACCTCTATAGCTTCGACTGGCATGATGGTGGATGGATCTCCAATCACTTTCTTCAACATGGACACATGGAATACCGGATGCATTGCTGACATCTCAGAAGGCAACTCTAGCCTATAAGCAACTTGACCAATCCTTTGAACGATCCGATATGGCCCGACATACCTAGGACTCAATTTCCCTTTCTTTCCGAATCGCATGACTCCCTTCATAGGAGATACCCTCAAGAACACCCAATCATCGACTTGAAACTCCAAATCCCTTCGACGAACGTCTGCATAGGACTGTTGACGACTCTGTGCTGTTTTCATTCTCTCCCGAATAACCTTGACCTTTCCCATAGCTTCGTACACCATATCTGGCCCTAGCAATTCCGCTTCACCTACCTCAAACCACCCGATTGGCGATCTACATCTTCTCCCGTACAATGCCTCAAATGGGGCCATCTGAATGCTAGCATGATAGCTATTATTGTAAGCAAATTCTATCAATGGCAAGTGTTCATCCCAATTACCTTTAAAATCTAAGACACAAGCCCGTAACATATCTTCAAGCGTCTGAATGGTCCGCTCGGCCTGTCCATCGGTCTGTGGATGGAAAGCTGTGCTGAGATTCACCTGAGTTCCCAAACCTTGCTGAAACTTCTTCCAAAAGTTAGCTGTGAACTGAGCCCCACGATCTGAGATGATATAAAGTGGAGTGCCATGAAGTTTTACTATCTCCTTGATGTACAATCTTGCATATTGCTCCGCAGTATCAGTGGACTTGACAGGCAGGAAGTGAGCTGATTTGGTGAGTCGATCTACTATCACCCATATTGAATCGAACTTACGCTGTGTGCGAGGTAAGCCCACCACGAAATCCATATTGATCATCTCCTATTTCCACCTTGGTATTTCTATAATCTGAGTTAATCCACCGGGCCGTTGATGCTCGGCCTTCACTTGTTGACAGTTTGGACATTTAGCTACAAAGTTTTCTATATCCCTTTTCATACCGTTCCACCAATAAATCTCCTTAAGGTCATGATACATTTTCGTGGAACCTAATTGTACAAAATATCTGGAAATATGTGCCTCTGCCATTACCCTTTCCCGAAGTTCGTTCACGTCCGGAACACATAGTCTGTCTTGACACCGCATTACACCATCTTCACTGCTGAGTACAAATGCCGAGGTCTTGTCATTCATAACTACTTCCTTTACCCGAACTAATGCTGGATCCATGGACTGTTTTTCCTTGATTTCCGCGACCATTGATGATTCTGCTCCATTATGCATAAAAATATCCCCCTCGTCTGACGCTGAGATACGAACCCCCAAACTGACTAATTGGTAAACCTCTCGAGCCAGGGGTCTCTGATCCACACCCAAATGAGCCAACTACCCATGGATTTTCGACTAAGAGCGTCGGCTACCACATTTGCCTTCCCTGGATGGTACAATATGTTCATATCATAGCCCTTGAGCAATTCTAACCACCGCCGCTGTCTTAGATTTAGCTCCTTCTGCTTGAACAAATACTGGAGGCTCTTGGGGTCTGAAAACACATCTACATAAACTCCATAAAGATAGTGCCGCCATATTTCAAAGCAAACACAATTGCCGCGAGCTCCAAATCATGTGTCGGATAATTCTTCTCGTGATTTTTTTGAGTTATCTCGAAGATACGCTATAACCTTTTTGTGTTGCATCAACACACACCCCAAACCAACCCTGGAGGCATAACTATCACCTTAACACTTTACATCATTAGCGGAACATCTTTATTATATCCCTCTTACATAAGACCTTCCACGAATTTAGTTCTACTATAATTTCTTTGATATAGTTACGACCCCATCTGAACCATTTCTACTAACTCTTACGATTCTTATCAAAAGGCATTACTGAGTGAGTTTTCTCATATGACCTCCTATCTCAAATGAATAGCACTGGCTAACTTGCACATATACCCCGAATAACACTAACTTGCACGGCATTGTATCGAATGTAAAGTAGCATTGTGCTCTAACTTTTCTTAACCAACCTCTTCTCCCCATATGTGCATTATAGAATTTAAGAAATTGCACTACTTCCGTTGTGAAAATTCCTAGCATCCCTCCTTACGGTTAAACACCTCTCAAAACGTATATCAACAACCTTTATATGCATATGACTTAGGAAGGGTCACTAGCCCGAGAAAGGTATTCTCTGAAACTTTAAATCCTCCTCAATACTTCAACAACAACTTTTGGTTTTACTCTTAAGTGTAAGGCTTAGTCCACTCGATTCTATCTCGGATGAGTAACTCGCCTTATTCCCCATGTTATAGTTACCAATAAAGTTCCCTGATATTGCCGCTTAAGAGTTATCATGCCAAACACGTCTAGTCTGTCACGAGTTTTCATCCTCTTTCAATCCATTCCGAACCTTTCATTCCCATCTTTTTTGCGGATAGTGCATAATTAATAGCTTTAATGTTCCACACATTTGTCTGTCTCTTGTGAATTTGAAAAATCATTATGTCTTGTTTAATCATTTTACAGTACCACAACCTCACCAACGATAACCTCGCTTCCCATTGTGTGTAGACATGAACTATCTCTAGACCTCTTTAGTTGATATTCAGTGTCATCCAAGTCGGTTGCATTGCGGTTAATCCCTTATAACTTTTATTAACACTTGTGCTTTAGGTGAGTCCACCATTCTGATGCAAAAATTGTTTTAAATGACCATGACCATCTCAATTTAAAGGTTTTCTCCCCATTTCTTCTCACCCCATTCTTCCTAGTTAGTGAATAGCCACGCACTCTTCCATATATTACGTGGTCTCTTACCTTAGGTATTCCATCCGGCTCACCTCTTAACTCTTATTGGGACATATGTAGCAAGGAGTGTTCGTCTGAACATCATTTAACACTTATCTATTTGTAAGGCTCTTTAGAGGCTCTCTATCAAGCCCCAATTACCATCTTGGGTTGTCGTGGCAACACATTCATTTCTCCCACTCGTTTTGGCTTTCTTAGTATCCCGAAACTTTGTTTAAATCACAAATCTATGATTAGCCCATTCTAGGAACTCACAATCTTTCACATTTGACATATGGTACCTCCTTGGGTCCCATTTCTCCCGACCTTATGACAAGTAAAAGTCTCTTTACAAACATACTCTTATTTTCTAGAATCGTTGACCCTATCAGTCACATTGCCATGCGTGAAGAATTTACATTCCTTAATCTCTTTTCTAGACCATTCATGTCTTCACCGAAATATTCAAATATCATAACTACATGGTCTCGCTCTTGTTTCATTGTATTTAAGTAGCCTCACGATGGTCCTCCCTCTCCCACATGGGGAAAATGTCCTGGATCTTGACACAAGTCTTGAGTTTAGAAACTTTAGGGACATATGCCTCATATATCTATCCCTCTTATATGCATACTCGACTATTAGGAAAATTTAAGTCACCATAGTATTGATCTCATAAGTTCCCTTCTCCTATTCAGCCACGTAGGTATGGGATTCCAAGTCCCCACGCATATCCTTTATGAGTGTAACGCAACTTCGTACATTTCTGGGTCCTTATAACGTTCGTAAGACAAGGGTCTTCTCACCTAGGGTCCAATTGAGTCTCATTTCATAACTTTTTACCTCATATGAGGGACTTACACTCTCCCCATTAATCTCTTAGTCATTATCTCATATATCACGTGCTTATATAACCAATATTCTTTCACACCTTTCGATCAATTATATACTTCTTGCACTAACCATGCTTGCTATTTAAGCTTACATATCAATCATCAAATCAATGCCTCTTCGTGCGGGTAATCACTTCTAATCCTTTCCCAAATAAAGTATACTTGTAGTACTATGTACTTATACTATATATATTCATACAGTTTATTCAACAAGATACATGTGCAATCTCCATAACACCCATGTCTTTTCCTATTGGTCATGACATATGACAACACTACATAAAATAGACGAAAGAGCATTTAAACTTACCTTGAATCTCAACGCACGGGTTACAAAACAATCTTATAGTCAAGCTTTATCGCACGATTTGGAGTGATGAAGAAGGGTAATATTCCTAAATGTCCGTGTAGCCCCCTACTTATATGATGTGGTCGACAACACACCTATAAGAAGGGCACTACTAGACACGGCTCCGAGACATCCTAGGACACTTTAAAACCATATGCTCTGATACCAAGTTTGTCACGCCCCAAATCGAGGGACATGACCGGCGCCTGACCGGGTTGCCCCAGTCAAGCGGACCTTGGGTGCCTTTCACTCCCACGCGTTACCCCTGTGTTAACTGTTTCTCATTAACCAATTATCTTACCAATAAAGACTGATTTCACAATACATAAACATAACCATGTGATTTATTTACTAACAATTCATAATTTATATTTACAACGCCCCATACATATACATAGGCCACAATCCCACAGTTTACATGTCTACAGAGCCTCTAGGATACAAAAGGGAATACAATACTTGCCGGTAACAAGGCCCCGACTATACCTTACAAAATCCAAAAGAAAGTCTGAAATAAAAGTGGCATGAGCCACACTGTGCCCCGAGGAAGAAAGGGGCTCACCAAAACGGGCAGTGGAAGGAGAAGGATACTACTGCCGATGAGCTGAAGTGCCTGCTAGTGATCCACCTACAATCATAACACGAATGTAGCGTCCCCGGCAAAAGGGACGTCAGTACACTTGAATCGTACTGGTATGTATGGACAAACTTTGTCCCAAGTAAACTCAAGCCATTAAATTACATCAACAATTAATTAAGCCAGCCAACCATGTTTCCACATTTTCCTCATTTCAAATAATTCTCACACAAAGCACTTTCTACAATCAACCAATTTAACAATAACCAATCAATCACGTAAAGAACAAGTAGTCAAACAAAGGGGCAATCAGTGCCCCACAGGTTGCAAACTCTCCTACTGTCTCCTTTCACAATTTCACATTATTGATTTATGTATCAATTTTTACTAGCGATTTCGATCGCTTTCCATCCTTATTGCCCCTGACCACCCTTATTACCTCGGCCACCCTTATCACCCCAACCCACACCTTATTTCACCACGTTGCAGCGCGCAACACGACCCCGCCTTACAGTTGAAAACACAACAATTTCAAACAGCAGATAAGGTACTACACACAATTTCAACAAGTTCAAATAAGCAACTTGCACATTGTTTCATGTTCTCAATTACTTCTCAAGCCAATATCACAACCAAGTTACAATGTTTCCACATTCAAGAATATTCACACATGTATATTCAACAATTTTCCATAATTCAAGTGTTTCATCTCTTTCCACAATAAACCAATTCTCAAGTGTTTCGTTTTCTTTCCACAAGGTGCCATATAGGCCATCATAATCATTATTCACAAATTCTTTACCCAATTCAACTCTCATTTACCTTTCGGTTCATATTTCATACCACAACACTCATAGTTCAACAACAACTTTGAATATCCAACAACAACATCAAATAATCACATACAATTTCTCAAATCAACACATGCCAAACAATTTTACACATAAGGGCGATTTCACAAGAATCAAAATTAGCCATACATACCTGGTGATGAGTTTTCTTCCTACTTTATGATTACCCAAGATATCCTACTCTTGCCAACCTTGTTCTTGAAGACTCTTACTTCTACTCACTTCTTTTTTACTAGAAATCAAGTTCAATAATCATGCATGAGTGTAAAAATTCTACTTTTAAAAGCTATTATATGAAAACCTCTCTTTACCCAATTAAAACTGAAAATCAAGAAAATAGTTAGGGTTTTTACCTTGAAAATATTGGGGAAGTTGAATCCTTGCCCTAGAATCCCTTGGAATTAAGTAGTTGAAACAATCCTTGAAGATGAAGAACTTCTCTCTCTAAAAACCCTCTCCTCTCTCTCTAATTTTTGGTAAGATAATATGATAAAATGAAGAAGAAGTGTGTTATATTAAAGAAGAGATCGGGTCAAAATGTTACAAAATCTGGGCCGGGGTCGAATATGCGGTCACTATGCGACCGCAGAATCCACATGCGGTCCGCAAAGTGACCGCAAAATGGCCTCAAAGTTATGCAGGTTCTGTTAAGGAATGCGGCCAAAATGCGGTCCGCATGTTTGATCTGCCGTCGCAAAATGCACCGCAGATTTGACATGCGATCGCATATCGACCGCACATTTGACACGATTTTGGAAACTCTCTGGAACGATTTGCGGCAAGAATGCGGTCCGCATGTCAGGTTTGCGGTCGCATTCTTGACCGCATATTTGACACTTTTCGGAAAAATTAATTCTCTACATTTTTGAAACTTAAATCACTACCAAGGTCCGAACCGCGGCGAGCAAGCTCGCCGCGAAGAATTCTACGCATTCCTAACACATTATTCGGACCATGACACCACATCTACTAGGTTTTTATGCACAAAAATTTTACGGGGCCTTACAGATTGGTCCAAATAAGCAGCGGCCGGGATGATGCATAACGACTCGAGCAAATGTGTTTGTTTTTAAAGTCGTTGCATCGTATTCATGCGCTAACAACTAACGAGTGTTGATGTCTGTGAGTCCAGATTCTCTAGGCAACTGGCATTCTGACTACCCACCCATACAATACCAGATACAAAAAGATGACAAAGGCTGTGTCCCAAGAAATTGAGGCAACTATTGTGGATCCTGCTCACGAAGAAGAGATTGTGGATGTGGCAGGAATGAAGGAAGAAATGTACAAGCTGAGGCAGCAGATGGCCGAGATGTACCAGGCCTGGTCTAGAGGTCAACCACTACCAGCCTACCCTGCCAACCCCGCATATGTCCCTCCAGCCAATCCTAATCCCGAACCACCTACAATGAACTCATCCTCCACCTACCCCGACTACCCTCACTACTATGCCTCCACCTCCCAGATACCACCACCTCCTGCCAAGCAAGCACCACCTCATATACCACAAGTTGCTCCCGTGTTTGTGGCACCTCGGCCCGCTGCTATGCACAAATCCTCTAGTGAACCAATGTTTCATATACATGATCCTCACTACTACCCTCTAGAGCCAACTTTCCGACAACATGAGTCTCATGCTCCGATGATAGAAACAGGTGAAGAAAGGATTGCAAAAAGTGCCGGGCAGGAAGAGATGGCCCGAAAAGTGAAAAGTCTGGAGAATGCTTTCCGAACTATGCAAGGACTAGGAGGGAAGGTGAGTGTAGCCTACAAAGACCTGTGTCTGTTCCCCGAGGTGCAGCTTCCCGTGGGATTCAAGTTGCCAAAATTCGACATATATAGCGGACACGGGGATCCGGTAGCTCATCTCAGAGGATACTGTAGCAAGATGAGAGGTGCGGGAGGTAAAGATGAGTTATTGATGGCGTACTTCAGCCAGAGTCTGAGTGGTTCAGCTTTAGAATGGTATACTCGACAAGACCATACAAGGTGGTTCGTCTGGGATGACCTAGCACAAGCCTTTGCAAGTCACTTTCAGTACAACTTGGAGATCATACCCGACAGGTTATCCCTTACCAAGATGGAGAAGAAGCCAGGGGAAAGCTTTAGGGAATACGGTTTCAGATGGAGGGAGCAGGCCGCGAGAGTAGATCCACCCATGAAAGAAGGGGAGATGGTGGATTGTTTTCCACAGGCTTTGGAGCCTACATACTACGGTCATCTCGTGTCTGCGATCGGGAAGAGTTTCAACGAAGTTGTGAAAATGGGAAGTTTTGTAGAGGAGGGTTTGAAGACAAATAAAATCATGAGTTTTTCGGCCATCAAGGCCACCAATCAAGCTATACAAACTGGAAACGGGGGAGTGATGGGAAAGAAGAAGAAGGAAGAGGTAGCAACCGTAGAAAGCAGGCCATGGAGTCGCAACCCACATTATAACCCACCAAGACCCTACCGCCAACACCCACCAAACCCGTCAACTCCATATAATCCACCACCACCATCTTACCCGCCAAACCCATACAACACATCAAGCCCATATAACCCACCACCATCACCATACCCACCAACAGTCCCACATTACCACCACCCACAAGCTCAAGCCTACCCACCACCACCACCCCATGTGTGGAGAGCCCAGGCTCCACACAATGTTTATCACACCCAGAACACATACCCAACCTCTAAACCATATAGAAACCAAAACAGGCCCAGGCCGGACTCTGAGTGGAGAAACAAGGCGAGGAAAACATTCACCCCTCTCGGGGAATCATATACCAGCCTTTATCATAGGTTGAAAGAGTTGAGGATGCTAAACCCAGTTGCACCTAAAGTTCCAAACCCACCCCCGAAAAACCTTGATCCTTCTGTTAGATGTGAATATTGTTCAGGAACAGTGGGCCATGATACCGAAAAATGTTGGCAGTTGAAGAATGCCATTCAGGATCTCATTGATGATAGGAGAATTGAAGTACAGGCTCCCGAAGCCCCGAACATTACCCAGAATCCACTGCCAAATCACCACGAGACACACATGATAGAATTGGTGCAAGGTGATAGCGGTCAAAAACCATCTCAGGATATGATGATGATAAAGTCAAGTGGTAAAGCGGAAAAGGAAGTTGTGAAAGAGAAAGCGGTTGTTGAGAAACCAACAGGAAAGCCAGTAGTGGTGGGAGGTTTGAGAGTGGTAGTGCCAGGCGCAAAGACGATTGTGACTGTGAAAGGCGCAAGTACTGAGCCAGTAATTATAAAGTCGGTAGTGCAAATGCCGGTGGTGAGTACAAAGACTGTACCTTGGAACTATAACAAGGTAGCAGTAGTTTATAAAGGAAAAGAGATTTCTGGTAAAATTAATGAAACGCATGGACTCACCCGGTCTGGAAGATGCTTTGCTCCAGAGGAACTCAGAAAGATGAAAGCAGTAAAAGAGAGCCAATTGAAGAAACCAGTGTCAGAAGAGGAAGCGGAGGAATTCCTCAAGAAGATGAAGTCACAAGAGTACTCCGTGGTTGAGCAGTTGAGGAAGACCCCTGCCCAGATCTCTCTGCTATCCTTGCTAATACACTCGGAAGAGCACAGGAGGGCTCTGATGAAGATTCTAAATGAGGCTCATGTTTCGGAAAAGATTTCAGTTTGCCATTTGGAAAAGATCACCAACAAAATTTTCGAGTCTAATAGGATCACATTCTCTGATAAGGAATTGCCCGTGGAGGGAACTGAGCACAATAAGGCATTGTACCTTACGGTAAAGAGTGAAGAGTCGGTAGTGACCAGGGTGTTGATAGACAACGGATCAAGCGCTAACATTTGCCCACTGTCAACTTTAGGGAAGCTAAACATCAGTCCGGACAGAATCCGGAAGAACAGTATAAACGTGAGAGGGTTTGACGGTGGGGGTAAAAACACATTGGGAGATATTATTCTGGAAGTGACCATCGGTCCTGTTGATTTTACTATGGAGTTCCAGGTGCTCGACATTGCCGTGTCGTATAACTTGTTGTTAGGCCGACCCTGGATTCACGCGGCCAAGGCAGTACCATCTTCTCTACACCAGATGGTCAAGTTTGAGTGGGAACAACAAGAGATTGTCGTACATGGGGAGGAAAATGCTTGTAATATGGTGACACCGTTTGATGATACTGACGGGGATAGAGGTCCTTGGGTCTACCAAGTGACGGATGCTATTGTGGTGAACAGAATTGCTGAAGGGGAGAAGTTGCCAATCCCTATGATGGCACCAACTGCTGTGATGGTGGCCAGAGAAATGCTGAGAAACGGATTTGCACCAGGGAAGGGATTAGGCAAAACATTGCAGGGAGTCATTCAACCAGTTCAAGCTTCCGGAAAACAAAGGTACATTCGGCTTAGGGTTCAAACCTACCTTTGCCGACATCCAAAGAGCCTCAAAAGCCAAAAAGAACTGGACCTTGCCCAAACCCATACCCAAATTATCCGACACCTTCATCAGGCCTGGTACAAAATATCAACCATCTGCTGCGACAGAGTGCATTGAGACCCAACTTGATGAAGAAATGCTGAGTTTTGAGAAGATGTTTTGGGAGGTGAATATGATTGAAGCAGGGGAAGGCACAAGCAAAATGGATGTGCAGTTTGTGGGACCTGGAATCATGTTAAACAATTGGGAAGCTACTCCTTTCCCTATCAGGAAGGAGTCTTGGTAGTTAGCTCCAAAATTTCATCATTGCTTTCCCAAAAGTTGTTATTGTTTTCCCATCCCCCTTATGAAAAGAAAATCACCATGTATCCCGAACTTTGTTCGTTCTTTTATCAATGAAATGCAGTTTTCCTTTTCTTCACTTTTGCCTTATTTTTCTTTATTTTTCCTTTTGTACAGTTTTGCATGTGTTGATTCTGATGCCATGTCATGCGTGAAGGATTCTAGACCCAGTTCTGACAATCACGTTACTATACAAGAAATCGAAGAAGATAGTGAAATAGAATGTGAGGATGAGGAAGCCCTGGAGGAAATAAGCAAGGACATGAAACAATACGAGGAAAACCCCAAACCGAATCTGAGTGACACGGAATCTGTAAATTTGGGGAGCGAAGATGATGTCCGAGAAACAAAGATTAGTGTACATTTGGAGGCACCCCTCAGGGATGAATTGATAAGGTTACATGAATTTAAGGACATCTTTGCCTGGTCTTATGATGACATGCCCGGACTTAGCACTGATTTGGTAGTACATAAGTTGCCTATCTATTCTGAATGCCGACCGGTAAAACAAAAACTGAGGAAATTCAAAACGGACATTAGTGTAAAGATAAAAGAAGAGGTGAACAAGCAGTTTGAGGCAAAGGTCATAAGAGTTACCAAATACCCCACCTGGTTGGCAAATGTTGTGTCGGTCCCGAAGAAAGATAGCAAAACCAGAGTGTGTGTAGACTACAGAGACCTCAACAAAGCCAGTCCGAAGGATGACTTCCCATTGCCAAACATCCACATATTGATCGACAATTGCGCCAAGCATGAAATCGGTTCGTTTGTGGATTGTTATGTCGGTTATCACCAGATCCTTATGGATGAAGAAGACGCCGAGAAAACTGCCTTCATTACACCTTGGGGAACGTACTGCTACAGAGTAATGCCGTTTGGATTGAAGAATGCTGGGGCAACTTACATGAGGGCAATGACCACAATGTTCCACGATATGATGCATCGAGAAATTGAAGTATATGTGGACGATGTCATCATAAAGTCCAGAAAACAACTTGATCATGTGAGAGATTTGAGGAAGTTTTTCCAAAGACTACGGAGGTACAATTTAAAGCTCAATCCGGCGAAGTGTGCCTTTGGAGTACCTTCAGGGAAATTACTGGGGTTTATAGTGAGTCGGCGAGGTATTGAACTGGATCCATCAAAGATCAAGGCTATTCAAAGTCTACCTCCGCCAAAGAACAAGAAGGAGGTCATGAGTTTACTAGGAAGGTTGAATTACATTAGTCGGTTCATCGCTCAATTGACATCAACGTGTGAGCCGATCTTCAAGTTGTTGAAGAAAGATGCAGCGGTGAAATGGACCGAAGAGTGTCAGGAAGCCTTTGACAAGATCAAGGAATATTTGGCCAATCCTCCAGTGTTAGTTCCTCCAGAACCAGGGCGACCTCTGATTTTGAATCTGACAGTGCTGGATAACTCCTTCGGTTGCGTACTGGGTCAACATGACGAGACAGGCAAGAAAGAACAAGCCATATATTACCTCAGCAAGAAGTTTACATCCTATGAGGTGAAGTATACCCAACTTGAAAGGACTTGTTGTGCGCTGATTTGGGTAGCTCAGAAGTTAAAGCATTATTTGTCAACATATACCACATACTTAATATCTCGGCTGGATCCTCTGAAGTACATATTTCAAAAGCCCATGCCTACGGGAAGATTGGCCAAATGGCAGATTCTGCTCACAGAATTTGACATTATCTATGTGACTCGTACGACAATGAAGGCACAAGCCATTACAGACCACTTAGCTGAGAATCCGGTAAATGATGAGTATGAATCATTGAAGACGTATTTTCCGGATGAAGAGGCAATGATTGTCGAAGAGATGGAGCAAGATGAGAAACCAGGATGGAAAATGTACTTTGATGGAGCCGTCAACAGCAAGGGCGTTGGTATCGGAGCGGTACTCATTTCAAGTACGGGTCAACACTATCCCGTCACAACTCAGCTCCGATTTTTCTGTACCAATAACATGGCCGAATATGAGGCGTGCATCTTGGGATTAAGGATGGCAAATGACATGGGTATTCAAGAGATTTTGGTCATGGGTGACTCGGATCTCTTGGTACACCAAATCCAAGGGAAATGGGAGACACGAGATTTGAAATTGATACCATATCGGTATTGTTTGCACGAGTTGTCTCAAAGATTCCAAGTCTATAGAGTTCAAGCACATCCCGAGAATGCACAATGAGATCGCAGACGCTTTGGCCACACTGTCCTCTATGTTGCATCATCCTGACAAGACATATATAGATCCGCTCTAGATCCAAGTCCGTGATCAAAATGCTTATTGCTTCGCTGTGGAAGAAGAATCAGATGGAGAGCCGTGGTATCATGATATTAGGGAATACCTGAAAGCTGGCAAATACCCTGAGCAAGCCACTGGAGACCAGAAGAGAGCCATCAGGCGTCTAGCCAATGGATTTTTCCTCAGTGGAGGAGTGGTATACAAAAGAACACCAGATCCGGGTTTATTGCGGTGTGTGGATGCACAACAAGCAGATGAAATCATGGTTGAAGTACATGCCGGAGTATGTGGACCCTACATGAGCGGATATGTTTTAGCAAAGAAGATTTTGAGAGCTGGGTATTACTGGCTCACTATGGAGCGTGATTGTATCAGGTATGTAAAGAAATGCCATCAATGCCAGGTACATGGGGATCTGATCCACTCCCCGCCTTATGAGTTTCATACAATGTCAGGACCTTGGCCCTTTGTTGCTTGGGGCATGGATGTTATCGGCCCAATAGATCCGGCCGCTTCTAATGGGCACAGGTTCATTCTGGTTGCAATTGATTATTTCACCAACTGGGTTGAAGTTAAGACATTCAAGGCGGTGACGAAGAAAGCGGTAGTGGATTTTGTGCATGAGAATATCATATGTCGGTTCGGAATTCTCAAGGTGATTATCACGGACAATGGAGCCAATTTAAACAGTCATCTCATGGCGGAAGTTTGTGAAAGGTTTAAGATCACGCACCGCAATTCCACACCCTACAGGCCAAAGGCGAATGGAGCAGTAGAAGCGGCGAACAAGAATATCAAGAAGATTCTCCGAAAAATGGTGGAGGGATCCAGACAATGGCATGAAAAGTTACCCTTTGCTCTCATGGGTTATCGCACGACGGTGCGTACTTCTATCGGAACCACACCTTATACCCTGGTGTATGGAACGGAGGCTGTTATACCCGCAGAAATAGAAATACCGTCATTACGGATCATAGCTGAAGCTGAGATAGATGACGATGAATGGGTAAAAGCCCGTCTGGAACAGTTGAGTTTGATTGATGAGAAAAGGTTGGCCGCAGTTTGCCATGGGCAGTTGTATCAACGAAGAATGGCCAGAGCATATAATAAGAAAGTACGACCTCGAAAGTTTGAAGTTGGACAGCTTGTTTTGAGGCGTATCTTACCGCATTGGGCCGAAGCAAAGGGCAAGTTTGCGCCAAATTGGTAGGGACCATTTGTGGTATCACGGGTGTTGTCTAATGGAGCATTGTATTTAACAGATGTTGAAGGAAAGTGCGTAGAGACTGCTATCAATTCGGATGCGGTCAAAAGATACTATGTATGATTCCTTTTCAATTATGTGTTTTGTATTTTGTTGTGATTTTGGAATTGAAATGACGAAGGCATTTTATTCTCTATCCAAACACTTTATCCATTGATAACCCCTTTGAGCCTTAATGAATATATTCTTTCATATCCCTCTCTCAGAATCGCTTTAGCGCAATAAGATCGAAATTGCCAAAATGAAAAAAAAAATGAATGAAAAAAGAAATGAAAAAAAAAATGAAAAAATGATGAAAAAAAAAAGAGAAAAGACAAAGAAATCGGGAAAAAGTCAAAAAGAAATCCATCTAACTAATGAAGTTGGATGAACTACGTTTGACTTGATCCCGAAAGGGTACGTAGGCAGCCTCTCTGAGGTTCAGTCACAATAAAGAAAAAATCCAAAAATTCCCCACATATTGAAACTGGGGCAGAAGTTATGTTTAATAATTCCGAGAGTTGTAAATATTTTTAACCCTCGTGAAATTTTGAGCCTTTATACCTTCCTTTCTCAACCCATCCAAAAGTCACGTTACGGTCCAAAGAAAGACCTTCTGATCGATTCCGAAGTGATAACAAATGCAATGAAGGAGGAGTGAAACATCGGACAACACTTGTGGTCAGGAAACAAAATACAAAAAAAAAAAATGGAAAAAATGAAAAAATGAGAGAGTCTCATCGGTGAAAACCTTAACCGGCACTATGAGGCGATTGTGAGTTTGAGAGAAATAAAATGAGAGAGTCTCATCAGTGAAAACCTTAACCGGCACTGTGAGATGATCGTGAGGTTGAGAGAATAAATGAGAGAGTCTTATTGGTGAAAACCTTTCGAGGCACCGTAGGGCGATCGTGAGGACTACCGGAAAAGAGAAAAGGCAGCAAAAAATAGTATCGGTTTGGGACGAAGGCAATTCAGAGTCAGAATAATGATTGGAACGAATTGGGTCAGAGTTTAAATACATGGCATGGTCAGCGGAATCAGCCAGCAAATACCCAGATAAGTTCTATCATCCCTCCAAAACACCCTTACCTTCCTTTCATTTTTCTGCATTTCATTGTTTACCTTTGAGAGCTAACTACCAGTTCCTGATAACGATAACTCGAAACAACACTGGGTCAGAAAGAAGGAAGATTTGGGAAGGAAATAAAGAAGCTTGGCAAACATGGCCAAAGGAAAAGAAAACAAAACAAAAATGGAGAAATGAGAAAATACAAAAAGAGTTTGTAAGGGATAAGCAGTTGCACAGTATGAGAAAAGCAAAAGGAAGAAAGCAATAAGAAGCAGGGACGGCAGATGCCAGTTGCCAGCGGTTTATATCTAATAAATTTTGTTTCATGCAGGGACAAATTGTCACTAATCACTTTAAAGTGAATGTGACCAATGTGGAAAATTAAAAATACCAAGAAAGAGAAAGTTCGCCAAATAAGTGGAGAAATTCACAGGTGAGAGATGATTTGGTAAAAGAAAATATCAAAAAGAGGAAGGTAACATCTTTTAAAATCCACTCCCTAGTCCTCAGGCTGCGGGAATATTTTTCTGCATTCGCATTGCACGTTTAATTTCTGTTAGGTGCCCACCTTCTAATACGGGAATACTTTCTGCATCGCATTGCACATTTAAATTTTGTTAGGTGCTCACCTTCTAATACGGGAATACTTTCTGCATTCGCATTGCACGTTTAAATTATGTTAGGTGCCCACCTTCTAATACGGGAATACTTTCTGCATCGCATTGCACGTTTAAATTCTGTTAGGTGCCCACCTTCTAATACGGGAATATTTTCTGCATCGCATTGCACGTTTAAATTCTGTTAGGTGCCCACCTTCAAATACGGGAATACTTTTCTGCATTCGCATTGCACGTTTAAATTCTGTTAGGTGCCCACCTTCTAATACGGGAATATTTTCTCGCATCGCATTGCACGTTTAAATTCTGTTAGGTTCTCACCTTCTAATACGGGAATACTTTTCTGCATTCGCATTGCACGTTTAAATTCCGTTAGGTGCCCACCTTCTAATACGGGAACACTTTTCTGCACATCATGGTTCATATAGTTAAAAGCCCACACTGGGGCAGAAAAAGAAAAGCATTGCACGTTTAAATTCTGTTAGGTTCTCACCTTCTAATACGGGAATACTTTTCTGCATTCGCATTGCACGTTTAAATTCCGTTAGGTGCCCACCTTCTAATACGGGAACACTTTTCTGCACATCATGGTTCATATAGTTAAAAGCCCACACTGGGGCAGAAAAAGAAAAAAAAAGGTAGTTTGTTGTTTTGTTTTGAGCAGGTCCAGCTCGCATCGCATTGCACGTTTAAATTCTGTTAGGTGCCCACCTTCTAATACGGGAATACTTTTCTGCATTTTGCATTGCACGTTTAATTTCAGTTAGGCGCCCACCTTCAAATACGGGAATACATTTTTGCACATCATGGTTTATACAGCTAAAAGCCCACACTGGGGCAGAAAAGAAAAAATGTAGTTTGTTGTTTTGTTTTGAGCAGGTTCAGCTCGAGATCAAGAAATACCGGTGAAAACGAAAAAAAGAGTCAGCATCAAAGAAAATCAACAAAAAAAAGGAGAGTCAGTATCAAAGAAAATCAACAAAAAAGATAGTCAGCATCAGAGAAAATCAACAAAAGAAAGAGATTCTGCATCATCAGAAAGGGAAGAAGAGCAAAAGCTAGATTAGGAACAATTGTAATCGTAGGATCATAGCTTAGAATAACTTCTTCATTTTACATTTCCTTCCCCGGTGTAATAAGGAGTAAGTCAGCAGGTCTCAACAGTGTCAATGCAACAGTGAGTCTGGTAGCTTTAAAACTGCCAGACCTTCCCGAACTACACTGACCTGATTCCTGTTTAGCCCAGATATGTAGGCAACCTCTAAAGCAGGGTGCGGTCAAAAGGTTTTCAAAAATGCTTTCACGGAATGTGCCGATGTGCAAAAATCTCTCATTATTGCTCACTTGTCTTTGCACTGAAACTCTTCGTGTTCCGATGACACACCTGTGAGCACATGATTTTTGCACCGAGCAAACAATTCCAAAATTAAAATAAATATATTTTTGAGTGCAATTACATGCTTTGTTAGAAATTGAATGCATTTTATGTGATTGAATAATTAGGAATTAGGAAAAAAAAAAAGGGCTAAGTAATTACCTTGTTTAATTAGTTAGATTTTAAGAAAATTAGAAAAAATAGTGTTAATTAGGGAAAAATAGTAGAAAATTGCCAAAAAAATACTAAATAATTAGAGTAAATAGGGAATTAGATTTTATAATTTTTCATAAAAAAAGAAAAGAAAAAAAAATATAATAAAATACATAAAATTGATTAAAATCTGGAAAAAGTACAAAAATACATAGGCATAATAAAATTGGGCCAGGTATTGTCCAGATAATTGGCCCAGTGTGCTGAGCCCAAATGATTTGGTCCGTAAGCCCTTGAATTAGCAAAGATCTTGACCGTCCAATTATGTTATCCTACGGTTGAGATTAGGGGGACGAATTTAATTAAGTAATTGAAATTAAGAGTTGATCGGAGCCGTTCGTTTGGATTGATCTTAGGGTCAAAGATTTGGTCTCCCAGAGAAGGCTGAACGGTGTCGTTTATGTAACGCATTTGGAGACCGTTGATCTTCATCAGATCAACGGTCTGGATTACCTCAGTCACGCAGCCTATATAAGGCTTTTGTCGGAGAGATTCAGCCATTCTCTAGAATCTCCTAACCCTAGCCGCCTCTAATTCTCTCTGCTCTTCTTCACCTCCATCTTCTTCAAGATCAACGGCCATGGCGGCCACCACTCCCTACGGTGGTCGCCGGCCACTTCTTGTCCCCCTTTTGTCTCCTATTCTCTTCTTCCCCTCTTCTTCGTTTCATCACACATTCATAACCCGGAAACCCCCCCCCCCTCTTTAGAACTCCGGTCACCGAAATCTACGCCGGTGACCACCAAAGAATGAATCACCGCCTCAAACCAACGCCGATCGGACCGCCTTGGTCCGATCTATCCAATCCTATCACTCACTTCCCTCGAATCTGTCCCAGTCGTCTCGAATATTCCAAATAAGGTCACCGGAAACCTAACTCCGGTGACTCCAAAGTTCAAACCCCATCAAGATCCGCCCTTTTTCCTTCCCAAACACCCCTCTTCAAACCCAGAACCCAAAAGGCTTCGTCTTTAAGCCTTAAAAGAAAACCAGAGAAGGAAAATTGAAAAAAAGGGAATAAAAGAAAAGATCCAAGAGCCTGAAAGGAAAACGAGCATAGAGAGAGTTAGGAGAGAATAGGAAGCTCGGGGGACAGGCCCCGCTAAGCTAAGTCCCCCCTCTCTGTTCTGTTATTTTTTGATTTTTTGTTTGTTTGATTTTCGTGTTTTGCATGCCTACTATGTCTTTTCTGATTTTTAACATTCTTGTCCATGATTATGTCCCCCATGTTTCTGTAGTTCATATTTCCTTGTCGCTCTTCTCTGTTAATTGTTATCTCTTCTATGTTGCTTAGTTGTTTCACATGTTAGTTTTAGGGCTTAACTTGCTCGTCTTTCATCTTCTTCCTGTTTGTCTGTCCATCTTCTCTTGTTTCTTATCTTTCATCTTGTATACCCTCGTATGTTTTTTCTGTTTTTCTTTAGACCTTGAAATCTCATGACTACATATGTTTTCTTAACTCACTTATCTTTTATATTTCTGTTTGTGTTGTTGGTTTCTCTGATTCAAAAGACCTGCGTAGTATTAAGGTTCATCTTTACTGTTCTTCTTCTTCTTATTGTTGTGGTTTTTATGATCTGCTTAATAATGTTCTTTTTCTTCTGGGTCTTCAACAGCATGTCCATTTTTCTCTTTTGGTAATTCTTTGTTGAGATTTTTGTTCTAACTTGGAGACTCGACTTAGATATTTCTCTTTGTCTTTTGTCTCCTGTTAATATTAATTCCTTCCACTTTTATGTCTAAGCCTTGACCTTTAGTCTGCATCAGTCCATCATGATTAGTTTTCAATAGGTTCGAATGAGTCTCTTCTGGCTTGTCTCATGTTTGGTTACAGTGTTAGGATTAACAGATTAGCCTCATATCTGAGCTTTGTTCTGTTTTATCTTTTCCCTTTCATCTCAACCATGATTTGATTATAGTTGGCTTTATTCTAGTTCTTTATGAGTTTCACTGTTTTCCTTTTAGCATAATTCAAGGATTAGCCATTAGACTCTTCTATTTACTTAAGGATCACTACTTCAAATAACACCCTCACATGCATGTCCTTGATCTTTCTTCTGTCACTTTTGCATGATCTTATTTGCTTCTTCATATCTTTCTTGTTTCCCATTTTCACTTTTCACATGTATACATCAAGCTAGGGTTAATACTTGAAAGTAAAATCTGATTACCATGCTTATGTTATGTGGCTAAAGTCCATCAGGTTTATGTCCAGTTGAATCTATTGACTGTTTTTGTGAGAACTTAGTGTCTGTGTATCTATAACCATGAATGCTAAGTGTTTTAGAGTTTTTCAGTATGCCATCTAGCATGAAATGATTGTGACTATGCCTGATTGATGTTAATTGACATGTTGCTACATGAGTTTAAATTAGGTGATTTGATTAGTTGATATTCAACATTATCAATCCTCTTTTCTGAGTTTTAATTGATTAATGAACCATATTTGGCTTCATGTGGTTACATGTGCAATTGTATGATGAAATGGCTAGGCTTGCAATAGTTTTATGTTAAGTATGAACACTGCTAATACTTGTCATGCTTAGGTGGATTGGTTATAGCTGTTAGTGCTAGGGTTTCATGAAAATGGCTAGTTTTTTAAATAGTTATTAACTGAAAAATCACAAAATAGGCTGTTAGTTAAATAATTGGCCTAAGAATGGTCAACTCTGCAAAGGGTTGACCTATTCTATAAGGCCCTAACACACAGCCCACTTTAAAAGTGGCTGGTTGTGCAAAATGGCTATGTCCGCAAATGCAGACTGGCCCAGGCTCTTTTTAGGGCCCTGAACATAAAATTGGTCAAACCTGCAAAGGTTTTGGGCCCAAATGTTCAGTAATTGGGTATAATTACCCAAAGCCAAGTCTCAACTTGAGACTGGCTAGATTTTAAAGAGCTACTTTTAAATAAAGCAGGCTAGTCCTGCAATTAGTTTAAAAATGAAATAAAAGGTCTTAATAAACTGAAAATGAAACAAAATGGGCTAAGTTTGAAATAGTTCCTTATATTAGAACCGGCCAGCCCTTAAATACCAATGCAAGGGCTGGCTATTAGTTAAATAGGTTCAAAAGAGGCTGAAATTTAACCTAGGTAAGCTAGTAAATAAGCAGTGCCCTTAGGGGCGCATTTGGGAATTAAAAAGGTGAAATGGTAAATAGTTAGAACCTAAGAGGGTAAGGGGGTCCTTTGTACCCCTGATTTCTGCAATTTTACAAAGATTAAAGGGTATAATGGTCTCCCTAAAAAGGGAAATCTGTAAAAATCTCAAACCCCTAAGGTTACATTGGTAAAAACCCATAAAAGGGAATCTTTAGAACCTTCCAGCACATGCTGGAAGGGTTTTGATAACTGATTTTAGGGACTAAAGTGTAAGTTTAGTAATTTTAAGAGGGGAGAAGTGGGATTAAATCCCAAACTTTTCCCCCAAGTCATCAGCCCTTACCTCAACTATAAATACCTCTGGAAAAGGGCTGAAAAGGGGTGGAATTTTGAGTAATCTAAAAATATATCGGGGTTCCAACTTAAGCAATCTGAAATGCATCTTTAGGCTAACTATTGAGAAGAAATACTAGGGAAAAACATAGCAATTTAGCAGTAATCATTTCTGGAAATTCCGGGTGTGGAGAGCTTGTGGGTTTAATCTGGTTCTCTGGGTTTCTGCTCGATTATCTGCTTGGGTTTCTCTTGTATTGCTGTTGCTGTGTTGCTGTGTTGCTGTGCCTTTACCACTCTGTTGCATTGCCTTGAGTCTCTGCTGTGCTACTTGCTTTATCCCTTAGAACTCATCGGTTATCTCTCTGTGATTCAGGTACACCATTCTTATCATTAAAGCTGTAATGCCAAGTTGCTGAATAAAAATGGAGCTCCAGATTTTGACTGTGTTGCTGAGTAGTATAGTTTAATTTTGTTTTCAATTTGTAGTATATATGTATAACTGAAAAAAACAAAAACAGGAAGATATTGTAATAGCTAGTAAAGCAATAGTAGTAGTATAATCGTAGAGATAGATCACCTAGATTAAATAGTATAAACTCTAAAACATAAGTTAGCTAACAACATTTTTAAAATCATTAAACCATTCATTCACATTGACTCTTCGTAAATTACAATCACCTAGATAATGGATTTGCACTTAAGCATAAATAAGCTTCAAAAATAGGTAAAAACATTAGATTGAATTGTTTATACCCGGGTTAATAATATTGCAATACGCTGAGTCACAATAAGATCCTTTGTTTAAGTCGTGTTTAAACCTTTGAATCATTTAGTTATAGATATTCAAATTGTTAATTGGATAAGCAAGCTGTTTAACTCATTCGTGAATGCAGTCTGTTTTTAAAATTAAGGTTTAGATCTGAGTAGTTTAAAAAAAGAAATAATCAGATAAGGCAACAACTGGGTTTGTAATGTCTAATAAGAGGTATAGCTCACAATGGAATCAGTAATATAGTAAACATCTATTATCAAGTGTTCATCGTTTCTTTAGTGTAAATAATTAGCTGATTCACTTTAATTCAACCTGATTTCCTAGATAAGTAGCTATGTTCCAGAACATCTTGTATATAATTGATTAGATCTTAATATAGAACATATTTGGTAATAACAGTTGGTTGAGTTCTCATTGATTACTGTTTATGTACCGATTCCCTTATCAATAAATAAAAATGACTTGATTTCATTTCCAATTCTGAATAGTGGTTCTCTTATATGAATTCTGTATTATGCTGTTTATTATTTCATCCGATCTGGGCTTGAATCTCCCTATGAAGTCGACTGGGCCAGCAAGCAGAAGTCATGAAACTGCCTGGGCATCAGAGACCTGGGCAGTTCGAACGCATATTTAAATGAAGAGAAGACCAGGCCCAATCAATAATATGAACTCGACGGGGCCTGGACTATTATAGTGTTAGCAATACGAATAAGGTAAAAACAATATATAGCAAATGTAGTTGAACAAAATAGGACCGGACTTTAAAATTAAATTGGGACGAGCCTCGCCCGAATAACAAGCGGGGCCCCCACTTAGTGATAAGATGACATAGTAGAATTGGAGAGGCTAATAGTGAATTCCATAGCCTCTCCCAAAGTTAAAAGCCGATATAGACTATCTTTAGGCACGATTTTAATATACCTACCTATGAACGAGTGCGCACCTGGTGCGACTCAAATCCAAATCTCGGTACAGCTGAAATACATCAAAAGTCATAGGCGTACTGGTTGCGGTATGACTCAAGGTGTGTTTTCGCGATATCGCAAATTCCTAAAAATAATATTTAATGTAAAAGCACATTAGGTTGTTAAAACCTTTAATTGAGTCAAACAAAAGTCAAGAACGACAGTGGAGCGACCGTGCTAAAACCACGGAATCCGGGAGTGCCTAACACCTTCTCCCGGGTTAATAGAGTTCCTTCTCCGGATCTCTGCTTCGCAGACATTTTTAAGAGTCAAAATTCCTCGGATTCGGGATTAACTGGTGACTTGGGACACCATTATCATTCCCAAGTGGCGACTCTGATTAATCTCTAATAAAATCCCGAACCGATTGTCCTTTAATTGGAAAAACTCCTTCCCTTACGTTATTTTATCCATCTCGGATATTTGAGCGTCGGGGTATACCCTACAAGCATATTTATATGCTTTTAAGTGTTGGGGTAGTAAAAAGGGAGGTGTGACAGAGTCTGCTTCTTTTATGTTTTGGTTTAACTTCAAAATCAGAAATATTGATATAAAAACAAGTTTGTATTCTATATTTTGTCCAAAATGGGTGAAAGCTAATGCAGTGTTTGAAGTTTCGGAGTTGTTGCTCGTGTTTCCGGCCGCGGCTCGTTGTCATGGTTTGAAGATCTGTTGAAATCCCTTCATTTCAGATTCGTGAGATCAAAGTAGTGACTGATACATGATTGATTTGAAGCTCTGTTTTTCAGTGTAAAAGGAAGAATCCTAAGGTTCATTTCTTTCCATTTTTGCACTTCTTTGGTTTAGTTTTTGGGTGTTGATTGTGTTTGCTCGCAACTCATGCCAAAATTGTTGTGTTGAGATGATTTGTGAATGTTTCCTTTCATATTTATTTGAGTTGAGTCTGGTTTTATTTTTTTAGATGTTAACAATTTTGAACCCTTATCTTGTGATTGTATCGATGCGTAAGTTGCTTGGAGGCAGTATTGTGTGAACTTTGAGGTTTTGATGTGGCTTAATTCTGAACTATTAGGACAGTCAAATATGTTAATAATTGTTGGTGTAAGCAAGGAAAATCATTCATTCAAGCTTGTTAATTGTTCTGATTTGCATATTGCCCTTTATAAATACCTTTGGATTAGCTTTGTAACAAGTAAGTAGGAGAAGAGCAGGTGGTCTTAGTTTGAGTGATGCGATTTTTAGCTTTGCCAGTTACGAATCTCTACATTCTGAAATTCTGTTTTAGCTTTACTATAGACGTATTTAGAATTCAATACCTTTAGTGTTTAATTAATTAAATTTCTTTAAATGACTTGGGTGTGCCATGCCAAATAAGTCTCAATTGTATGGCCCTCATTTTTTTTTAATCTTGAATTGACCCTTACATCCCGAGGCGTGCCATTTAGCAAATTTCAATGGCCCTCGCAAAGTTTAAACGCGTAGTTGCTTCAGACGCGTGTAAATAAATTACTTTCCTAAATACGGGTGCGCATTTATGTGACCCAAATCTTACTCTCGGCGAAACTGAAATGCATTAAAGTCACAGGCGTACTGGTTGCGGTGTGACTCGAAATGTGTTTTCGTGACGTCGCAATTCTTCTAAAATTAAAAAGCGGGATATTAGAAGCACATAGTTAAAATATGTAAAGAAATCAGATAAAAGCAAAAATTGCAGTTGAGCGACCGTGCTAAAACCACGGAATCCGGGAGTGCCTAACACCTTCTCCCGGGTTAACAGAATTCCTTATCCAGATTTCTAGTTTCGCAGACTGTATTACAGAGTCATAAATTTCCTCGGACCGGTGACTTGGGACACCATTATTTTCCCAAGTGGCGACTTTGAAAAATTAAATAAATTGATCCCGTTCCGACTGTCCTTTAAGTGGAAAAAACTCCTTCACTGATTATTATTATATTCCTTCTCGGAGTGTAGTATTAAACAACGGCACATTTACATTTTACGTGTATGTGCGGTAAAAAAGGAGGTGTGACAGCTCTGGCGACTCTGCTGGGGATAAAAACCCAGAACTTCGGTTCAGGGTTTAAGAATTCGAGCTCAGTTAAATTGTTGTTTTTGTCTATATCTGATTTTATTATATGTTTGATTAATGTGCTATATGTTTACCGCTTTGATATTATCTGAACTGTACATATAAACTGTGCCGAAACCTTTCTTTTCTCACCCCCGGGGATGTGCTCACTGGTTGAGACTCCCTATTCTGTTAGTGTCATACCCCAAAATAAGAAAGAGGCTCGAAAAGTTTCTAAGCCGGCTGGCCTTTTGGTTCCCGGAAAGGAGCTCCTTCCTCAACTCGAGTTGTCCGCTCGGGTACACAGTCTAGAACACATACCCATGTTTTAAACTTAGAATAACGTGACTTCATGCCGGATCCCTAGTAGGAACGCTTATTTGCATCATGTTGCATTTGACTTAGGGGACTCAACACAGGGGTTGGGTCCGTCTAGGACAGGCAACCTGAAATAAAAAAAAAGACCATCCTGTTGCATCCCTGTTTGTTTCACGCAATTATTTGTTTCAGACTTGCATGCCGACCGATTTGTAAATATTGAGGAAAAATGAAGAAAAAAAGAGAAAAGAAAAATAACAGTGTAGAGAGATAACTACTCATTTTTAGAAAACAAACCAATGCCCAAGTATTGTCGAAACTCTACCGGATTTTGAGAATAAAAAGGAAAAAAGAGAATTGTTATTTTTAAAATAGTTTGTTATTACTTAAAAGAAAGAAAAAAAAAGAAAAAAAATGTTTTATTTTAATAATTAAAAAAAAAACTAGCTTTATTTTTCAATAAAAATAAGTGATTTTATTCATAAAAAATATAGTCATTTGTTTGTCAATAAAATGAAAATTATAATAGGTCGTTTTATATGCCAATGAATTGAAAAACTAATAGTTCGTTTTCAAAAATAATTCGTGTTGCTTGTTTATAATAAAAAAAAAATGTTTATAATAAATATATATATATATATATATATATAATGAAAAAAAAACATAAAAGAAAAGGAAATGTCATTGTTTTCAAAAGTAGTTTTCTTTATCTGACCGAACTACGCAGGTTTGATTCTCGCCATTAGGTGGGATACGTAGGCAACCCTCATCGGGTCCAACCACCCCTTCAAAAAATTAAAAAAAAATGTCGAAGTTTTAGTTTTCAATAAAATCAAAGTGATGCCATTTTGAAAAATAGTTGAATGTTTCGAAAGGACGCCGGAAGGCTGTTTTTGCAAAAGTAGCCACTTTGAATCATTGTAAATGATTTTTGGGCACAACCTTGAAATATTTCCTCACGGAAATGTTGAAAGGTCGTAGCCGCAAAATCAAGTTTGGGTTAGCACACCTTTCAAAAAATAAAAAAATGTGTGTTTAATTTTGTCAATAAAATCAAAGTGATGCCATTTTGAAAAATAGCCGAATGTTCCGAAAGGACGCCGGAAGGCTGTTTTTGCAAAAATAGCCACTTTGAATCATTGTAAATAATTTTTGGGCACAACCTTGAAATATTTCCTCGCGGAAATGTTGAAAGGTCGTAGCCGCAAAATCAAGTTTGGGTTACCACACCTTTCAAAAAATCAAAAAAAAATTGTGTGTTTAATTTTGTCAATAAAATCAAAGTGATACCGTTTTTAAAAATAGCCGAATATTCTGAAAGGACGCCGGAAGGCTGTTTTTACAAAAATAGTCACTGTGAGTCATTTTAAATAATTTACGGGCATAACCTTGAAATATTCCTTGTGGAAATGTTGCAAGGCCATAGCCGCAAAATCAAGTCCGGGTTCACACCCCTTTTGCAAAATTTAAAAAAAAAACATATGGTTGAAATGGCCACATTTGGCATTTAAACTTTCTCAGTCTTATGTTGGCCTGTGTCGAAGCTGAACGATGCCCCATGGGCCCTAAGATGAAAAATTTTGAATTTGTAGTCTCTTAAATAAAATTTTGCAAAAAATAGCCGCTTTGTCAAATAAGTCATTACATGGCCAATTTTGTAAAAATAGTCAATTGACATTAGAAACTTCTCAGTCTGATGTTGGCTTATGGCGATGCCGAACGATGCCCCATGAGCCATAGGATGAAAAAATTTCCAAGTTTATCTTTCTTAAATAAATTTTACAAAAATAGCCATTTTGTCAAATAAGCCATTACATGGCTAATTGTGTAGAAATAGTCATAATTGGCGCTAAAAATATTTTTATTCTTGTAGAAATCTCCGGCACAAGGTGTGAAAGTTTTTCATCAGAGTTTGTGGTTGGAGTCGGCTTTTACAATTTTTTCAAAAAAAAAAGAAAAAAAAATCAAATATTCATCTCTTTATTTCTTGCATTAATTTGCAAGAACTACGCTCGGTCTGATTCATGCGGGGTCATGATACGTAGGCAATCCACATTGGATTCGACGATATCCATAGCCAAAAAGAAAAAAAAACGAAAAACTACAAAAAGAAAAAAAAAGAGAAAAAGAGAAAAATAGAAAAAAAAACAATTTAGAAAATAAAGGAAAGTTGGCGAAGCACAGATACGAGAAGCTGGAATGACACATGAAACTGAAGCAAATGCATGATAGAAATGTTTAACTGCCTAGGTTCATTGCATCCCTAATGTGCGTTTACCTGTCTGTCAAATGCCCTAACGCTAACGTGATGACTTCGCTTTGTTGTGTCCATTTACAGAAAGGTGGTTGGTTGTGGTTCTAAAATAACTCTTCCCCGTAAGACAAAGTCAGAGGACAATGGCAGATAATCTCAAGACTAAGTGGGTTGATACCGATACCCGACAACAGCTGGTTGAACGGAACCACGGGTTAGTAGAAGAAGTCAAGATATTGAGACAACATGTGGCTGATATGTATCGGGCGTGGATGGATGGAAAAGCACCACCCCCGCCACCACCTAGCTTCCTCGACTCTGTCCTTACCCGTACAATGAACCCGATGCCAGATGATCCCCCACACTCTCCATATATACCCGCCTATCACAACTTCTCCAGCCACTCGAGTAGCTCAATTACTCGTCCCCCAGCTATGTTTTCACAACGCTACTCCCGTCCCCAACACCACTACTCTCCCCGGGACACCCAAAATCGTATTTCACCTTCCAGGTACCCAGCTCCACAAAAAGCCTACCAACCCCCACGAACATACTGGAAACCCCCTGGGTCAGGTTTCAGGCCAAATAAGGCGTTTAGGGAGGAGAGGTTGCTGAAGCGAGAAAAAGCTCTTACCCCTATCGGAGAATCCTATGCAAGTCTGTTTGAAAGGTTAAAGCATGTTGGCCTGATTACACCGCTCCCCAGATATACTCCCGACCCACGTGCAAGAAGCTTCGATCCTACTGCACGATGTGCATACCACTCCAATGTCAGAGGGCACGATATTGAGAGTTGTCGTACCTTGAAAAGGGAAATAGAAAGAATGATTCAAAAAGGGTGGTTGATTGTGGTCAATGATGATGACATGGGGCACACGAATCCTCTGGGGGGTGTATTGACTGAAGCTAAAAATATTGAAGCAGATGGCAGCCTCGGCAATATTGATGCAGAACTTAGTGGCTAAAGCGTCGTGGTTGGTAATTGGGAAGACACTCTATCTTTTGGTCAGCTAGATGGAGCTTTGGTGGTTCGTTTTTGTTGTCATTTCTGTTGTCCGAGTTATTTTTAGGGTTGTCTTGTGGTCAAACCCTTTTGTCCTAGCAGTTTGCTTTGGCCTTGCCCAGTTTTGTTTCAGGGATGTACTCTAGTTTGTTTTGCTTGTTTTGTCATTGAACCATTTCGTCATTAGTTTAATGAAGCTTTCGGTCTTTTGTTAACTTCCGGTCATTTTATTTGTTTAGTTCTTTTTACCCTTTAGATTTGTCTTGTGCTCAAACGCCGAATCTAGTGACACGACATGTGCACACATAATTGTGGCTTAATTCTAAAAGTTAATCATGAAGCAATTGGAAGATGATCGGGTCATCTAAAGGAAATAAAAACAATTTGAGACTATTTGGATCCCGAGTCATGTGAAACCGGGGCAAGTAAAAAGGAAACAGTCAAAGGCAAGCAGCCAAAATTGACATGGGGTCGTTCATAATAATGAAAATGAGAGTGTTGCCCAACAAGTGCTTTAAAGATATGACGAATATTAATTGTGTTGTTTACACTTGGCATGTTTTGAAGATTGGAATGACGAAGGCATATTTTGTTCTGCTATCCAAACACTTTATCCATCGTCAACCCTTTGAGTCTTATTTTAAATTCTTTCATACCCCTCCTTCGAAATTAGTTGCAAAGACTAGAAACACAAGTTTGAAAGGCAAAAGAAGAAAGGGATAAACAAAAAGTAAAGAAAAAGAAAACAACAAAAAGAGATAAAGAAAAGAAAAAGAAAAATGTATGAAAAAAAAACTTGAAAAAGAGGAATTGGGAACTACGTTTGACCTGATTCCTCAAAGAGGATACGTAGGCGCTTCACAGCTCGGTCATAGTGTAAATAAAAATCAAAAAAATCCCCAAGCAAAAACTGGGGCAACAAAAGTTGTGTTTATAAAGGAAAATATAGGATTCCGAAGGTTGCAATTTTGAACCCAATTTGTTTTATTTTGAGCCTTTAATACCCTTTCTTTCTAGCACTGTCCAAACCCACATTACGGTCCAAAGAAAGACCTTTTGACCAATCTTCAAAAGAGGCTGAGTTAGGCAAATGAGAGAAGTTTCATCGGGACATAACATTCTGATTCCCGGCAGAAAGACTCCGATCTCCAGCAGAAAATAGGAGAGCCTTAGTAGTAACACCACCAATCCCCAGCGGAAAAGTAACACAAATGAGAGAGTCTTAGTGGTGAAAACCTTCACAGGCACCATAAGGCGATGAAAGCTGAGAGAAAACCGAAATGAGAGAGGCTTGATAGTGAAAACCCGTCGGGCACTACAAGTCGAACGAAGATTGGAAACGAGATAGGAAAGCCCTAGGAGAAGATTACAAAAGGCGGTTTAACGATGGAGGATAGGCTATATGCGCATGTCATGTCCATTAGAGTTGGTATCCACGTTTGATAGGTTTATTTTATAATTTTTCTTTTTAGAGAGTCATCCTCGTTTTTGTCTTTTATTCTTTTTCTTTTTATCTTTCTCCTTTCGTAAAAAATTCCCCAATAGAGTCTGTTTGTAAGAAATGACTCCAAAATTTTCCATCAGCTTTCCAATTATGCAAGACAGAATGTGATTGGTACACCCAAGTGGTATAAGTGAGGAGGGATCAAGCGCAAAGCCAGTGTCCAGAAGGATATTCCCCAGCAATAGGAAATCGACAAAGGGGTGGATCGGTGTGAAAAAGGATAGCAATGAAGGTTAATGACCTCAAGGCCAAGGTTAATGAGACTCAAAAGTCGGGAAATGCTCATTCCGTAGATATACCGCAAAAGAAGGGGAGATATCCCCAGCAGAAAGGTATTTACAGTGACAAAGGTGAACAAAGAAAATGGTTCACCAGTAAAGCATGCAAGGTTTTCACGCAGGGTTACTATCATAGAAATTCGGGTGGTCAGGATACCAGTGGAAAACCACGTGGAAAGGCTCGCGAATAAAAGAATCATCAAGGAAGGCTGGGAAGAAAGAAAGGAGAAAACTATCCCCAACATGAATATCATCAAATGATAACATCCCCAGCAGGGTCTGACAATGAAACGCAGAGCAGGGAAAGAAGAGGAGAACCATCCCCAGCAGGAGCACCACAACCAGCCACCACATTTTAAAACTAACCAATTTTTCTTTGATTTGAAACAGGAAGAAGAGGGGTTGTTGGCAGAAAAGCATGCCACGAAGAAGATTCTCAAACTGGGGCAGAAAATTTTCTCCCGTTGTGAAAATTTTCTCGAAACCAAATACCCGGTTGGGGAAAGAAGCCAGATAACGCGAGGAAATGGTCTTTGAACCCGATTATCCCCAGCAGCTTTGAAAAAAAAACAACAAGTTGTGATAGAGAAAATTATTCCCCCAGCAGACAAGACAAAACGAGGAAGCTTGCGTTCAGAAAAGCAAGAGGCTGGTATCATCCCCAGCAGTTCTCGGAAAAATGAAACACTGATTTCGAGATTTCTCCGGCAGCATTATATCCTACAAGTTTTTCAAGAGAGCCAAGCGCGAGTCCCGAATGAGGTTTGGAAAGAGGAAAAAGGAAAAGGGATCCCCCGACAGTGTAATCCCCAACGATCCCGGGAGAGAATAAAGGTTTTGAAGTAAGTAGAAAAAGAGGAAATAAAGAAGATTTCCCCAGCAGCATTACCCCAGCAGGTAAGTAATTAGTTCCAAAGATATCCCCAGCAGTCAAGAGAAAATAACACGACCCAAGAGGAAAGCAATTCCAAAACAAGGTAATTCAGAAGAAAGGATGGCCAAGAAGCGATGCAAGAAGAAGAAAGTGGTGCAGGAAGCAAAGGAAGGCGAATGGAGTGGCGATTTATTTTCAAAGGATGTTGTTGAAGTCAGGAGCCCGCCTGAAGAATAGAGTGGCGATTTATTTTCAAAGGATGTTGTTGAAGTCAGGAGCCCGCCTGAAGAATGGAGTGGCGATTTATTTTCAAAGGATGTTGTTGAAGTCAGGAGCCCGCCTGAAGAATGGAGTGGCGATTTATTTTCAAAAGATGTTGTTGAGGTCAGGAGCCCGCCTGAAGAGAGGAATGGCGATTTATTTTCAAAAGTCGATGTTGAAGTCAGGAGCCCGCCCGAAGAATGGAGTGGCGATTTATTTTCAAAGGATGTTGTTGAAGCCGGAGCCCGCCTGAAGAATGGAGTGGCGATTTATTTTCAAAAGATGTTGTTGAAGTCGGAGCCCGCCTGAAGAATGGAGTGGCGATTTATTTTCAAAAGATGTTGTTGTTTCAGTGAGCGCCTGATGAATGTAGTGGCGATTTATTTTCAAAGGATGTTGTTGAAGTCAGGAGCCCGCCTGAAGAGAGGAATGGCAATTTATTTTCAAAAGTTGTTGTTG
The DNA here is from genome assembly GCA_032618575.1 of Nicotiana noctiflora. NCBI lineage: Eukaryota > Viridiplantae > Streptophyta > Magnoliopsida > Solanales > Solanaceae > Nicotiana > Nicotiana noctiflora. The sequence goes on from JASVEL010002833.1 coordinate 78,070, forward strand.
AAGTCAGGAGCCCGCCTGAAGAGAGGAATGGCGATTTATTTTCAAAAGATGTTGTTGAAGTCAAGAGCCCGCCTGAAGAGAGGAATGGCGTTTTAATTTGCTAGGATGTTGAATTCAGGAGCCCGCCTGAAAAGAGGAATGGCGTTTTAATTTGCTAAGATATTAAAGTCAGGAGCTCGCCTGAAGAGAGGAATGGCAATTTATTTTCAAAAGATGTTGAAGTCAGGAGCCCGCCTGAAGAGAGGAGTGGCGATATATTTTGGAAGTTGTAGTTGAAGTCAGGATGCCCGCCTGAAGAATGGAGTGGTGAGTTATTATTTTGAAGTTGTTGTTGAAATCAGGTGCCCGCCTGAAGAATGGAATGGCGATTTATGATTAGAGTTTGTCGATAAAGTCAGAAGCCCGCCGGAAAAGCAGAACGGCGTCTCAGTTTCCAAGATTTGATAAGGATAGTGAACAATCGGAAAGTGACAGAATGTAACGGAAACCCCCAGCATGAAATCAGAAGGAAGGCAACAAGGATAAGAAAAGATAGATTCGGACTTCGAAGGAGAATAGCTCGAAGATCATAAGTAAGGGAATTCTCTTCAGAGTGCAATGCAAGATAGCAACAAAAGAAGCTTGCGACCAGAATGCGAGTCAACAGTCCGAGATGATCAACAGAAGTCAGTCACAATGAAAAAAGGCAAGGAGTTAATCCAAGTGCAGAAGTTGATGAAAGATGTGGTGTGCTCAAGACATGGCCGAGGTCACAAGCACTGCATACCTGGTCTTGATCCAAAAAGCGGCACCTGCAACTAGCAAGTATCAAAGGTTCAAATTTAGAGTCCGCATGAAGCACCAACCAATACTCAAGATCAAGCTTCATAAGACTTATAGATAGGAATCTTGTAACTAGTAGCTGATAGGTTTAGTTAGTCCTTCTCATGCTTTGATTTTTTATGTAATAGCAGGACCACGGACCGGAACCTCGATGGAACGAAACCTCGACGGAACAACACCTCGACTGGCTCTCCACCTCGGTATACCCCTTCCTCACTCACTTTCGAACTACACGTGGCCTGATTCCTTTATAGCCAAGGATATGTAGGCAGCTCAGATACAAGGGCTCGGTCACATTCCTCTTCTTTTAGTTTAGTCCCTCCGAATAAGGGTCGGGTCAAAACACTTATCTCGTCGTTCTTTGTCTGAAAACTCTTTGTGTTTTCAGTCAAAGAGGGGCAGCTGTAGATGCGTGATTTTGCCCCTACCCGAGATTTTTTATATTTTTAGCGTAAAATATTTAGTTTAGTTTTAATATAGCTGTTTTAGCTAAATTTGACTCTTTTGCTTTATTTTTACCTTAAAATGAAAAATAACAAAAATATAATTTTATTAATGTTTCGTAGTTATTTTAAACTTGAAAAATACAAAAATAGTACTTTATATTTTTATCTTTTTATAAAAACGAAAATAATAAAAAAAAGTTTCATTAATATTTTGTAGTTATTTTAAACTTGAAAAATATAAAAAATAGTTTTATTTTAATTATGAGTATTATAAGTATTTTGATTACCTAGGATTAATTAAATAACACCATTCTCGGTTCCGGGCAAAGAATAATATTCGGGTTCAAACTACCCGGTTTTATAATTTTCGGACCTAACCCATAATAATCTGAGCCCACCACACGTGGGGGACACGGACGAAGCACGAGATGAAGCCCATGACTATTGAAACCCACGTGGAGACCCATCACTCTTGGTCTCTCACGTGGGCATCTAGGGAAGAATAAAGGACAAAAGCTTCTTGCTCATTTTAATACAAATACACGGACAGAATATTATGGGAGAGGATGGGCATCAACATTTTTAAAATAAAAATGGGACTGTTCGGTTGGCTCTTTTTGAAAAGGAGTCAGACAATACATATAATATACACACAATACACATTGAAAAAGGGAGAAGAGGCCCACGGTGGAGGCATTATTTTTTTGGTGAAGAAGACTTCTTCTTCAGGAGGCTGAAGAAGAAAGAACCTACGAATACACTTTGGAAAAAAGAACATATACAAAAAACATTTTTGACTGTTGCTGGATCTTCTTCCTTCAGCAAAATATCCAAAACAAAAACCTACAGCCCCTAATTTTATTGATCTTCTTCGCTACTCCTCATAAAAACGCCCAGCAATACCTTCCCCAAAGACCAAGTCTCTCTTACCACCCAAAGTCGAGCGCACACAGACAAAAAGGAGCTGCTGCTTCAACCAAAACAGAGACAATTACCGATCTTTTCTTCTTCTTCAACAAAAATCGATCAGCTCTTCTCCAAGGGGTAACGCCTGGTACGCAGCGGCTGGGCAGCAAAACAGAAGACACCCCCACCCCTTCTGATCTTCTTCACGAACCCCCCAAACACCACCTCTGTCACTATCCTCCCTTCACATACTCACACCTACCAGCACAGTCGAAAGTCAAGACAAAATATGGTAATGTTTTCGTTTATTTTGCTCGACGTCACTTCCGAAACTAAAATGAAGTGGCGTTGAAAATCGAGTCTGCTTCTTTTATGTTTTGGTTTAACTTCAAAATCAGAAATATTGATATAAAAACAAGTTCGTATTCTGTATTTTGTCCAAAATGGGTGAAAGCTGAGGCAGTGTTTGAAGTTTCGGAGTTGTTGCTCATGTTTCCGGCCGCGGCTCGTTGTCATGGTTTGAAGATCTGTTGAAATCCCTTCATTTCAGATTCGTGAGATCAAAGTAGTGACTGATACATGATTGATTTGAAGCTCTATTTATCAGTGTAAAAGGAAGAATCCTAAGGTTCATTTCTTTCCATTTCTGCACTTCTTTGGTTTAGTTTTTGGGTGTTGATTGTGTTTGCTCGCAACTCATGCCAAAATTGTTGTGTTGAGATGATTTGTGAATGTTTCCTTTCATATTTATTTGGGTTTTATTTTTTTAGATGTTAACAATTTTGAACCCTTATCTTGTGATTGTATCGATGCTTAAGTTGCTTGGAGGCAGTATTGTGTGAACTTTGAGGTTTTGATGTGGCTTAATTCTGAACTATTAGGACAGTCAAATATGCTAATAATTGTTGGTGTAAGCAAGGAAAATCATTCATTCAAGCTTGTTAATTGTTCTGATTTGCATATTGCCCTTTATAAATACCTTTGGATTAGCTTTGTAACACGTAAGTAGGAGAAGAGCAGGTGGTCTTAGTTTGAGTGATGCGATTTTTAGCTTTGCCAGTTACGAATCTCTACATTCTGAAATTCTGTTTTAGCTTTACTATAGACGTATTTAGAATTCAATACCTTTATTGTTTAATTAATTAAATTTCTTTAAATGACTTGGGTGTGCCATGCCAAATAAGTCTCAATTGTATGGCCCTCATTTTTTTTTAATCTTGAATTGAGCCTTAGATCCCGAGGCGTGCCATTTAGCAAATTTCAATGGCCCTCGCAAAGTTTAAACGCGTAGTCGCTTCAGGCGCGTGTAAATAAATTACTTTCCTAAATACGGGTGCGCATTTATGTGCCCCAAATCTTACTCTCGGCGAAACTGAAATGCATTAAAGTCACAGGCGTACTGGTTGTGGTATGACTCGAAATGTGTTTTCGTGACGTCGCAATTATTCTAAAATTAAAAAGCGGGACATTAGAAGCACATAGTTAAAATATGTAAAGAAATCAGATAAAAGCAAAAATTGCAGTTGAGCGACCGTGCTAAAACCACGGAATCCGGGAGTGCCTAACACCTTCTCCCGGGTTAACAGAATTCCTTATCCAGGTTTCTAGTTTCGCAGACTGTATTACAGAGTCATAAATTTCCTCGGTTCGGGATTAAACCGGTGACTTGGGACACCATTATTTTCCCAAGTGGCGACTTTGAAAAATTAAATAAATTGATCCCGTTCCGACTGTCCTTTAAGTGGAAAAAACTCCTTCACTGATTATTATTATATTCCTTCTCGGAGTGTAGTATTAAACAACGGCACATTTACATTTTACGTGTATGTGCGGTAAAAAAGGAGGTGTGACAGCTCTGGCGACTCTGCTGGTCAGAATTCTAAAACTAAATCCCATTATCCAAGAGGGTCCTGAAAATTTTAAAACTAAATCCCATTATCCAGGAGGGTCCTGAAAATTCTAAAACTAAATCCCATTATCCAGGAGGGTCCTGAAAATTCTAAAATTAAATCCCATTATCCAGGAGAGTCCTGAAAACTTAAAATTAAATCCCATTATCCAGGAGGGTCCTGAAAATTCTAAAACTTAAAATCCCATTATCCAGGAGGGTCCTGAAAACTTAAAATTAAAATCCCATTATCTAGGAGGGTCCTGAAAACTAAAAATTAAAATCTCATTGTCCAGGAGGGTCCTGAAAACTTAAAATTAAAATCACATTATCCAGGAGGGTCCTGAAAACTTAAAATTAAATTCCATTATCCAGGAGAGTCCGGAAAACTTAAAATTAAAATCCCATTATCCAGGAGGGTCCTGAAAACTTAAAATTAAATCCCATTATCCAGGAGGGTCCTGAAAACTTAAAATTAAAATCCCATTATCCAGGAGGGTCCCGAAAACTTAAAATTAAAATCCCATTATCTAGGAGGGTTCCTGAAAACTTAAAATTAAATCCCATTATCCAGGAGGGTCCTGAAAACTTAAAATTAAATCCCATTATCCAGGAGGGTCCTGAAAACTTAAAATTAAATCCCATTATCCAGGAGGGTCCTGAAAACTTAAAATTAAATCCCATTATCCAGGAGGGTCCTGAAAATTCTAAAACTAAATCCCATTATCCAGGAGGGTCCTGAAAACTTAAAATTAAATCCCATTATCCAGGAGGGTCCTGAAAATTCTAAAATTAAATCCCATTATCCAGGAGGGTCCTGAAAACTTAAAATTAAATACCATTATCCAGAAGGGTCCTGAAAATTCTAAAACTAAATCTCATTATCCAGGAGGGTCCTGAAAACTTAAAACTAAATCCCATTATCCAGGAGGGTCCTGAAAATTCTAAAACTAAATCCCATGAGCCACGCTCCCATCTTGGATGATTCTGAATATAATTTTGCTCCATGAACAATGCTTTTCCCATAGGAGGTACCTGTGGACTTAAAAAAAAATTCTTGCTCCTGCTTCAGACAAATAAAATCTTGTTAGTTTGAAAATGTGGTGGTTAGTTTGTGGCATTATTCCTGAGCATCTGCTTCGACCACTGCCATGTTTCATCTTGATTAGCTTCTTCAGGCTAGCAAGGAGTTGTTTGACCTTTTGATCTGAATTAGACCACAAAACCTTTGACTTGAATCTCTCACATTCACTTGTTGCATCGTATTTCCACTCTGAAAGCTTCTGAGTCCTTGCATTTTATCAAATTTCAAGATTCGATTAATTGCCTGAACCCCAGCTATCACCATACTGTTATTCTAAAACGTCAATTGTGATGCGCCTGGCCGGGTTCCACTTTGTGCAACTCAGAAGCTGGTAGTATGCTTTGAAATCCTTTCCTACTTGTTTGATTAAGGCTGCCTCGAAAGAAACTCATAAAGATAGTCTGAAAGAGTAAAGTGAAATGACTTTTGACAAAAAGAATAGAAGAAAATTTTGAACATTAATGACTAGACAAAGAAGAATGAGAAAAGAAGACTTATCTGAGGGGAGGTAGCCAGCTCCAATGATCATGACATGCATTTCAAACTGATCAGCCTAATCCGTCCCACCAATCATATTTTACCTTATGTCGTGCCTTCATACCTTAAACCTGGTTTTCACTGATTTGACTCAACTCAATAGCCATGAACCTCATTCGACTTGTAGTGCCCTAAAGGGTTTTCACCAACAAGCCTCTCTCATTTGTTTATCTCTCAACTCATCATCGCCTTATGGTGCCCGTGAGGGTTTTCACCAACAAGACTCTCTCATTTTAAATTTTCTCTCAACTCACTGTCGCCTTATGGTGCCCGGAAGGGTTTTCACCAATAAGACTCTCTCATTTTTAATTTTCTCTCTTGCGTCCATGAGCCAAGTGTTACCCATGATGTAAATCATACCTCTGTCTTGCTTTACCTGGCATCCTCTAAGGTTGATCGGAAGGTCTTTCTTTGGACCGTAATGTAGGCTTTTGGACATGGTTAGAAAGAAAGGGTGGTATGAAGGCTCAAACTAATTTAAGACGAAACAAGGGTCAAAATTTCAACTTTTGGAATCGGTTCTTTTCAAAACTAAAACTTCTGCCCCAGTTTTTTCGGGTCTGGGGAATTTTAATTTTTATTTGGATAAGACCGAACCATAAGGTTGCCTACGTATCCTTAAAAGGAATCAGGTCGAACGTAGTTCAAAGAAAACAAAGCATTTCATTTTATTATTTCCTTTTTCTTTTTCTTTTTCTTTTTCTTTTTTTCTTTTTTTTCTTTTTTTTTCTTTTCTTCTTTTCTTTTCTTTTTATTTACACCCATTCGTCATCATTTTATTCATTCTCTATCTTTGGTACTGATTCCAAAAGAGGTGTATGAAAGAAAATAAATAAGGCTCAAAAGGGGTAGCAAAGGATGAAAGTGTTTGGGTAGCGGAACAAAATGCCTTCGTCATTTCAACTTTGAACATGCCAGGTACATGATGCAAATGAAAGCAGGCAACGAAATCATACATAATACCTCTTAACTGCATCAGAATTGATAGCCATATCTACACATTTGCCCTCTATGTCCGTTAAATACAAAGCACCATTGGACAACACTCTTGTCACGACGAACGGCCCCTGCCAATTTGGGGCAAACTTGCCTTTAGCTTCAGCCTGATGAGGAAGGATACATTTCAATACCATCTGGCCCACTTTGAATTTCCGAGGACGCACCTTTTTGTTGTATGCTCTTGCCATTCTCTTCTGATACAATTGACCATGACAAACCGCAGCCAATCTTTTTTCATCAATCAGACTCAACTGATCGAGCCGGGTTTTGACCCACTCATCATCAGTAATTTCAGCTTCTGCGACGATCCGAAGAGATGGAATCTCGACTTCCACAGGTATAACTGCCTCGGTCCCATATACTAGTAAATAGGGAGTTGCACCTACTGAAGTGCGAACAGTAGTGCGGTAACCCAGTAATGCGAATGGCAACTTTTCATGCCACTGCCTAGATCCTTGAACCATCTTACGAAGTATCTTCTTTATGTTTTTGTTGGCGGCTTCGACAGCTCCATTGGCTTTAGGGCGTTAAGGAGTGGAGTTTCGATGCATAATCTTGAACTGTTGGCATACCTCTCTCATCAAATGGCTATTGAGGTTAGCAGCATTGTCTGTGATAATCACCTTGGGAATTCCGAATCGACAGATGATGTTTGAATGGATAAAATCAACTACTGCCTTTTTGGTCACGGACTTGAAAGTTACAGCTTCGACCCACTTGGTAAAGTAATCAATGGCCACGAGAATAAACCTATGCCCGTTCGATGCTGCCGGCTCAATTGGTCCGATAACATCCATGCCCCAAGCAACAAAGGGCCAAGGAGCAGACATCGTGTGTAACTCACATGGGGGAGAATGAATCAAATCACCATGTACCTGGCATTGATGACACTTGTGAACAAAACCGATACAATCTCGTTCCATGGTGAGCCAATAATAACATGCTCGAAGTATCTTCTTTGCCAAGACATATCCGTTCATATGCGGCCCACAAACTCCAGAATGCACTTCGGTCATGATAGTTGAAGCTTCTTTAGCATCTATGCACCTCAGTAGTCCTAGATTTGGAGTTCTCTTGTACAACACCCCTCCACTGAAGAAGAATCCGCTTGCCAAGCGTCGAATTGCTTTCTTTTGATCTCCTGTGGCTTGTACTGGATACACTCCCATCCTGAGGTATTCTTTGACATCCCGGAACCATGGCTCACCGTCAAGTTCTTCTTCCACCATATTACAGTAGGCATGTTGATTGTGAACTTGAATCTGCAGTGGGTCCACATAGGCCTTATCTGGATGATGCAACATAGACGCCAGAGTAGCCAAGGCGTCAGCAACTTCGTTATGAATCCTGGGAATATGCTTGAACTCTATTGACTGAAACCTTTGACAAAGATCATGCAAACATTGTCGGTATGGCACGAGCTTCAAATCTCGTGTCTCCCATTCCCCTTGAATCTGGTGCACCAGAAGATCCGAGTCACCCATGACCAAGATTTCCTGGACACCCATGTCTATAGCCAACCTTAAACCCAAGATACATGCCTCATATTCGGTCCATGTTATTAGTGCAATAGAAACGAAGCTGAGCTGTAATAGGGTAGTGCTGCCCTGTCTTAGAAATAAGTACTGCTCCTATCCCGACGCCTTTCATATTGGCAGCCCTATCAAAGAAAAGCCTCCATCCTAGCCTCTCAACTTGCTCCAATTCCTCAACATGCATTACCTCTTCATCAGGGAAGTATGTCTTTAAAGGTTCATATTCTTCATCTACTGGATTCTCAACCAAATGATCAGCCAACGCTTGTGCTTTCATTGCAGTCCTAGTCACATAGACAATGTCAAACTCTGTGAATAAAATCTGCCACTTTGCCAGTCTTCCCGTGGGCATCGGCTTCTGAAGATATACTTTAGAGGATCCATGCGAGAAATAAGGTAAGTAGTGTAGGATGACAGATAATGCTTCAACTTCTGTGCCACCCAAGTCAGGGCGCAACATGTCCTCTCAAGCACAGTGTACTTAACCTCACAGGGAGTGAACTTCTTACTAAGGTAATAGATCGCTTGCTCCTTCTTCCCGGTGATGTCATGTTGACCCAATACGCAGCCAAATGAATTATCCAAGATCGTCATATAGAGAATCAAAGGTCTTCCAGGCTCTGGAGGGACCAGCACTGGTGGATTCGACAAGTATCTCTTAATCTTATCGAATGCTTCCTGACACTCGTCAGTCCACTTGATTGCAGCATTCTTCTTGAGCAGCTTAAAGATGGGCTCACAAGTTGTCGTGAGCTGTGCAATGAACCTGCTGATGTAATTTAGCCTTCCAAGCAAACTCATCACCTCTGTTTTGTTCTTTGGCGGCGGCAACTCTTGAATGGCCTTGATCTTTGATGGGTCTAACTCAATTCCGCGCCGGCTGACCACAAATCCTAGCAGTTTCCCAGACGGGACACCAAATGCACATTTTACTGGGTTGAGCTTGAGGTTGTACCTGCGAAGCCTCTGAAAAAACTTCCTCAAGTCCTTGACATGGTCGTACTGCTTCTTTGACTTTATGATCAAATCATCTACATAGACCTCAATCTCCTTATGCATCATGTCATGAAATATGGTAGTCATCGCCCTCATATATGTTGCCCCAGCATTCTTCAGACCAAATGGCATTACTCGATAGCAATATGTACCCCATGGCGTGATGAACGCTGTCTTTTCTGCATCTTCCTCGTCCATCAAGATTTGGTGATACCCCGCATAACAATCCACGAAAGACCCGATCTCATGCTTGGCACAATTGTCGATCAGAATGTGAATGTTCGGCAGTGGAAAATCATCCTTTGGGCTTGCTTTGTTAAGATCACGGTAATCGACACAAACCCTGGTCTTTCCATCCTTCTTCGGTACCGGCACAACATTGGCTAACCAAGTGGGATACCGAGTGACCCGAATGACCTTTGCAGTAAGTTGCTTTGTGATTTCTTCTTTGATCTTTACGCTCATGTCAGTCTTGAACTTTCACAACTTTTGCTTAACAGGAGGGGAAGCAGGATCAGTCGGCAACTTGTGGACTACCAAATCAGTGCTCAGGCTCGGCATATCATCATATGTCCACGCAAAGACATCTTTGTACTCAAATAATATTTTGATTATTTCATCCTTAACTTGTGGTTCTAAATGCACACTTATCTTGGTCTCCTTAACATCATCTTGGTCTCCTAAATTGATTGCTTCAGTTTCACTCAAATTAGGCTTTGGTTTTTCTTCAAAATGTTTTAGCTCTTTACTGATTTCCTCAAATGCTGCTTCTTCATCATATTCTATTTCATCATCATATTCTACTTCTTGAATTGTTATTTCGGGATTGTATTGGCTTTTAAGACTCGACTGAGAGTTCTACATGCACGTCATGTCACTGCAGCCAGCATAAAAAGAACTGTACAAAAAGGAAAATAAAAAGAAAAAAAATAAAAACACTATTAAGAATAACGGAAAACGAGAGATTGCATTTTCATTGAAAATAAAAGGATAGAAGTGTTTGAACATCAAAACAAGCAAATACTAAAAATCTAGATTACAGCCCTGGAATAACCTAGATGACATGAAGGAAAACAAAGCAAACTACCAAAACTCCTTCCTGGCGGGGAGAGGAGTAGCTTCCCAATTGCTAAGCTTCACGTTTGGGCCAACAAGCTGCACATCTGCTTTACTGGAGCCTTAACCAACTTCTACCATATTGACTTCTTCGAACATACTTTGGAACCTCTTGATCAGCTCTTCATCAACCTCGAACACAGGTTTTGGAATTGAGGAGGTTGGAGGTCCTTCAGCTTTTGGCTTGACAAAAGACTTAGGGATGTGTGGGACAGGCTTAGGGAGTGACCATACCTTCTGTTTCAAATTCTTAACCCCTTTCACGCCATTCTCTGTAGGCGTGAACCCCAGACCAAATGTACCAGGATTTCCACTAGGACGCATTGGATGCACAATACCTTGTAGAGATGAGCCCAGACCTTTGCCCGGCACAAAACCACTCTTTAACATTTCATTCGCCACCATGACGGACGCGGAGGAGAGCTTAGGACCCGGAATGTATTCTCCTTCAGGAACTTTCTCAATGGATACTGTTTCGAAAGTCTGATAAACCCAAGGTCCCTTTCCATCTTCAGCTTCGATAAACGGAACAATTGCATCATTACCAGCTGACGGGTCCTCCTCACCGTGCACAACTATTTCTTGTCTGTCCCATTCAAACTTCACCATTTGGTGCAGAGAAGACGGGACTGCCTTGGCAGCATGTATCCAGGGCCTGCCTAACAACAGGTTATAGGAGACAGCCACGTCCAATACTTGAAATTCCATGGTGAATTCAACTGGCCCTATCGATAATTCGAGCATTATATCTCCGACAGAATCTTTACCTCCCCCATCAAAGCCTCGAACACACACATTGTTCAAATTGATTCTTTCAGTGCCAATCTTCAGATTTTGCAGGGTAGACAAGGGACAAATATTCGCACTGGAGCCGTTGTCAACCAAAACCCTCGGGACAACAGAATCTTCACACTTTACCGTGAGATAAAGAGCTCGATTGTGTTCTGTACCATCCATAGGAAGTTCGTCATCTGAGAAAGTGATTCTGTTAACTTCGAAGATCTTGCTAGCCATCTTTTCTAGGTGATTCACCGTGATCTTATCAGGGACATGGGCCTCATTCAAAATCTTCATCAAGACCCTGCGATGTTCATCAGAATGTATCAGCAAAGATAAAAGAGAAATCTGAGCTGGGGTTTTCCTCAACTGTTCCACGATGGAATAATCCTGCATTTTCATCTTCTTCAAGAATTCCTCAGCCTCTTCCTCGGTGATCGGTTTCTTTACTGGCATTTGGCTATCCTTGAGTGGTTTAGCTTTCCTTAATTCTTCTGGGGTGAAACACCTCCCAGAGCGAGTCAATCCTCCAGCTTCATTAACTTCTTCCTCTACTTCCTTCCCTTTGTATGTTACTATCACTTGTTTATAATTCCACGGAACAGCCTTGGTGTCTACCACTGGCAGCTGGGTTACTGGTTTAATGATGATAGGGGTAGTAGGAGCCCCCTTCACAATTATGACAGGCTTACTTGGAATCCCCGGCACTATCACTTTTGAGCTTTCTGGACTTGCTCCAACATATTTTGGCATCCCTTTCACGACCAACACCAGTGGTTTCAAATTGAGCAAACTCGGCTTTTCTGTTACCTCTTCAACTGTCAAAGGCGTTGCCTTGGTGGAGTCAGGAGCTTTAACCACATTGCTTTCACTGGACCGAATCATCATGACGGACTTAGAAGACTTCTTGGGCTCCCCATCTTTGTGAACTAGTTCAATCATATGTGTTTCTTCATGAGTTGGCAAAGGATTTTGGTTGATGTTTGGCGCGTCTGGGCTTTGGACTACAATTTGGTTTGTATCAATGAGCTCCTGGATTGCCTGTTTCAAATACCAACACTTTTCTATGTCATGCCCTGGAGCATCAGAACAATATGCACATCTTAGGGAATAATCGAGGTTTTTTGGAGGGGGATTCGGTATCTTTGGATCAATTGGCCTCAAGATGTCCAACTGCCTCAGCCTCTGAAACAAGCTGGCATAGGATTCTCCAAGTGGGGTGAAACTTTGTTTCCGCTGCATCCTCTCTTTCCTATAGTCTGTCCTTGGTCGAAAATGTGGTCTAATGGGGTTTTGGTAGGGTTGTGGAGGTGGATAGCTATTTTGTGGAGCAGGAGCACGCCATTGCAGGTGAGGAGGGGGTTGAGCATATGACTGTGCATGGTGAACAAGGTATTGGAATGGTTTGGCTGAGTATATGGGGTTTTGTGAGGAGAAGTAATGTTGGGGTGGATTATATGGAGCTTGGGTATAGGTTTGAGGTCTGGGTCGAGGGTGGATGTATTGATGAGGTGAACCTCTGGGGCTCTGCCATGATCCGGAGACAACCATAGCGATATCTTCCTTCTTCTTCTTGCTTAGCAAACTTCCGGTACCACTCTGGATTGCCTGGGTGGTTGCTTTTATAGTAGAATTACTCATGATCTTACTCGACTTGAGGCCCTCTTCCACCATTTCTCCCATCTTTACCACATCATTGAAAGGCTTACCAATGGCTGAGATCAAATGACCATAGTAAGTGGGCTCCAAGGCTTGCAGAAAATATATAACCATCTCGTCTTCTTCCATCGGAGGATTGACTCGTGCAGCTTGCTCCCTCCATCGGAACCCATATTCTCTAAAGCTTTCGCTGGGCTTCTTTTCCACCTTAGTCAGAGATAGGCGGTCTGGGATAATGTCTATATTGTACTGAAAGTGTCGGGCGAAGGCTTGGGCCATATCGTCCCATGTATACCATCTACTAGCATCCTGGCGGGTGTACCATTCTAGAGCTGCCCCACTTAGACTTTGGCTGAAGTACACCATTAGTAATTTATATTTTCCCCCAGCGCCTTTCATCTTACCGCAATAACCTCTCAGATGGGCTACAGGATCCCCATGTCCATCATACAAGTCGAACTTGGGCATTTTGAACCCAGCAGGTAATTGGACATCGGGGAACAAACACAAATCTTTATAAGACACACTCACTTGGTTTCCCAAACCTTGCATATTTCTCAATGATTGCTCCAGACTCTGTACTTTTCTAAACATCTCTTCTTGCTCTGCATTCTTAGATGGTTTATCAGTTTCAACATGAGGCTCAAATTGGGGAGGGTAAGAATAAGGGTCTGGAACTTTGAAGGTGGGCTCCGGTGCATAATAGTGGGCATCTGGAGCGGGGAATACGGGCTCACTAGAGGATCGGTGGAGGGTAGCTTGTGGAGGGGGTACAAAAATAGGAGCGGAAGTCGAAACGGGGTACGGGGTTGTTTTGGATGGTGGGGCTTGAAAGGTTTGGGCCGAAGTGCCGGGGTAGTTGTGGTAAGGGGTGAAGCCAGGTGCGTGTTGTGGAGAAAGATCAAGGGTATTGGTCATTTGGGATTGAGAGATCGGTGGAATAGAAGCAGGATTTTCTGTGTAGTTGGTAGGGAGTGAAGGAGGAGGGTGTCCCTTACTCCAGGCTCGATACATCTCTGCCATTTGATGCCTCAACCTCCGAACCTCCTCTTGCAGCTCTGATTCCAACTCAACAATCTCCCTTGGCGGGTCTACAACTGCAGTGTCTATTTCCTTGCTAGCCATGACTGTTAGACGCTTTGATCGGGTATTGTATGGATGACTTGCCAGGATGCCAACAAACTAACCACCTTCCTGAGATGTAAATAAAGATAACAAAGGACAACCATAAAACCATCATGTTAGCGTTAGCGCATTTATCAAATAATAATATCACATTATATGCAATGCACCTAGCAACAGTTGTCGGTTCTAGAATGGCTTTGAGGGTCGCAAGGTCATATGGCATCATCCCAGTTTCGCTCATTTGTCTATCCTTCTCTTTCCTTTCCAACACCTCTTTTCAACCCTATTTTTCTTTTTCTTCCTTTTTTTTCTTTTTTTTATTATTATTATTATTATCTTATTTTTGAACAAAAATGACTTGATCGAACCCGATGTAGGTTGCCTACGTATCATGTCCCTCATGAATCAGACCAAGCGTAGTTCTGGAAAAGTAATGGGACATAAACTAAAACAAAGTTCTTTTGGGATTTTTCTTTTAAAACTTTTTGATGTTAATATACAAAGGGAAGTACGAAAATGAAAGACATGACAGACTCGATTACACTACGACAGACTCTGACACTACCTAAAGGACTTAGTACTCCTAAACAAGACATGAAGGTAAAAGACAACATAAGACAATCTCAAAACATCTAAATAGAACGACTCTTCAAGCTGCTCCTGGATGCGACGGTCCTGGATGGGATGGGTCCAATGAAGATCTGGATGGCCCCGTCAATCCTGTCGAATCTAAGCTCTGTATTATACCCTGCAAATACACCTCGAAGCTGGGAATAAGGATCATGGAATGCGCGCCTGCATCTGGAAGGCTGACTCTAGTAAGGTACTCACGGTGTTGTCCCATGTTCTCTACTAAACCTACCAACTGTGATCTTAGTGACTGAAGTGTTGCTCGGACCCCAACCTTTTCTGTTGCATGAGCCTCCTCTGCCTGGGTGAACCGTGCCATTAACTGTCTAAGAAATATCCGGGAAGTGGCCTCCTCGTCAAATACTCCTCTAACACATCGGGGCAATGGCCTGCTAGCCCCCCGCTGAGTAGACTGTAGCCATATGAAGTACTCATGGGTATACCCAGGTGAATGTGGGTCAACTGCTAAAGTATCCTTACTCATCTTCATTGCATTACGCTAATAGGTCTGGATGTCGACTTCTCTGTGCGGCATAGTGTCAAATTCCCTAATGAAATCACGAGAATCAGGAATGTAAGGGACTTCCTGCCGCCTCCCTAACCGGCGCATCACTCTAGCAGGGGTATATGGCCTAGTACACCAAAGTCCAATCAGTACCAAGAAGTCTTGCACACGAGACCCTGCTAAAACCACATCCAAATCAATCCATAGGTATGACCATAAAATCTTCTCTTCAGTCAAAGATCCTAGATAATCAATCCAATCCTGAACTCCGAGTGGTAAGGCAAACTTATCGAACCTCATCCTATGCTCGATGCACTTTACCCGATCTCTTAGACAACGGTCAATAACATCTTTCTCAAACATGGTGGCAGGGTGTAAGTGCTCCATCATCCACAACTGTAGCAATAAGTTGCTCCCCTCAAAGAACCTCCCACCTTCTCGAATCTTGGTTAAAGCACGGTATATTTCTGCCAAAATTGCCAGAACTAAGGTGACCTTCTTACTATGTTTATCATGGAATAGTGCAAAGGCTATTGACCCTAGCCGCGTGCTAATATGTCTGCCCTCCAAAGGAAATACCAGGAGACCCAACAATGCAATAGCGAAAACCATGGGACGCCTCTTCTTCCAAGAATCATATGATATGGAAAATTCATCTATGAAAGTCTCATACCCAGTGGGACGAGCAAACCTCTCAAACAAAAAGTCCAAAGGTACCCAAGATTGCTCTAGACATCCCATGTGAGTTTCCAAATCCATCCCTATGATCTTAAGGAACTTGGTGCTTGAATGAGCCCTAGTGTAAATCAAATCCTTGTCTAGGTATGGCATACGGGTTAGCCCGGCTATCTCGGCTAAAGTGGGTGTCATCTCAAGATCCCCAAACTTAAATACCATTCCCTGTGGGTCCCAAAAAGTCAATAGTGCTTCTATGAGGTCGGGACGGGGAGTGATCTCCATTAAAGAAATAAGAGTCCCTAATTTATCCATCAAATCACGCTGCTCAAGTAATGTGAACATGTTCCACCATTTTACTAGCCTTCTGGGGACTTTGACCACCATTGATACTCTAGAATTGGTGAGTGGGTCCATACCTGGGTAAAGAGAACATGGTTAGCGACTCAGGACACCACGTGACACAATATTTCTTATTGGATGAATGCGAGACACAATTTGGCTATATTTGCAAAATGGCCTAATGATGGTTATTAGTGCAAACTCAACAAAGGTGGCTACCCTTATATGAAACTACTATACTAATGCTTATACGGATTTAACTCTTAATGATCATGGCCCAAAAATTTAAAGAAATGACTCATTTTGCAAAAGTGGCCGATATGGCCAAAAGTGGCTAAAGATGCAAATTCAAAAAGGAAGGACCTTAAATTAATATGACTCCTAGTTGTAGACTCAAAATTCTAATATATGAATAATTGAACCACTTTTGCGAAAATAACCCCATTTTGCAAGAATGGCCGATGTGGCCAAAAGTGGCTAAACATGCAAACTCGAAAAGGAAAGACCTTAAATTGATATGATACCTAATTGTGGACTCAAAATCCTAAGACATAGGTTTATTGAACCACTTTCGCAAAAAATGACCCCATTTTGCAAGAATGGCCGATATGGCCAAAAGTGGCTAGACATGCAAGATTTGGCTAAGACCCCGCAAAGCCAAAAACCTAGGACTTACTAGGATGATCGGACCCTATGTGGGTTGCCTACGTATCTCGCCCCGAGAGACGAGAATCAGGTTCGCGTAGTTCGGGAAGATGCAATTAATTTGTAAAAAGTTATATTTTATCTTTTTGAAAAAAAGATGGAAAAATATAAAATCTTTTTGGATTTTTTATTTTTAATTTTTTTGAATTTTTTGGAAAATAATAAAAAAGTGTAAAATCTTTTTTGGATTTTTCATTTTCAATTTTTTTTTGAATTTTTGGAAAATAATGAAAAAGTGTAAAATATTTTTGGATTTTTCATTTTCAATTTTTTTGAATTTTTGGAAAATAATGGAAAAGTTAAAAAAAAAGTCTTTTTGGATTTTCTCATTTTCATTTTTTTTGGATTTTTCTTGAAAAAGTTGTGAAAGAAAAATGCAGCTGGACCATATTTTCTTCATTTTCACCCTTCTTTTCCAAACATCGGTCCGCCAAATAACTTTTTTACCCTCAAAGATGCAACATATAACATATTGGGATGATTGAATGCCTTTTTGGGCCACGGGCCCATTTTTGACAAGATTTGGATAGGCTTCCTACAAAGGGACACGGTGCCTGGGACCGAGCCCTGCTAGGTCTAAATGCCATGATGCAAATAAAAATGACCTAAAGGTTGACCTACGGTTGGGGTTCACTAACAAGGCAATTCGGGGCGGCACGTGGTCGATGGCGGCTGCTCTAGCTATCCGCCCACTCCACGCTCCCACGCCACCCCCTAAAGACACGGGTGACTCACAAAAAGGTCGTGTACGCTCAAACGTACTCCGGAAGACTTGTTGCAGAAAGATGACTCGGGGTTATGCACATGATGACAGTTATGAAGCAGTAAACATATAAAGCAAAAACTTTAAACAAGTAGGCAACTAGCAAATAATAAAAATATAAAAACATAATAATAAAAATCAAGTAAAGATAATAAAAAAAAACATAAAAACCTCAACAAAACATTCTAAAAGCCAACAAAGTCAAGTACTAGCTCGAACCCGCAACTCTCCCCAGCAGAGTCGCCAGAGATGTCACACCCCTTTTTTTACACCAAAACCAAACCTTTCCACTAAACCCTCATTAAATTAATAAAAAAAATTCTAGTAAAAAGGCTTGAAAAGGGTTTTTCAATTTTGAAAGTGACAAAAATGTGTGTTTAAAAGGAATTAACTCAGAGTCGCCACCTGACATTGATTTCGGTGTGCCAGGCCACCGTTTTAAAAATGATTTTCCTTTAAAACACTTTAGACTTCAAAACTAAGTCTGCACCAGAGATTCGGGTAAGGGGGTTCATTTGACTCGGGGAGAAGGTGTTAGGCATTCCCCAAGTCCCGTGAAGGTCACGGTTGCGTACTCGATCAAATTGGCTTTCAAAACATTCAAATTGAGGTAAAACACACAAAAAGTAAAATAAACACATATGAAGCTCGAGGTCGTTCCCACCTAATAAAAGAAAATGAAAAGTAAAAGAAAGGAAAAGTCCTAAGCTAATCTATACTACGACTTCCTCATCATGCTTGTCAAGGCCTCCAAAATATTTACATAGTTCTTCGGGGCATACCCCGAATAATAATAATATTTACAAACTTCACGGGGCATTCCCCGGATAAATTTAACTAAGGGACAACCTCTCACCTCAAAATCAACAAACTCTTAAAGTTTGCCTACCCAAGTGTTGTCGGTCCAAAGCATGCTCATAGCGAATATCATATAATTTACTTATTATTAAACCTAACTCTACGCGTAAACTATGACCGAAAATAAATTTCATTTGATTTCAACTAACAGATTCTCATCTTTTTAATTCTGACCCACGCCCCAACTTACCATTCCAAAGTCAGTAAAATCAAAGTGTAGTAATCATTTTCATTTTGGGCATACTACAACTAAAATCAAATTCAACCATTAATTTAATAGAAAGTAATAACTAGGCTAATTCTTCTAAGTCAACAGACATGTCATAAAAGTTTCAATTAAGCAAGTTAAGACAGACATATCCCATGAGATAATTTTAGGAAAAGACAAGAGCAAAGGGAGAAATGGACTCACTGATGCAATATCTCATAGTTCGATTAACGAAAGAGCACCCAATATTGAATCATCGGCAAATCTTTAAATGAGCAATTGGACACGCGATCGGAAACTCGATAACTTGAACTAGGGAACGGACTATCTCGAGTCAGCAGCAAATCTCAGTTAAAGCAAGGATCCTTGTACTCCTCCAACTTAAACCGGAACTTAAATAGAACTCGAAAATAAAAAAACCCGGGCTGGTTTGAAGATCACAAACAATAAGATCACGAACTGAAATTCGACAGACAACGGATTTACTGAACTTCGTCGGAGTTACTCGAATCATGCCAACGAACCCGAACTCAGCTCAACCTCAATCGCATCCCGTAATTTTTGAAACAAAAAGTAAATCAACATGACCCAAAAGAAACGAAACAGCAGTAGCAGTAACGAACGAAACAGCAACTATGTAATTCATTTACTCAATGCTCATCTCCAAACGAATCTCGCACACGAGCTCTGAAATGGACTCAAACTAACGAAACTTCAGCAGCGAAATGAGACTTAAGAACTGAAGTTGTTTTCCGATTAATAGAACTTCAAACAACGATAGAAACTGAAATCAAACTTTTAATTGATGAAATTTTCAGTGATACAAGAACATAAATCGAGCGAATGTCACAACCAAAACTTGAGAAAACAATTAAACTCAAACGGGATCGAGAACTACACTGCGAACGACACCTTGACCTCGATTGAACTCCATGCTTTGGAACAAAATTCCTCACTCTCTCATCCCTGCTCTCTGTTCGTTTATGGCTGCTGGAGACGTGAGGCTGGTGAGGTGCTTTGGAGAAGGGCTGGGCGGCTATCGATGTGGAGGAGGGGGCGACGGCTATGGGTGTTGAGGAAGGTTGGTCGTTGGTCGTTGTTGGAGGCGGCGGCTATGGAGATTCAAGGAGCAGAGGTGGTTAGTTTTTCTCTTTTCTCTGATGAAGAAGATGGAAGCTGGGCGGCGCTTCTCTTGGAGATGGGGCGGCTGGGTAGTCTCTTAGGTGTTGGCTGCCGGAGGGCTTGGGGATAAGGGGGTCGGCGGCGGTAGGGGCTTTAGTTTTCTAGGTTTTTTTTTGTTATGAAGGAGATAAGGTTCATGAGGGGGGCGGCTGGTTATTGTTCTCCTCTAAGGTTTTTTGTGTGTTCTTTTTATGTTAAGAAGGAGAAGGGTTATGGGTCGGGTCAGGTCGGCGGGTCAGGGGTATGGACCACCAGATTTGGGCCTCCTCTATTGAAATGGGGCCCAAAACTTGTAATTCTTTAATTTTAGCAATCTATTAACTAAATAACCCAATGCTTTGAATTAAAATCAAATTAATTTCGATTAATTAAATAAATTATGTAATAGCATGGAACTATTTTTGTATTTTTTCAATTTTATGATAAAAATAATGTAAAAGAGTTAAAATTAGTGTAAATAGCTATATGAGACCTAAATTAAATATTCTACGCTAAAACGGGTAAAATTTCGGGTATGGTCAAAAATTATGTCCACACTCATTTTCCAAGGAGCAGCGTACGCCTCTTCCGCTCCAACGATTCATCATCCGATGGAGCGCCCTCTTCGACAACAAGGGACGAAGGCCCGACGTTTACCCCGGACGCCTGGTCAACGACCGGCTCGGGCGTGGAACGAGAAGGTCCGGGAATGTCGGCTAAGACACACTTCTGGATGACATGGTCAACCTCCGAGTGGGCGGCCTCGGCAACTTCGTCGCCGGATGCTACTACGTCCGCCCGGCCCTCTTCAGGCTGAGCAGTTTCGAGGGGACCTTCCCTTACAGCGAACACGAATTCGGTTTCCGACGGTGGGGAACTGGCGGCACGATGTCTCCATCTACGCGATACGTTCCGAGCTGCAGAAAAACAAATAAAATGAAGTGTCAGGTATAGTGACACCTAAAACAATGGGAGAAGTCAGCGAATTGAAACCATACTTGGAAGGCCGTATTTAAGGGTGAAAACGGCCCATGTCCTGCATTCTTCATCGTAGGGGATCAGCTGCCTCACCTACGCCCTTATGTCAGGAATGAACTGAGGCGTGCGCGCCCCTACTACGTACACAGAAAACAATAAGCGTTAGCATCTGAAAACGGCAGAAAGCCGCATAAAACACAAAGACGCTAAAAGCTCGGGTTGATACTTACAATAATCGTTCCACGCCTCCGGAAACTCGGCCGCATCTGCCACCAGGTCCGAGGTACGGATGTAGAAGTATTTCACCCAAAACTGGCGGTTGGGCTTATCGTCCGCCTCGACGACTAAGCCCTTCGTTCCGCGATTCTTTAGTTGCAGCATCTTGCCCCTCAAAAAGCCGGGACTGAACAGCTGCAGTAGGTGGTGGATAGTGACGTTTACACCGTCTCTCTCCGCATACATCGTCAATATCCGATAGATCTTCCACGTGTACGGAGTAAGCTGGGTCGGGCAGATGTTGTAAAATCGGCACAACTTATCTGCCAATGGATAAATTGGGAGTCCACACACCATTATGAACGGGTATTCGTAGATGGTGCAGAACCCCGGCCTGCGAACGTAGAACAGGTACCTCCCGGCCGTATGCATCACTACCGCCTCTAGTATCCGGCAACCTACCGGGAGGTCATGAAGAAGAGTCACAATATATATTTATCCCTCCCATTTGGGGGTTTCCGACGGCATTGAAAAATCCCTCCGAACATGCAGTTCGCGAGGGAGGAGGTTTTCCACGGTTAAAGTGACAAGAGGTTTACGAACCTTCTTGCTACCCTTCGACCGCTGGGAAGCCCCAGAAGCAGCCTCACCCTCTTCCGGTTCCCGGCGACGGTTACTCTTAGCCATTTTTTTGAAGTACTGACTGGATATACTAAGGAGACAGTAGCAAGAAAACAAAGAACAAAGGAAAAGGTTGCAAGATATATGAAAATAAAAGGTTAGGGGCAAAAGATTTCTGATGATCAAAAGAATGGAAAGTCTTGAAACTGTCCTCTATTTATAATGAGTCGTTGCGCGAAATTCGAAGGATTTTTGCACCGGAAAAGAGGTGGGAAACCGAAACGTCAAATCGTCTTTATGACCGGCATTGAAAACAGCAGTAATTATGATGCACGTTGTCAGCAGGCGACATTTCAGAAGAACGTGCCACGTGTGCGTGTGTGCACGGCCCAACATGGGCCGGCTTTATCCGCCCATCGCAGATACGCTTCGAACAGATCTCCAATAGGCGGAGGGACTATATGTATGAGGGAAAATCGGATGCAAAATAAGGCTAGTTCGCACATACACGTGGCCGACTCGGATGAAGTACAGATCGGGGACGCCTCCTTGTGAGGCCGACGACATTCGGAAACTTCCTCCCTCACGACCACACGTCGAGAAGGATATTCCCCCGTCCGTAGTGGCGAGTCGACGAGCTAGTCCAGATGGACGTCCTCAACTTCCCTCTCCTTGTATTTCTGCTATAATTGTAGTGGCCTTAGGGCGATGTAATAGTTTGGCAAGTGGACCGCTCCCCTATATAAAGGAGGGTCCCTCCCATTTATAAAGGGACGATTGATCATTAATAATACAACTCTCTCTCTCTACCATTTTTCTCTCTACTATTATCATTATACTGCTCACTAGTTCCTTATACTTGATTAAATTTTATCATCTTCTTACAAAGATAACATATATATATATATATATCAATCCAACGATCGATCTTCAGCGTATATTACCATTGATTCCGATTGTCCCTTTATTTATATTGATTGATTTGTTCAAAAGTGTTCACCAACTTTTGAGCCAAACACCACCTAACATGGTATATACCCTAGAAATACATTTAATAATGCAAATGTGCTGATAGAGAAAACTAAAAAGTTATTAAAAACCCGGGTTATACATAAAATCTTTTAAAACCAAGTCACATCATTTAGAATAATTACCTTAATCCCCGTACTGATTCTTTATGTGCATTCTTATTGGCTTTGACATTATTCATATTGGTTTGCCAATACCTGCCGCATGATACAGATGCAAATTCACGGAAGGGAAAGAAAAACACAACATAGATACTGGGAGTATTTACTTTATTGTGCCCCCATCATCACCAGTGACCATCCAGTTATCATTGTGGCTCCATATCATTGACCTGACTGCTTGATCATGAGCCTGCACGTGAAACACGTTACATTGTCCATCCAATTCAGTTGTCACGTACTAAGATCTGAATTTCACAACCCAAGATTCATACCTGAAGTATCGTTTCAAAGTTAAACGATTGCCCATTCCAGAGTGTGAATTCACCACTATGAGATCCAGTAATGAGGTGTCGCCCACCAGGATTCCACTTTATGTGATTCAAGAAAAAATGTTTGAATAAGAGAATAAGGATTTAGAAGAAGAAATGCATTAAGGGTGTGACACAACCGAGAGAGAGAGAGTGTTGGAAAACTTTTAGTTCTACATCATGCGCATAATGCTAGCTGGATCTGATTTAATTCTTTTAACAGTTGCTTTAGAGTGATAATGACATAAAAGCAGCCCCAAGAGGCTATTAGATTTCAAACAACATGTGACAAAACAAATCCTTCCATGTTTTTTTGATCTGTCTACTTCCCAGAGAGTTGCTTGTCAGAAAAAAACAGATACAAAGAGCTCTACCAAGATAAGAAAGTGGTACTTCCCAAAGAAAAACAAAATCACTCCAAGAAGAGTTCGATAGCACAATGAAATCACATTTCAAGGATCCAGATTCATGCAACTAATCTAGGCCTTGGAACTGTGTGAATATAGAGACACTTGATGCTTTGAAGAACAAAACAGGATTGAACGATTTTACTAATAAATTTTACTCCGTCCATTCCACTTTACAATGACGGTGTTTGATTGGACATGCAGTTTAAAATTTGACTTATATATATTAGCGATGGAGGAACAGAGTATTACAAGTACAACAACAACAACCCAGTATATTCCCACAAGGTGGGGTCTGGGGAGGGTAATATGTAGACAGTCCTTACCTCTACCGAGAAAGCAGAGAGGCTGTTTCCAATCGACCATCGGCGCAGGGAAAAGAAAAGCAAACAAAAACAAAAACAAAAACAAAAACCGCATTAGTTTTTGTTTTTGTTTGCTTTTCTAAACAAAAACAAGTAGTGTTTAAAAAACTAGTTTGATAGAAAGATATTATCAAAATTTAAACTTTGAATAATTTAACAAGTTTGAATTCTTGACAGTTTTGAGAGTTGAATAGAAATGGAAGTGTCAAACATTTTGAATGTTGTAAAAAGGAGAAAGTGTCACATTAATAGGGACGGGGGAGTATCAAGTAGCTCATGGGCATATGTACAAAGGTGCATGCGTGCTTCTGGGCATAGTAATTCAATTGCCTATGAACATAGAACCAAAGATATACACAACGAAAGTACAAACGAATGATAGAGGGCCAAAAAGAATCCTTCAACTCACCGCAACACAATTGATTGAACAGCGGTTTAGCAGCAAAACTTGTGGAGGGATTATCCAAATAGGCAACTGCTGGCAATACCTGTACCCATGAGCAAACAAAAGTTCATAATTAAAAGAAATAAATCAGAAGAACATGTAATCTTGCTTCTTTTTTTACATTTGTGCATCCAGCAACACATTCTCGGAAATTTCTGTAGAACCATTAGCATTTATTTTCAGGAAGATAGCTTTAATTGTATTGTTCAGTGGTAGGAGACTTCAAACTTGTAATTTTATGTGGAATACACAAATTATCTTTAAGTGTTAGTTTTGGTACTTTTTTGGAAATCTAAGTTACAATTAACTTTGTCCACTAGATGGTACTAGAATCTGCATTATATGCAGGTAAAACTGAACTATGATCACCTTCCTAGACTACACCTATGTTTTGTTTAGCTTTCCTCAAGATTGCCTGATTACAATTCTTCAAACGGAAAATGTTCTCCAAACACATGCTCTTTTTATTTAAAAATTTATGTTCGTCAATACAGAATAGTAGTAACAGGTTTGAATAATTTAACATAAAAATATTGAAACCTACACAACTTTAACCAATTTCTTTGGCTCCTGCTACTTTAATGTATCTTTAGGGTAAAATTTTGCACAAACCAAGAACTGAAGGACTATGTAGTTGGGGTGGTTTTCTTTTTTTACTTCTCACCCAGGAAAAGTTTATCATCAGTAATGGAAGATCACAACGTATAATCATACAAACTAAACTAAATTATGCAGAATCAATGACCAATTCATATGTGGAGCAAACTCACATCAACTGTTGCTGCTGGACTAGGTTGTAACACTGTTCGATCCCTCGAGTCGCGCTGCCACAAAAGCAATAGCTCTTAACTTTGGACCAAAATAACCTTCAATATTATGAGTACCACTGCCAAGTTGTCCAGCCCACGCAAAAGACCAAAACCGGAGTTATTAATGGACAAATCAATCAAGAGGATTTTGGTTTCTCATTCTCAATTTTCTACCCCGTTTTAAGAGGAAAATTTTTTAAAAAAAATTTTATGTTCTTTTTAGTTCATGTTGTGCGCAAAATTCAACGTCTATCCAAGTTGGTTTAATATGGTTCGACACAGGGACGTCGAAAACCGAACCGAAATCGAAGCTTAATGGCTTATTGGTATCAGGTTAACGGTTTAACGGATATGTAACAGATTAAATTTTTTTCATTAACGACTTATATGTTTGGAAGCGGATTATTTCAATTTTCTTAACGGATAATACTTTAACCCGTTAATATATATATATATATATATATATATATATATACTAGTCTCTATGTCACGTGTCTCGCACGTGTATTCCTGCTTCTATTGTTAGATTTATATGTAAAAAAGATAACAAACTCTTAATATAACACATAATTTTGAAAACATTTATTTAACTTATAAGTAAAACTAAAGCATGTAGATAGTGAAGGTTCTATTTTTAATAATTTTATTTGTTTTGATGAGATACATTTTTAAGTTTCTATATTAAAATTGCTAGGAAGACATCAACTTGATAATAATATTATCTAGGTATTTTGTCTCTCATAAATGTCGTGATAGTTAACTTGCATTCATCAAAAAAGAAAATGTTCCAAAACGCAGTTTAATAGATAACAAACATTGACGATAATAAGCCTATGCTAAATATGAAAGAATCCAATTTTAGTTCTATTAAATTGGGAGTGTTTAGGACGCTCCCTACTTTTTCCTCCTTGTATAACTCAAATATTTGCTAATGTAGAAACGAAGGGCACTATTCAAAAATGAACGGAAAAAATTTCTATATACTTTTAGCCTTCGAGAGCGAGGAATGGCGGTAAGGCCAACATGCATAATTTAGAAAATATCCAACTAAGAATGGATATAGCTGAAATTAGTTCTTTAGATGGAGAACATGAATATATATTAAAAACTATTATTTAAATTATAATAAATAGTAAATTTAATCCCATAATTTTAGAAATATTGTGAATCTATTGAGTTAAAATTATAAATATGTTTTTTTTTCAATAGCCGCACAACATTATGTATGTAATTTGTATATGTTTGACCTTTAATGTTGGTGAACATTCATGGACCCAAAACAATTGTAAAACTTAAAGGGCCAATCATAGCAGGTCGTAACATATACGAAATTTAACAAAAGAGAAAGATAATGGAGACATATGTAGAGATAACAGGGGATATTTAGTGATCTTTATTTATGATGATGGGTTAATCTGCCTCTCCGTGAAGAGGTTCAGATCTTTATAATCATACATTCATGGATCTACTGTTCCCCTGTGTTATTGATGGTGATTCTCACTCTGCATTGTGCCCTTTATTTCTTAGAGCCCCCATGGGGAGAGAGTAGAACCCCTTTTCCTCATAATTGCTTCGGTATTTATAGGTCTTAATTAAGATAGTTGACTTTCCTTGGGGATCGAGTCCGCGTCGTGGAAACGTTGTGGGCGTACCCACGGGGCGTCTTCCCCGCGAAGAGAGATTTAGGCGGCTATGGGCGGCCGCTTGTGGTCGAGGGAGGCCTTATCGCTTACGGCGTCCACGCCATATGGAGGCAGCCTCGATGTTTTGTTGCCTTTATTTGGGCCAAGGGAGACGATTGTCATGTTGTTTATAGGTTGATCTTTAAGAGGTCGAGTTATAGCTCATACAGATAGTCCCTCCGCTTATCGCGGTTACGTCGAGACGGACCGGGATGAGCGGATATGACAGTTTGGCGTTGTTTCCTTTCGATTGAGGGTACGATGACCTCTTGGGGCGCCTTGTCGTTAGACGGGGACTTTCCGAAAGCGCCCCCACCTTATGGGGGCTCGGCCGATTTGGCGCCACATGGAATACTTGTAATGACGGCTCATGTTCCGGCGCGCACCCCTCCGATTTCGATCGTGGGAGCGACGGTTTTGATGAAAGTTGAACCGTTTCTGACGGTTGAGATTCGCATTAAATGGCGCCTGTCAGTTTCCGAGGTTTCGATTCGATTTTTCTTTATAAGAAGGCCTAATATGTCAGACATTTCTCTGTTCTTAGCTCTGTTGATCGTTTTTCTCTCTAGCAAGCTCTCAAGAAACCTTGCTTTTTTGCGGCACAGTTGCTCCTCGTTCTTATTCTCACTTCCCAATTCTTCTTCCAATCCTACCGGTGACCCAAGAAAAATGGCTGGTCTCCCTTCACGTGATGGTCTTGCAGTGGTGCTACCCTCAGAGTCCCCGGTGATCGAGGGGTTGTCCCCCGTGCTCCCCGCGGTTGACCGGGATGATGTCGAAAGGATGCCCTCAGTTGACGATATTCTCCCGAGGGCGGGGAGCTTGGCGGTGGATTTCACCGTGGATGGTGGTGTTGAGTCTGTTGACGAGTCCCCGCTAATGGGGGAGGTGAGCATGGCCGAGCTGACTTATCCTTCATTTTTCATAATTCAGTGCTGACTTATCCTTCATTTTTGCAGGGCGGGTAACCCGCGGCAGGGCCCCTCTTCCTATATTTCGGCGACATGGGGCGATCGCCAGGTTCTTTACTACTACGGTCGCTCGATCTCCCGCCCCTTCGCCCGCTCGTCCAAGGCTTGAGGGCGTAAGCTTGTCGGGGGTTGTGCGCTCCCGAGAGCCATCGCCTTCTCGGGATGAAGAGGAGAGGACCCTAATCAGACGGCGAACCCTTCCGCCCCCTACTGCTCCGGTGGTGCAGCCGGCTACCGAGGAGGAGGTAGCCGTGATTCCTCCGCCGCCTTACGAGGCGAGGGAGATCGTGGAGTTAGTGCGGACCCCAATGGGCGCGCCGGATGAGTTGGGGGCTCGAGAGGAGCGGTAAGGAAGTGCCGCCCCCACTGCCCAGTCGGCCACTCATAGGTTCGAGGCGGGCGAGCCTTCGAGGGTGGTTGTAGACCTTGGGGACTCTAGCACCCCATCGACAGGGGCGGCAGCGGCAGGAGGGGGATCTACGTCCAGATCTGACCTGGATTCTGACGACGTTTGCATGTTCCGTGACGGAATTACGTGAGCGACTGTACATCCGGACGGGAGGCCGCGGGTGATAGAGATTCCCGCCGATGAAAACTTATTGTTGAGGGATGCTTCCCTGGTGCCGCTGCTGGGCCCGCTGTGTTCTTCTGTGGAGAACCAGTCGTTTCGGGAGGTGGTGGACGTTAGTTTGATGAATGAGGTGGCAACGTTGGGTGTGAAGGTATGCGTTCCGAACTGGTTTTTTTCTCGTAAAGTCCTTTCGTTTCCTTCACGTTTTCGTTCATGACTCTCTTGCCTTTATATGTGTTTTGTTTCGTAGGCTTTTTTACTGCAGGTAGAGTGTTTGCGTCGGACCAATGTCCGAGTCAGGGTTCTTCTTCGGGTTCTTGAGAGGTGCCGCCATTTGCGGCTAAAGTGCAGGGAGCTCGAGGAGCGCCTGAGGGTTGACCCGCGCAACCAGGAGTTGGTCGGGGAGTTAGCACGGGCAGAGCTGCAATGGCGTCTTCTTCGGGCTTTCTGGAGGCCTGGAACCATAGTCGTGAGTCTTTCTGTTATCCCCCCTATTTTTTTTATTGTTCTTTGTTCCTGATTTTCGACTGACGGCCATTTTTTTGGTTGTTTCCGCAGCTGACAGGTTGCCCCGCCCCTATTTACTGGCCTGCGCGGGTGGTTAGAAGCTGTCCTTCCACATACCGAAGGAATTCGCTCGTGGGCGTCCTTCTCAAGGAGACACGGCAATAGTCTGGTCGTAGGTGAGTTATTTCTTTGTCAACGGGGCGTACCCATACTTTGGCCGTAGCCATAATTCAGTGCTAACTTATCCTTCATTTTTGTAGGGCGGGTAACCCGCGGCAGGGCCCCTCTTCCTGTATTTCGGCCACATGGGGCGATCGCCAGGTTCTTTACTCATGCGGTCGCTCGAGCACCCAGGGTCGTATCTGTTGATTCGGTAGCCGCCCATTCGCCCGCTCGCCCAAGGCTTGAGGGCGTAAACTTCCGCCTTACGAGTCGAGGGAGATCATGGAGTTTGTGCGGACCCCAATGGGCGCGCCGGATGAGTTGGGGGCTCGAGAGGAGCGGGAAGGATGTGTCGCCCCTACTGCCCAGTCGGCCACTCATAGGTTCGTGGCGGGCGAGCCTTCGAGGGTGGTTGTAGACCTTGGGGACTCTAGTACCCCGTCGACAGGGGCGGAGATGGTAGGAGGGGGATCTCCGTTCGGATCTGACCTGGATTCTGACGACGTTCGCATGTTCCGTGACAGAATTACGCGAGCGACCGTACATCCGGGCGGGAGGCCGCGGGTGATAGAGATTCCCGCTGATGAAAACTTATTGCTGAGGGATGCTTCCCTGGTGCCGCTGTTGGTCCCGATGTGTTCTTCTGTGGAGAACCAGTCATTGCGGGAGGTGGCGGACGTTAGTTTGATGAATGAGGTGGAAACGTTGGGTGTGAAGGTATGCGTTCCGAACTGGTTTTTTCTCGTAAAGTCCTTTCGTTTCCTTCACATTTTCGTTCATGACTCTCTTGCCTTTATATGTGTTTTGTTTCGCAGGCTTTTTTACTGCAGGTAGAGTGTTTGCGTCGGACCAATGTCCGAGTCAGGGTTCTTCTTCGGGTTCTTGGGAGGTGCCGCCATTTGCGGCTAAAGTGCAGGGAGCTCGAGGAGCGCCTGAGGGTTGACCCGCGCAACCAGGAGTTGGTCAGGGAGTTAGCGCGGGCGGAGCTACAAAGGGATCAGGCGCTCGGCCGTATTGAGGCCCTGGAAGAGCGCATGCGTCAGATGAATGATGATCTAGAGGCCGCGAGGAGGGCGTCCTCGGAGAGCGAGCGCCAGTGTTTGGCTAAGGTGATGGCGGTTACCTCAGAGTGGAGCGGGAAGGTTGCCGCTGCGGAGGGGGAGTCGGCCGATTTGAGGCGTAGGCTAGTCGAGACCACTACCAGAGTGACTGAGCTTGAAGGAATTATCCAAGCTAATGACTCTCAGTTATCGGCGATAAGGACCGATGCCGCCTCCAGGGAGAACAGCCTCGAGGAGCGGATCCGGGCGTTGGAGGGTAATGCTCAGGAGGCCGCGGGGCAAATAGCGCTTCTTGAGCAGGAGAACCGGCGTGTTCAGGAGTATCCGTGAGTTTGGGTAGTTCTCGTGAAACTTGGGTCTTTGCTGAAGCGCAGCGAGACATATACAAGCACTTGTTTGAAGCCGGCCTGATCACCGAAAGGGCCTTTGAGCAGGCGCGTCAGAAAGCGCGGGAAGCTCGCGAAGAATGCGGTTTTGATGCCGCCACGCCCGACGGTGATGATATCCTTAGAGGGATCGGGGTTGGAGCTAATGACATTGGAGGTGCAGCAGGGGCTGTTGGAAGCGGAGTCAGGGCCGAGGCGGATGATGATGATGCCTATGCAGGCGGAGCGGAGGAAGAAGCGGCGATGGACGGCGATGATGGAATCGGGGCAGACGGCGTTGTCGGCAACCCCCAATTGATTGATGACTAGTCGACTTTTTTTTTTGTTGTTGCCATGTGTGGCCATTTTTTATTTGTTTATTGTTTGTTGTTAGTGTTGGATGATCGTTGTTTTAGGGCGGACGGGCGTTGCTTGTGTCCTTCTATTTTAAATTGGAATGGGGGAGGATTCCTCCCTCCTTTTTTTTACCTTTCCGCTCATTCTTTGCTTGTTGTGCTGGCGTGATCACTGGTTGTCGCAAGTCGAGGGCTTTTGGCCCTAGTGTCGCTTCGATCGCCGTCGATTCTTTAATGGCGAAGGATTTCAGCCTGAATTCCAGTTCAATCATGATTGAACTTTGACTGGCTTTGGCGCCGAGGGCTCGTAGCCCGAACCTTAACTTCAACTGTTGTTGAATTCATGCTGGCGAAGGCTCGTGGCCTGAGTCCCAGTTCAATCGTAATTGAACTTCAATTTTGGCGTCGAGGGCTCATAGCCCGAATTTTGACTTCAACTATTGTTGAATTCATATTGGCGAAGGCTCGTGGTCTGAGTCTCAGTTCAATCGTAATTGAACTTCGATTTTGGCGTCGAGGGCTCGTAGTCCGAATTTTAACTTCAACTATTGTTGAATTCATATTGGCGAAGGCTCGTGGCCTGAGTCCCAGTTCAATCGTAATTGAACTTCAATTTTGGCGTCGAGGGCTCGTAGCCCGAATTTTAACTTCAACTATTGTTGAATTCATATCGGCGAAGGCTCGTGGCCTGAGTCTCAGTTCAATCGTAATTGAACTTCAATTTTGGCGTCGAGGGCTCGTAGCCCGAATTTTAACTTCAACTATTGTTGAATTCATATTGGCGAAGGCTCTTGGCCGGAGTCTCAGTTCAATCGTAATTGAACTTCTATTTTGGCGTCGGCGGCTCGTAGCCCGAATTTTAACTTCAACTATTGTTGAATTCATATTGGCGAAGGCACACGGCATGAGTCCCAGTTCAATCGTAATTGAACTTCGATTTTGTCGTCTAGGGCTCGTAGCCCGAATTTTAACTTCAACTATTGTTGAATTCATATTGGCGAAGATTGAACTTCGATTTTGGCGTCGAGGGCTCGTAGCCCGAATTTTAACTTCAACTATTGTTGAATTCATATTGGCGAAGGCACACGGCCTGAGTCCCAGTTCAATCGTAATTAAACTTTAGTTGATTCTTTTGAGTCGATGGATCATAGCCCGAGTACGGATGAGATAAATCAGGCTTATACTGATCGTTGTTTTCCTTTTGTTTCCTACTTTAGTAACAACTACGTGACCTTGCTATGAAATCCCCACAGGCGGTGCCAAATTGTTTGACCTTTAATGTTGGTGAACATTCATGGACCCAAAACAATTGTAAAACTTAAAGGGCCAATCATAGCAGGTCGTAACATATACGAAATTTAACAAAAGAGAAAGATAATGGAGACATATGTAGAGATAACATGGGATATTTAATGATCTTTATTTATGATGATGGGTTAATCCTGCCTCTCCATGAAGAGGTTCAGATCCTTATAATCATACATTTATGGATCTACTGTTCCCCTGTGTTATTGATGGTGATTCTCACTCTACATTGTGCCCTTTATTTCTTAGAGCCCCCATGGGGAGAGAGTGGAACCCCTTTTCCTCATAATTGCTTCGGTATTTATAGGTCTTAATTGAGATAGTTGACTTTCCTTGGGGATCAAGTCCGCATCGTGGAAACGTTGTGGGCATACCCACGGGGAAAGAATTATGTGTCTAATACTTTATATTATCTATGCAATTAATCTATTAAATTGAATCCATCTTGTATTGCAAAAAGTAATATAAACGTAAAAATGTTAGATCATTGAACACTTTTTTAAAAAAAAAAAATACACTACAAAGCAAATTCAAATCACATTAGAAAAAGAAGAAAAAAAAGACCAGCAATTAAAGAATAAAGGACAAAGTAAAGGGACACTATAAGCTGTAAATATGGCAAGGTAACCAAACAAATATGAAAACAATTACATACTACTTCACGATATAGGACTTACTGGGGAGATTAAGTAAGTGCTTTGCACATTATGATCAAAATAATATGTAAACATTGTCGCCCTTTATATAATGAAAAGAGATGAAACCGTATTCTTGTTCACGTGGAATTGTTATAAGTAGGCCACTAATTGAATGATATTAGAATTCCACTCAAGTAGGAAAATATTTCGATCGAGTGTTACAATTCTGTCCAACATATATATAAAAGTCAATTAAAAGTTTAGGGTTATTTTTGTAAACCAATATCGATAAGAGTTAAATCAATACCAATTCGTCCGATATTTTATCGGGTGGTTAGCAGATTAATACATTCAAAAGTCGATAATAGATAACCAAACCGTTAAGAGTAAATAACTGCCCAATCCACCCGATAAGCAGCCCTAATTCGGCATTAGTTTTAGAAGTTGGAAGTTTATTAGTTTTATTAGTCTTGAATTGGGGTGCGATTTATGATTTTGATGTTGTTTGATATGAGTTGATGCTTCGACTAAGTTCATATTATGTTCTAGGACTTGTTAATGTGTTTGAATGGGATCTCGCGGACCTCAAGTGTTATACCCCATATCTTCATATTTTAGGACTTGGTGTGTTTGGATGGCATCCCGGGGACCTCAGGTGTTATACCTCATATCTTTGTACGAAAGAGTAATCGTTCATCAATTGATGTAAGCTCAAATATGAGATCATCTTTGAGAGTCTATAGAGTAAGTTAATCAGATTACCTTGGAGATTACAAATCTTTAATATCATGGATAACAAGTACCAAGAGGGTTGAAAGGCTAAGAAGCTAAACAATTTGAAGAAAATAAATTTCGTCAAATGTCGACAAGTTGGGAATGTTAAAACGTATACTTTTGTGATGAGATTAGGGTGCTTAACAAGATAAGGAGGTTATGTTATGAGTTTTATTAGTCGTATAATAGTTGTATGTTATGTTTTTAAGTCAAGCAAGTTATGGAACAAAAGTTGGCAAAGGTCATCACAAGTTACATTCATAAATGTGCTAAAAATTAGGTCTAATGTAGATGCGATTTTCTACCAATTTACTTCGAATTATAGGGTGATCTACCTACCAAATTGAAGATTCGTGAGCCTAGTTTCTAACTCATTAAATTGTTTATTGAAACGATGTGAGAGTAGAGAGATATTTGTATTTTTACGAGACCGCACCAAGCAGCTCTCTATGGGACCCACGATGGCGGTTGATACATATATATATATATATATATATATATATATATATATATATATATATATATATAATATAGATGCCTCAATCCCATTTTAACTACATTATTTTGTAGTATCCTCGGACGCTAGACCTATCTAAAGGTTCTTTCACGGTCCAAGACCCAAACAAAGGGCAAACAATACAAATCAAGTGTCGGGAATCTCGGCGCACTAGTAAATTTCTTGTTCTTCTTGTTGTTGCTGATTTATGGGGGGTTCCAGCTCGTGTGAGGGGTTGTTTTAAGTAGTTTAAGTTCTGTAAAATACTCTCCCAAATTTTTCATACCAACTCTAGGTTATTTTAAGTCTTTCAAATGGATTAAACCATATTTCAACATCAAAAGTTAGTTCTAGTGAAGAATAACACCTCTTTGAGGTTGTGCTGTCGTTGAGGATAGTTGTGGGCTGTTTTTGGTTGAAATTTAAAGTTTTTTTTACTGGTTAAAATTGAGTATATCATACTACTAATTGTGCTTAATCTTGCTTGTATGTTTAAGTGGTTAGGATGATAAACTACAAGATAATACTTGAATTAACTTAAGTCACTTCTACGGTGTTGTATTGGCATTGAAGGATGTTGCAAGCTAAATATAATTTGGATTTTGACTTGAAGCTACTATAGGAGGTATTTGTATTATGCTAGTTCATATGCTTAAGGTTATCTTAATGTTGTTTAATTTAAATAGATGTACTAGACATGAACAAGTTGATAAAGTTGCTAATTGATGATAGTTGGAGTTGTGGATTGTTTCCTTTATTATAAATATATGGTATAAGGGTGGAATCATTGACGAATGACTTCATTATCATGTTAATGATGATGTTAAGTTAATGTAAAAAGTCTATATATGACGATCCGACCCGTCGTCTCACGAGTTACCGCTCTATTTCTCCCATTTTTTGCTTCTTTATGCTTCATTATGAGTGCCTTGTGTGAACAAGTTCATTTGTATTGATTTTTAAAGCAAATGAGATGCTTAGTCTATTTAAGGAAGGTTTGGTTTGAAAATGTTAACTGAGTGTTGAATTATGAGTTAGAGGACTCAGATGTGATTTTAGGCAATTTTGTTTGCTTCGCGGGATGATTTGTGACTTAGAAGCGTGATCAAAATTTATTTCGGAGGTCCGCTATAGAATTAGGCTTGAATAGGCGAAGTTAGTATTTTGGCGAGTTCTGGTTGATAGGTGAGTTTTGATCCGAGGGTCGAAACGAAATATGAGAGTTGTTGTAGCTTCGTTAGGTAATTTGGAATGTGTGTGCAACATTCAGGTCAATCAGAGATGTTTTGGTCAGGTTTTTAATCAAATGCTTGTTTCAGAAGTTTTAAAAGAACTTAGGCTTGAATCTGATGTGTTTTGAGCAATTTGATAATTTTTTGAAGTGTTTTGATGATTGGAGAAAGTTTGAATAAGGTTTTAGGAAGTGTTGGTACAATTGGTTTGAAGTCCCGGGAATTCGAGTGAGTTCCGGGTATGTTCCGTGATGTTTTAGGCCAAAAATTATAGTTGTAGCAGGTCCAGAAGGGTTGCAGGCCTCGAAACTCACCCACGTGGTCCGCACAAAAAGAAGTGCGCCCGCGGTGAGTGATGTCTGTGTCACACCTCATTTTTTTGTTACTGTACCCCGTGAAGGGTATAATAAACGGAGTTTTTTCAATTAAAGGACAATCAAAATGGGATTTGTTTGTTAAGAGATTAAGAGTCGCCACTTGGGAGTTTTATGGTGTCCCAAGTTACCGGTTGGAATCCCGAATCGAGGAAAGGGTTTGACTTTGTATTACATTCGCGCACCAAAAATCCGGATAAGGAAAGTTGTTAACCCGGGAGAAGGGGTTAGGCATTTCCGAGTTCCGTGGTTCTAGCACGATCGCTCAACTGCTATGTTTAGCTAAAATCTAATTTTTATACATGTTAAAACCTATAAGGTAATGTTAGAATGATTTACCTCTTTTAGTCATTTTTAAGAAAGTGAACGTCGTTTAAGAACGTGTTTTAGGATCACGTCACATGAAATACACCCGGATCCTCGACACTTTCTTATTCAACATTTTTGGATTTGGATTTGAGTCGCATGAAATGCAAACCCGTATTTAAGAAAGTAAAATTATTAAAAGCGCACCTAAAGCGACTAACGTCTTTTTGAGTTTGTGGGAGGCCGTGAAATTCGCAAAATGGTACGCCCCAAGTTCTAAGTATTTTTAATTAAGTAACTAATGAGAGCCCCGCAATTTGTATGTTTTGTTTGGCGAGGCTCCTCTCATTTTATTATTAGAAGACCAACCTAAAGCAACTAAGATTTTCTATTTATTATTTGTCTCTAAAAGGCCAATTAATTCACATTTATACAGGCCTCGAATTCAAGTCCGCATTCAAATAAAAGGGAATATACTTTTAGTTTGAACGTGCCAACTAATTCGAAACCCAATTTTATATTTGTTGAGTTTGAAAAAAAATACTTTTCACATAATCTAATGATTCAAAATAATATTCTTCAACAAAGAATATTGTATCCATCAATATTGGCTTGACTACAGCTAAATGAAGGCGTTTCAGCTTATATCCTGCAATTCATTGAATGTGCTAAATTGAAATTAATGATAGCAATTGTATAGCCAAAGTTTTGTTATTTGTTTGATGTCCATTTATGCAAATTGACTCTTCAAACAAATATTCTTCAAGAAGAAAAAAGAAACAACTTTTTATTTTAGTATTGACTGATTTTGTGATGTTTCTTTCTCCATCATATATGTTTAATTTATTACATATCAAGTAAAAATTTATTTGATTTTGTAAACTCTTTTTTTGTTATTTAGATAAACAGAGACATGTACCCTATACATTACATTTATTTTAAAAGAATTTCGTATTATTCGAATCTCGCTACAGTGTTCCAAAGAACTATACTTATAGGATTTTAAATGTGAAAGAGTTTTATAGTTATATGGGGCATTTTTTTTTGCTAGAGGCAAAGTAGTATTTAAATAATTAGAAAAAATAACAAAAGTTTCTAACATGATTGCATATGATCATTAACCGATTAAGTATGATAACACAATAAAAAAAGATAAATTTTATTTTAATTTAAATTCAAATTTTAGAACTTTATCTATAATTTAAAAATTATCTTTTAATTCAAATTTCGTATGTATATATATATATACTAGTCTTAGAGAACGCGCTTTGCGCGTGCCCCCTATATCAATGGGTATAAACTTTATAAATTTTATAAATATTCTTAAATAATATATTTGAGTTATAAAATAAAATTTAAAAAATATAAGCTCTTGAAAATGATGAATATTGGTCCTATTTAGTCAACAAAAAATAATTTTGATAGCTTAGTAATCTATTATTTGTCCTTATTTCTTTTTAACTTTGGATAAAACTAATTGTCTAAGTAATATGTATTCTAGATAGGGCAATTAAAGAAAGAAAAAAAAATATGACAAATAAATTATTATGTAGCTAAAAGGCAGATATTCATTGCCGAGTAGAATTTAGCTATAAGTTCGTGATCAATCCTATTAGCTAAAGTCAAATTCTGTAAATAAAAAATAATTAACCAAAAAAAGTCCTTTTCATCTAGTTGACGGAAATATGTATTACAGTAAATTAAGGTATTGCCTTGGAAACAATCTAGGTAAAATTTTAATTATTTTAAAGTACCAAATATAAGTAATTCTTACTTAATTCAAATAAGGAAGGTTTTAAAATAATAAATATTATTTGATTCAAACACCTAAATATTAGCTAGGAAAATAATTAAATGACTATTTTGTCTAATATGAACTTTATTTTAAAAGGTTAAAAAAAACAAATCATATTTTGCTAAGTTACTTGTGCTTTTAATATATATATATATATATATATATATATATATATATATATATATATATATATATATATATATATATGTATATATGTTTAGTTTTAGTTAACAAATAGAAGTCATAATTCCCTTTTTAAAAATATAAAGTTAACCGACTTAATTTCTAAATCCATTACTATCCTCGTTCGCTTTTATATACTGCTCTCTTCTTACGCCATTACCAGTTTCTTTTCTACCCAGTACGCTAGTTGCGATCCTCCCGCGTCGACTATGGCGGATTGCCCTTATTGTTACTCTCTTTATAGTTCCTTCGAATTTCAGGATTGCCTATGCCCGTTGGGTTCTATACGTGCTAATGACGTGGAAGCAGATGAGAAACTTTACGTTCTCTCGAGTCATTACGGATCCTTCCGCAATTTAGTAACTGCATTGGAAAAAATTAATGAAGAGGATAGAATTACATGGATGAATTACCGCATTCAAGAGATTAATGAGCTTAAGAGAAATCCTGTTGGCGGATGCTGGCAATTGGTGGGAGTTTTGACACAGTGAGTTCGTATTCTAGGTTTTATTTGATGGTTTGAAACTATATTTTGTTTTACTGGTACTTGTTTTTTCTCTAATTGCAATTATATTATATTAATTTGTTAGATGATTGAGATTTATGCCAATATGAATATGATTTGGGGTTTTCAGAACTAGGGTTTTATTTTTTGGTAATAATTAGCTTGTTTTGATTGTTCTATGTAGTGAGAGAGACAAATGTAGAGGAGTAACAAATAGCTTTTGGAGTATATCCAAAAATTCCAAGTTACCCCTCCCGAACAGAACCCCTTAGACTCTCTTTCACAGGACTACAGTTTACACCCTGTCAGTGTCAGCCATGAGTTACACTTACAGGATACTTCAGTGCCCACGCCACTTGTCACGCATAATTTTTCTGGTACCCACCATGAATCACAAAGCATACCACCACCATCCCCCAACCCTGTAGACCAACAAGACGCAATAGCCACCCGTGTGGCAGAGACATCCCGACACAAAACCCTCAGTAACACTAGCCAAAAAGTCAGGCTTAACCCCCCCCCCCCGAACAGAACTCATTAAAAGTTCTTACTCCCAAACATAGCCCCTTAGACTCTCTTCCACAGGACCCAACTTTATCCCATGTCGACCATGTATTACAGGACACTTCAGTGCCCACACTAGTCGTCACACATAACTCTTTTGGTACCCACCATGAATCAGGACACGACATACCAGCCATGAGGTAGACACCTCCCAACAAGAAGCCCCTAGGAACGCCCCCCAGAGAGTCAGGTTTAACTCTTCCTGCTCCTCAAGGCCTTGTTCCTGGTTGCATTCACATCAGCAAGATGCCTCTCTTGCTGGGATGATTGTGCATCCAGTACGATGCCCAGGTCCTTGCTCCTCAGGGCCATGCCCCTAGCCGTGGCGCTGCTAACATTCAAATCAGAAATAGATGTACCTAGATCAGACGGGGATCCTAAGTCATGGGTGTTAATACCCACATCTTCATCAGCAAGAGAGACATTTAGTGAATGCTCTTGTGACAATGTATGCTCAGGTTGTGTATGACTTACATGCTTGGATGGTTCTGTACCCACAACATGCAACTGCCTAGGCACAACAGTGGTAGTGTTGTGCCAGTTTTTCTTTTTCGACTTGTTTTTCCTGGGGATGATACAATGCCTTGCGGAGCTGATTTCCCGCTCTTCAAAGCCTTATCCCTAGCCTTGTTCATGGTTGAATCATGAGTAACCACATCAGTAAGAAAGGCATCTTGCTGGGATGATTGTGCATCCATTACGATACCTGAGTTCCTGCTCCTCAGGGCCCTGCTCCTAGCCGTGGCGCTGCTCAAATTCACATAAGATGTACCTGGTACATTACGCCCGGTTGAGTGTGACCGTATATCACTAGTACTCCCTTTCTTGGAGTTGTCTTTCTTGTGGGATGATACGCTACCACGCTGACTTACATGCATGGATGGTTATGTACCCACAACAAATTCCAGTAGACCAGCCAACAATGTGCTTGAAAAGTCCACTATTACAGAGGCTCAATCATCGAGGACCATAGCTGGGGACAAGGTGAGGAGCAGCAACTCAGCTCAACGTGGCAGCGTGTCATCCCACAAGAAAGACAACTCCAAGAAAGGCACTACCAGTGATATACAATTACAGTCAACCGAGCGTAATGTGCCAAGTACATCCCATGTAAATGTGAGCAGCGCCATGGCTAGGAGCAGAGCCCTGAGGAGCTGGAACTCAAGCATCGTAATGGATGCACAATCATCCCAGCAAGATGCCTTTCTTGCTGATGTGGTTACTGATGATGCAACCAGGAACAAGGCTAGGGATAAGGCCTTGAAGAGCAGGAAATCAGCTCTGCAAGGCATTGTATCATCCCCAATGATTGAGCCTCCATAATAGTGGACTTTTCAAGCACATTGTTGGCTAGTCTACTGGAATTTGTTGTGGGTACATAACCATCCATGCATGTAAGTCAGCGTGGTAGCGTATCATCCCACAAGAAAGACAACTCCAAGAAAGGGAGTACTAGTGATATACGGTCACACTCAACCGGGCGTAATGTACCAGGTACATCTAATGTGAATTTGAGCAGCGCCACGGCTAGGAGCAGGGCCCTGAGGAGCAAGAACTCAGGTATCGTAATGGATGCACAATCATCCCAGCAAGATGCCTTTCTTGCTGATGTGGTTACTGCTGATGCAACCAGGAACAAGGCTAGGGATAAGGCCTTGAAGAGCAGGAAATCAGCTCCGCATGGCATTGTATCATCCCCAGGAAAAACAAGTCTAAAAAAAAGAAAAACTGGGCACAACACTACCACTGTTGTGCCTGGGCAGTTGTATGTTGTGGGTACAGAACCATCCAAGCATGTAAGTCTTACACAGCCTGAGCATACATTGTCACAAGAGCATTCACCAGATGTCTCTCTTGCTCATGAAAATGTAGGTATTAACACCCGTGACTTAGGATCCCCGTCTGATCCAGGTACATCTATTTCTGATTTGAATGTTAGCAGCGCCACGGCTAGGGGCATGGCCCTGAGGAGCAGGGACCTGGGCATCGTACTGGATGCACAATCATCCCAGCAAGATAGGCATCTTTCTGATGTGAATGCAACCAGGAACAAGGCCGTGAGGAGCAGGAAGAGTCAAAACTGACTCTCTGGGGGGCGTTCCTAGGGGCTTCTTGTTGGGAGGTGTCTGCCTCATGGGTGGCTGGTATGTTGTGTCCTGATTCATGGTGGGTACCAAAAGAGTTATGTGTGACAAGTGGCGTGGGCACTGAAGTATCTTGTAAGTGTAACTCATGGCTGACACTGACAGGGTGTAAACTGTAGTCCTTTGAAAGAGAGTCTAAGGGGTTCTGTTCGAGAGGGGTAACTTGGAATTTTTGGATATACTCCAAAAGCTATTTGTTCCTCGCTCTACATTTGTCTCTCTCACTACATAGAACAATCAAAACAAGCTAATTATTACCAAAAAAATGAAACCCTAGTTCTGAACCATATCTGGGTAGTCGCATGTAGTGGGTACAGAACCATCCAAGCATGTAAGTCATACACAACCAAAGCATACATTGTCAGAAGATTATTCACCAGAGCAGCATTCACCACTAGATATCTCTCTTGCTGATGAGGATGTGGATATTAGCACCAATGATTCATAATCCCGTCTAATCTAGGTATATTTAGTTGTTTTGTTGGATAAATTCAAATTGAATAGTTTCAAGTTGGAGTTTTACAAATATATATAAAATTAGATATAATAGAAACATGAAAATATATAATAAAAAATTATCCATTCAAATTTGGGAGTAGTTTCAATGGATACTTATTTGATTATCCATCCACCTGTTTGTTGTATGTAAGATGTACTCCTAACATATGTTTGTCTGCATATAAATTATCCATTTTAACACCGTTCTTTCCTCCCTTTGAATCGCTCATCTCTCTTATACCTCTTTCAAGATTCACTTCTCTCTCTTTTTCTCCATATATTATAGGTTTCCCAGCTCAAGTTCTTGATCTATGGTCGTACCGGCTGGATTGGTGGCATACTCGGCGAGCTCTGTGAAGCTCAAGGCATAGACTACGAATACGGGTCGGGTCGATTAGAAAAACGGAGCTCTTTGGAATCCGACATATCCACCATCAAACCGACCCATGTACTCAATGCAGCTGGAGTCACTGGTGGGCCTAACGTTGACTGGTGCGAATCCCATAAGGTGGAGACCATCAGAACTAATGTGGTCGGTACCTTAACACTTGCTGATGTTTGTAAAGAGAATGGCTTGATCCTTATCAACTATGCTACTAGATGCATATTTGAATACGATGCGGATCATCCGTTAGGGTCGGGTGTCGGGTTCAAGGAAAAGTATACTCCTAATTTCACTGGATCTTTTTATTCCAAGACTAAAGCTATGGTGAGGTCAGTGGTGTTACATTTCTTGTTTTGTTCTTATTGTGCTTTTTTAGATCTATTAGCTAATGCATTTTCTTGTATGGATCTAATGGATTTAAATTATATGCACTGATTTCACCTCTTAATAGCATGTTACTTACTGTTTATTAGGGGTGGGCATTCGGTATTTCGGTTCGGGATTTAAGAATTTTGGTTCGGTATTTCGGTATTCGGTTTATCAATTGTATATACCAAATACCATACCAAAATATTTCGGTACAGTTCGGTATTTCTTATTTTGGTTTGGTACGGTTTCGGTTTAATAATCGCTTAATAATCAATGCTAACACCTAACTAGTAACTACAAATTCCGTGAGATCGACGATATTTGTATAAGGGATTCACTGTGAGATAGGCGATAAGGGAACTTTTGTAATGCTATAAGTATAAAATATGAATTGTGTAATACTGTAATTCATGAAATCTGCTCAGTTCCTTGATCAATCTG
This sequence comes from Nicotiana noctiflora, assembly GCA_032618575.1. NCBI lineage: Eukaryota > Viridiplantae > Streptophyta > Magnoliopsida > Solanales > Solanaceae > Nicotiana > Nicotiana noctiflora. Next base: position 120,830 of record JASVEL010002833.1, read on the forward strand.
AGCAGTGCAAATTCTGCAAATTCTGCCTAACTAGTAACTACAAATTCACGCACTGCACATTGCAGATTACACAACTATATAATATATGAACATATCTGACGCCAATCCAGTGCAAAGCTGAAACTGAAATCTGCCCGTTAGGCAACAGTGAAATAGTGACTGGATAATATGTGACTGGCCTGCTGAGATAGTTAGGCAACAGTGAAACAACTCTTTCTTCAACAAACGAACATAGCAGAGAAGAAGCCAATTGGAAAATTCCATATTACAAAAATTTCCCTTACACTGTGTTTGCATAAATGAATAAAGGTTCAGACTTCAGATGTCTTGCATATCAGCAGCCATTGATAATGGGAATTCCACAACACACATAATACTTCCCTAATGCATACAAATTGTTTTACATTGCAAGGTGATCTAGATTTTAAAAACAGTCTTAACACTTAAACACACAATGCAACTGGCCAACTGCAAAACTCTTAATAGTTAAACATAATGCAACGAAAACAGATAGGGCATCCCTCAACAAAAACAGTCTTAATTCTTAAATACGGATTTCAGGAAGACGCCCAAGACAATACTTGACATGACTCCTTAAACTAGTTGTTCCATCCCTCTTTGGATGAACACTATAGACTCGACCACAATGCTTGCACTCTACTTTGCGAACTTCTCCATTATCTTCTTTCACCTCAAAGTGTTCCCAAATATCGGAGCGTACTTTAGGAGCACGGGGCATGATTGCACTTGAACCTAAATATAAATCATAAGTTAGAATATAATATTTTGATGATAATAAAACAAAACTACAAAAGTATTAAGTATATCACCAATCAAATAGAGTATTAAACTTACCACTCAAGATGCAAGTTGCAAGTGTGCAACTATATATCAAACAATGCTAGTAGTGCTTCCATTATTTTCCATATCTATAGATAATTCGACCAAATATATCATACAAATGAAAAACCATGATATATTATTTTGAACTAAAATACACAAAATATTAAAGCTTACCAAGCTCGAGTTCCTCAAGATACTTCAAGTCTTCTTCAACACTAATAGGATTTTTATCTTCTCTAAGCCAATCTTGAACACAAATAAGAGCTTGCACACATTTAGGAGTCAATGAACTCCTAAATGAATCAAGAATACGACCACCAGTGCTAAATACGCATTCCGATGCCACACTAGAAATTGGAATGGCCAACACATCACGAGCCAACTCTGAAAGAATAGGAAATCTAGGAGCATGTGTTTTCCACCAACTCAAGATATCAAATTCTTCACTAAAAGGCTCTTGTTCTTCACTAATGTATTTATCCAACTCCGATTTAGCACTCCTACTTCCATTGTCTTCCTTTTGTTTCTTCAAGCTAAGCTTAGTCCTTATTTTTGATGCACTTATAACACTCCCACTAGATGTGTTGCTAGATGAAGTAGATCTAGATGGAGATTGAGGACAAGATCCAGTTGAATACTTTTTTAGATACTCCCAAAATAAAGAATTCATATAAGTATACATCTCAGCATTTATTTTCTTACCTTTTTCCTCCCCAAAAAGTTCTTCAAGTGCTCCCTCAACATATTCAAATTTGTTACGTGGATCCAAGACAGAAGCAATAAAATTATTTTATTCATCTTTTCAGGCTCACCCCAATACTTCTTGAACTTTTCTTGCATTCGCTCAGCCATTTTTCTCAAATGCTCATCCTCACTAGCTAAACACATTTTCAAATGACAATAAAGTTCAGATACATCCTCAAAATGAGAATTACAAGTGACATAATGTGAACCTGAAACTTTTTTAGTTAGTTCGTGAAATCTTGCAAGAAACTCTATCACATTCCTTACATTCACCCAATCATCAGATTCAAGAGGACCTGCACTACTACCATCTTCACAAAGATGAGAACATTGATAAGCAGAAAATCCATCATAAAAAAGATGAAACTTGTCAAATGCCTTTTCAAAGTTTTGTGATGTGTCCAACATCAAATAGGTGGAATTTCACCTAGTAGGAACATCCAAACACAACGTTTTGGTACATTCTACCTTTACATGTTCACAACACTGTTTAAACTTTAAGGTCCTTGCAGGCGAAGATCTCACATACCTCACAATATTTCTAACGCGTGTCACAAAAGCATCAAGTTCTTTCAAACCATCTTGCACAATTAGATTTAGTATATGAGCCATGCATCTCACATGAAGATGTTTACCGCTCATCATATTAGTTTTCCAAATATCTAACTGTTTAGAAAATTCTTTGACTGTGACATCATTTGAAGAAGCATTGTCCACGGTAATAGTGAAAACCTTGTCTAATTTCCATTCAAACAAACAATCCCTAATAACTTTAGCCATATCTTCACCCTTATGACTAGTGATAGGGCAAAAATTTAGTATTCTTTTATGCAACTTCCAATCCATATCAATTAAGTGGGCTGTCAAACACATATAATTTATTATTTGTAATGAAGTCCATGTGTATGTTGTGAGGCAAATTTTTGGTTGTGCTTCTTTAAAACACCTTCTTAGATTTTGCTTCAATTCACCGTAAACTTCATAACAATCCCTTGTTATTGTTATACGAGAAGGAAGACGAAATAGTAGTTGTGTTTTTCTCATAAACTTCATAAAGCCTTCATTTTCTACAAAGCTAAATGGTAGTTCATCAATAACTATCATCTCAATTAAGGCCCTCCTAACCACTTCTTGTTCAAATTTCCAAATTGGTCCTTCGTCATTTTGGCAAGATTGAAAATTAAACTTTGTTTGACTATTATCTTTATCTATGTTAAGTGGGTATTCTTTGCATCTAAGCAAATGATTCTTCAATCCTGTTGTTCCATTCCTAGATGAATTAGCCGCATAGGCTTGTTTACAATATCGACACCGTGCTTTCCCAACCCCATTAACCTCAAATTTTTCAAAATGGTTCCAAACTTGAGCCCTAGGTTGCATGGCTTTCCTTTTCTTGGAATCTTGGGTATCAATGGTGTTGGTGTTACTATCTACCGTAATAGGTAAACTTTTACTTGAACCAGCATCACTTACTCTACTTGTATCTGCCATCTATACAAAATTAAACAAATATAAACACATATTAACAAGAAAGCTTTAATCATTGTAACTGATATACCAATAACATGGCTAGCCAGCACAAATTACAGTGTTATGGAGATACATATCAAGCAAGGAGACGACTCAAATAATAACCCAACAATAAACATTGAATTGAACTTGCAAAAGTTTTTGAAATGGCACTCTGTCGTACAGTTACAGAGAACCGCTATGCAACTCTACTTGGTTATAAATAATCATTATACACACTCCTCTAAGAGGACTAGACTGTAGACATCCTTAGTTTACCAAAGATAGAATCCAGTAACAGGAAGAATAGGTAAAAAAATTGAAAAAGAATTGGGAATCAAATAGTAGACATATATATATCATAACTCCTCTTAGATAATACTGGGCATCTATATTAGCAGCAGTGCAACACCGTCCATTTAATCAATTAGCTTGTTTGTAAAATATTCTTAACCTGCCAATTCTTAGAACTCAATGCAATTGAATTTCATGCTTCTTAAAATTTACTTGGGTGGCAATCGAATGACAGAGAGAACCAACATAAATCTGCAAATGCAATAGGATTGCAAAATCATCCATTCAATGGCTGGTAAATAAGTAAGCATATAGTGACAGTAGTTGAAACCATAGTTAAAATAAGAAAGGTGGAACTGATGCTAACCACATTGAGTTAAAAACACATGAAGATCCTTGTTTCTTTCCCACAATACCAACGATGAAAATATAAAGTACTGAATGAATTAAAGAAGAGAAATTTCAATATTGCTAACATATAAAGTACCGAATGAACTGAAGCATACCTTGACCTTCTAATTAACTGGAAGAATAATAGAGAGATTAATCGCCAAATCGCCGCTCAATTGCTGAATCGCAGCGCCGTGAAGAAAATCGCCACCAAATCGCCACCAAATCACCGCTCACCAAATCTCTAAACGCCTAAACCTAATGCCCTAACTCTGTTCTCCCAACTTAGAAATATACAATACCTAGGCTAGATGTTAGAAAGTTGGGGTGGAAGAGCAACAGAGAGATTTAGGGCTTGTGGTTGGGCTGGGTGATGGGCTGAGTAGGCGAGTATTGGGTAAAGTTTAGGGCTGACCGGCGGGTATTTGGGTAAAGAAATAAAAAAGGCCTATTAAAAATCACCGAAATACCGAAATTTAAGAATTCTAATACCGAGGACCATACCGAAATACCGAAATATCAAAATTTTAGAACCGAATTAGACCGAAATACCGAAAAAAACCGAAACCGAAATACCGAAATAATTCGGTCCGGTTCGGAATTCAATTTTTCGGATTTTATGCCCACCCCTAATACAAACTCATTAATTGAAAAAATATCCCAAAACAATTCCCAGGGCACTTCTGTAAATTTAGTAGAATTTTAAGTTTTTTCTTTATCAAAAACCAAAGAGATTGCTATGAAAAGTCCTCTCATTCTCTCTCTTCGTTCCTAAGCCTCTCTTCTCCCTTTCTCTCGGATCCACAGCTCCAACAGAGATTTTCATCGCAATGGCATTGAAACCTCTATATACTCTCTCTACGATCTCGTGAATTTTCACTTCGGTAGGTAGTAGAACATTCTAGAAGAGTCAATATATACACCGTTCATTTGGTCGGTACGGAGTAGTGTGAATGGGGGGAGTACCGTCAACACCGAGTTTCAATGGTGGCGCACGGCCGCAGGACACGGCGGAGTATCTAATAGAAGCATTTATCGGAGAGAAATCGTTTCCGCTTGCTTCGGATTACTGGCAGAAGCTTCTAGAACTTCCTCTTCATCTCCATTGGTCCTCCAATCGTGTTCAACAAGCTTGCCTCCTCTTTGGTACTTAACTTATCTGCATTTTCTGATTTTTTTGTAAGCTTTAATGCCTTTGATATGTTAACTGTTCATTTCCTTGTTTATATATTGAATTTTGGTAACCAAAAAAATAAGTTATCTAGATATATTGTAATGTTAGTTCGCATTTGAAGTGTTCTTAGAAAATGTTATTTGATTATTCTAGTTGATGTCAGAAGATTTCGGAATACCGTATGCTAGTTTGCGTTGCTAATAAGGTTGTATGCTTTTTAATAAGGTGCATTATATGTGCACTGGGGGAAAGTGAGTGAGTGAATCGTGACTGTCGCAGTTGTTGAGGTACTTTATCAGGTTGCAAAATAGCTAAACTTAATAGAAATGGAAAGAAAAAAATAAATTCATACTACTGTTTTGCAAATTCACGTGACTCCTGTGTTAGCTGAAAGCCTGAGTCTTATGGTTTTGTGTTACAAAGCGCAGACTTCAGAAATCTGTCCTACAAAAATTGTAAAGATAAGTAAAATGAGTAAATAAATGTGATATTTGTATACAAATATTGGTGTTGGTAGTTTGCTCCTTGTTGGAAAGGTTTTAGTGTCTATACTAGTTGTGTAGGCACTTATATCTGAAGCCATTCATCAAGTTTGCCACTTGGTGAAGCTCTAGCTGAATATTCTTATGCTCATGTGTGCTCTATTTAAAGTGGACACTAGCCTAGTTGTCTCTCAATCCTAAAATTTGAACTGGTGATAATTTTAGATGTAAAATTAACGTCTATGACATTGATCCCCTCAGAGGCAGGTCCAAAATTTTAATTTGATGGATTCAACCTTTGAAAACTTACCATTGAGCCTAATGCACTTCTGGGATTATGGTTTCAAAATTTAATAATTGTTGAAGTTTAGTAATTTTTACAGATGCTGTGTCTAAAATGCTCGGTTTGGTTGAATCCAAAACAAACATGCTACATTGGCCTCTGGATCCCCTCAGATGATCTTTTAGAACTTAAATAAAAAAGTCTATTGGTTCTGATTTGTCCATTTGCGCTTCCCAAGAATTGAAGAAAGTTTTCAAAAAGGATCGTGTTGTCTGTTTGAAATGGAAGAATTTGCAACTTAGAGTATTTTCCATGTCTTAATTTCCTTCAAACTGAATAATTATATATCAAATTACTAGCCAAGTCCGTCAAATTGATCCTTGTAAAATTAAATGGAGTTCAGGAGAGATGGAATATCTTATGTTTGCTAGTTTAAGTATGTCTTTAAAATAATTTTGTTTATTGCTCCCTCCGTTTCAATTTATGTGAACCCATTTGACTGGGAACGGAGTTTAAGAAAAGAGAGAAGGCTTTTGAACTTGTGGTGTAAAATGAAGCACATATATTTTGTGTGGCTATAAATCATTGCATAAAGGTAAATTGTTTCCAAATAAGGAAAGATGTCATTCTTTTTGGCACGGACCAAAAAGGAAATAGGTTCACATAAATTGAAACGGAGGGAGTATTGTTTATTATTGTTCGAATTTAGCGGAATAATATGCAATTTAATATGAATGTATAGTACAATATTACTTCTTGGATGTCCATTTATGTATATAGATAAATGCATTCCATGAGCTATTAAAGGGGATTAATAACAAAGATGACCTAAGAAAGTGCTTACTGTCTGTTGTTGCACAAACTTTGGTGTGAGGTGTGGAATTTCAAATCTTTATGGAATACTATGACTAATGGCATGGGCGGTAAAGGACCTGCTTGGTGGAAATTCAGAAGACAAAATAGAAGGGATAAATGGGAAGTAGCATTCCTAGTGGTCGTGTAGACAATACCGAGAGAGGACATCGGAGGGCTTTTGGTGGAAAAGAAAACTCTTTCGAAAATATTAGAGGAATTTTGTTCTTTTTTATTTTTATTTTTATTTTTGGAGCAATTTAAATATCCCAGGAAATACAGATGATTGGTTGCTTTTTGTAGCGACCAATCATGTCTAAGGTTCTCTATATAATGTACATCTTTTCAATAAAATTATCACCTTTATTAGAAACAAAGGGAAGCATAAAAGGGTCTTGCATCAAGCCTGTGCAGTATCTCAGCTACCTTCTAAGACCATCTGTGTGCTGGTGTAGCTAGAATATAGATTGCTTAGGAATGCATTTGATTTCTGTTATATTTTAAGCTGACGTTATATCTGGAGTTGTTGTGCAATGAATAAAAAACAAAGGAGAAGAAAATGGGAATTGATGAAAGATAAAGGGTACGGAAGGAGGAGAAGTCCAATAGAGAGAAGGAGACAAACGCGAAGCTCAGCTACAGTGCAAGCACCTAGATGAAGTTACTATGTAACACATAAAATATACCCCTAGAGTTGTTTATGGAATCAAGAACTTCATTCTCTGGATTCTTTGAGCGGATTCATGAAAATTGCTTAACTATTTAAGTTTAAAAATTTGTTTCATATTGAAGCGCAGTGCAAAAATTGGGTAATGCTACTTGGGCTCAAGTTATCTAGAGTTTTGACTTCCTGCCAATGTTGCGTCAAGTAAAATTGTATTATCTTTTCTCTGCTTCATTGTTATGTGGAGGCTGCTTTTGGGAAAAATGAACTTAGTACTGATTTCCGTGTAAGTTAGAGCAAGCCTGAAATAATTAGGTAAGCAGAGGGTGAAGCGTGGTACCTCCATTCTACTTTTCATGTTTTTATGCCTCATGCTTGGCGTTGTATGTATTTTCTTGCTGATATATAGTTATTAGTTATACCCATGTAGCTCCTGTGGTTATAAGATGTTGCTCTGAGAGCTTTTAGGACGTATCAGTGGGCTATTGGCACTATCCGTATGAACTCTTTACCAGAATCTCCTATTGTATCTTTTCTGTCTATGATTTTTCTGTTTACTTTTTCTAGAACCAACTCTTAATCATGAATGGGAATAATTTATCTGACACATTTATTCCATCCTTTTTTTTCTTGGGATAACGAGGTCAGAGTTATGATCTTCTAAATACCATCTGTTTTTTGTTGCAGCTCAGAACAATTGTTATACAAGGCATCTTGCAAAAATATTAATTCACCTGTCCTGGTGTTTGCAAGAGTGTGTTTCTACATCTGATGTATCTTCATCAGCTTATGTGAAAGCTCTCAATGCAGTGTACATCTCATCCGTTTTTCTGAAGCACCTCATTGAGAATGCCAAAACTGACAACTTTGAAGATCTATACATGTCTCTGAACGAAAGTGAGGAAATTCCAAGTAACTTCTCTAAAGGTAATGCATTCACAACATAGTTTGTTCATTTTTCCTTAGTGGGACTTATCTGATTTTCTTATTTATATTCCCATTTCATTTTTCGGTTTCGTTCTTTCTACTGGGTTGTTGTTGTTGTTGTTGTCTTTCTTCTATATTTATCTCTTCTTTTTGTACTTTTGTGTGTGGGGAGAGGGTGACTGGAGTATGTAGCTACTTAAAAGTGACCACTAAACTGTTTCAACCACTATGGCTGAAACAAAGCGAATAGATCTATAATATTTGTTCGAAGATCTAATAGTAGATTCTACGCTTATGAACATCATTGCTCACAGTTCAAGATAGTATTCAGTCTAATGTATTAAAAACTTGAATGATTGTCTCCAATTATACTCCAAGTACTGATGAGGTGTTTGGTTAGTGGTTATTAGCTTTTGGAGATATATTATTTGGGTAAATCACCAAATTCGTGTTGCCTATGTATGGATGAAATTGCGCAATACCGTTGGGCCGAAAGATTCTAACTCATAATATCTTGTATAGCTGGTTTCAATGGGATAGCTTGCAGAAGTTGTTCTTGCAGATATTGGTCTGGTTGAGTTTTCAACATTTGGGAATCTACGTTGTTTAACCTTCTCACTTATGTTTTACCAAGATTTCAGATCTCTGGGAGTCCAAGCTCATTACTTCCTACTCTTACCACCATTTCCTCTTTCTTTTATCCTTTACAGTACAGGGTATTGAGCATCTTGTTGTGCATAGTGTGCTTAATTTTCTGGGCAGAGTAGATGTAAGGTATGTTGAGCTTTGTGCAATAGGTATCTTCTCACATGGCTGCCAGATGTTTGCCTAATAGTGTGTTGTTTCTCTGACAGCTCGGATACATATCTTCTACACCATGAGTTGCTTAATTTCATGCTTGTCGCCTTGTCAACTCAGCTTCTTTCTGGACCATCACTAGGAGCAGATGATATTCATCCTTTACGTGGAAGCAGATGAGAAACTTTACGTTCTCTCGAGTCATTACGGATCCTTCCGCAATTTAGTAACTGCATTGGAAAAAATTAATGAAGAGGATAGAATTACATGGATGAATTACCGCATTCAAGAGATTAATGAGCTTAAGAGAAATCCTGTTGGCGGATGCTGGCAATTGGTGGGAGTTTTGACACAGTGAGTTCGTATTTTAGGTTTTATTTGATGGTTTGAAACTAATTTTGTTTTACTGGTACTTGTTTTTTGTCTAATTGCAATTATATTATATTAATTTGTCAGATGATTGAGATTTATGCCAATATGAATATGATTTGGCGTTTTCAGAACTAGGGTTTCATTTTTTTTTGTAATAATTAGCTTGTTTTGATTGTTCTATGTAGTGAAGAGACAAATGTAGAGCGAGTAACAAATAGCTTTTGGAGTATATCCAAAAATTTCAAGTTACCCCTCCCGAACAGAACCCCTTAGACTCTCTTTCACAGGACTACAATTTACACCCTGTCAGTGTCAGCCATGAGTTACACTTACAGGATACTTCAGTGCCCACGCCACTTGTCACGCATAATTCTTCTGGTACCCACCATGAATCACAAAGCATAACACCACCATCCCCCAACCCTGCAGACCAACAAGACGTAATAGCCACCCGTGTGGCAGAGACATCCCGACACAAAGCCCTCAGTAACACCAGCCAGAAAGTCCCACCCGAACAGAACTCCTTAAAAGTTCTTACTCCCAAACAGAGCCCTTTAGACTCTCTTCCACATGACCCAACTTTATCCCATGTCGACCATGTATTACAGGACACTTCAGTGCCCACACTAGTCGTCACACATAACTCTTCTGGTACCCACCATGAATCAAGACACGACATACCAGCCATGAGGTAGACACCTCCCAACAAGAAGCCCCTAGGAACGCCCCCAAAAGAGTCAGGTTTAACTCTTCCTGCTCCTCAAGGCCTTGTTCCTGGTTGCATTCACATCAGCAAGATGCCTCTCTTGCTAGGATGATTGTGCATCCAGTACGATGCCTAGGTCCCTGCTCCTCAGGGCCATGCCCCTAGCCGTGACGCTCCTAACATTCAAATCAGAAATAGATGTACCTGGATCAGACGGGGATCCTGAGTCATGGGTGTTAATACCCACATCTTCATCAGCAAGAGAGACATTTGGTGAATGCTCTTGTGACAATGTATGCTCAGGCTGTGTATGATTTACATGCTTGGATGGTTCTGTACCCATAACATGCAACTGCCCAGGCACAACAGTGGTAGTTGTGCCCAGTTTTTCTTTTTTTTTTGACTTGTTTTTCCTGGGGATGATACAATGCCTTGCAGAGCTGATTTCCTGCTCTTCAAGGCCTTATCCCTAGCCTTGTTCCTGGTTGCATCATCAGTAACCACATCAGCAAGAAAGGCATCTTGCTGGGATGATTGTGCATCCATTACGATACCTGAGTTCCTGCTCCTCAGGGCCCTGCTCCTAGCCGTGGCGCTGCTCAAATTCACATAAGATGTACCTGGTACATTACGCTCGGTTGAGTGTGACCGTATATCACTGGTACTCCCTTTCTTGGAGTTGTCTTTCTTGTGGGATGATACGCTACCACGCTGACTTACATGCATGGATGGTTATGTACCCACAACAAATTCCAGTAGACCAGCCAACAATGTGCTTGAAAAGTCCACTATTACAGAGGCTCAATCATCGAGGACCATAGCTGGGGACAAGGTGAGGAGCAGCAACTCAGCTCAGCGTGGCAGCGTGTCATCCCACAAGAAAGACAACTCCAAGAAAGGCAGTACCAGTGATATACAGTCACAGTACATCCGATGTGAATGTGAGCAGCGCCATGGCTAGGAGCAGAGCCCTGAGGAGCAGGAACTCAGGCATCGTAATGGATGCACAATCATCCCAGCAAGATGCCTCTCTTGCTGATGTGGTTATTGATGATGCAAGCAGGAACAAGGCTAAGGATAAGGCCTTGAAGAGCATGAAATCAGCTCCGAAGGGTACTGTATCATACCCCAAGAAAGAGAAGAAAAATTGGTGAACCAGCCAACACTACCACTGTTGTGCCTGGGCAGTTGCATGTTGTGGGTACAGAACCATCCATGCATGTAAGTCAGCGTATCATCCCACAAGAAAGACAACTCCAAGAAAGGGAGTACCAGTGATATACGGTCACACTCAACCGAGCGTAATGTACCAGGTATATCTGATGTGAATTTGAGCAGCGCCACGGCTAGGAGCAGGGCCCTGAGGAGCAGGAACTCAGGCATCGTAATGGATGCCCAATCATCCCAGCAAGATGCCTTTCTTGCTGATGTGGTTACTGATGATGCAACCAGAAACAAGGCTAGGGATAAGGCCTTGAAGAGCAGGAAATCAGCTCCGCACGGCATTGTATCATCTTTAGGAAAAACAAGTCTAAAAAAGAAAAACTGGGCACAACACTACCACTGTTGTGCCTGGGCAGTTGCATGTTGTGGGTATAGAACCATCCAAGCTTGTAAGTCATACACAGCCTGAACATACATTGTCACAAGAGCATTCACCAGATGTCTCTCTTGCTGATGAAGATGTGGGTATTAACACCCATGACTCAGGATCCCCGTCTGATCCAGGTACATCTATTTCTGATTTGAATGTTAGCAGCGCCACGGCTAGGGGCATGGCCCTGAGGAGCAGGGACCTGGGCATCGTACTGGATGCACAATCATCCCAGCAAGAGAGGCATCTTGCTGATGTGAATGCAACCAGGAACAAGGCCGTGAGGAGCAGGAAGAGTTAAACCTGACTCTCTGGGGGCGTTCCTAGGGGCTTCTTGTTGGGAGGTGTCTGCCTCATGGGTGGCTGGTATGTTGTGTCCTGATTCATAGTGGGTACCAGAAGAGTTATGTGTGACAACTAGTGTGGGCACTGAAGTGTCCTGTAATACACGGTCGACATGGGATAAAGTTGGGTCCTGTGGAAGAGAGTCTAAGGGGTTCTGTTTGGGAGGAAGAACTTTTAATGAGTTTTGTTTGGGGGGTTAAGCCTGACTTTCTGGCTGGTGTTACTGAGGGCTTTGTGTCGGGATGTCTCTGCCACACGGGTGGCTATTACGTGTTGTTGGTCTGCAGGGTTGGGGGATGGTTGTGGTATGCTTTGTGATTCATGGTGGGTACAAGAAGAATTATGCGTGACAAGTGGCGTGGCCACTGAAGTATCCTGTAAGTGTAACTCATGGCTGACACTGACAGGGTGTAAACTGTAGTCCTGTGAAAGAGAGTCTAAGGGGTTCTGTTCGGGAGGGGTAACTTGGAATTTTTGGATATACTCCAAAAGCTATTTGTTCCTCGCTCTACATTTGTCTCTCTCACTACATAGAACAATCAAAACAAGCTAATTATTACCAAAAAAATGAAACCCTAGTTCTGAACCATATCTGGGTAGTCGCATGTAGTGGGTAGAGAACCATCCAAGCATGTAAGTCATACACAACCCGAGCATACATTGTCAGAAGATTATTCACCAGAGCAGCATTCACCACCAGATGTCTCTCTTGCTGATGTGGATATTAACACCAATGATTCAGGATCCCGTCTGATCCAGGTATATTTAGTTGTTTTGTTGGATAAATTCAAATTGAGTAGTTTCAAGTTGGAGTTTTACAAATATATATAAAATTAGCTATAATAGATACATGAAAATATATAATAAAAAATTATCCATTCAAATTTGGGAGTAGTTTCAATGGATACTTATTTGATTATCCATCCACCTGTTTGTTGTATGTAAGATGTACTCCTAACATATGTTTGTCTGCATATAAATTCTCCATTTTAACACCGTTCTTTCCTCCCTTTGAATCGCTCACCTCTCTTATACCTCTTTCAAGATTCACTCCTCTCTCTTTTTCTCCATATATTATAGGTTTCCCAGCTCAAGTTCTTGATCTATCGCCGTACCGGCTGGATTGGTGGCATACTCGGCGAGCTCTGTGAAGCTCAAGGCATAGACTACGAATACGGGTCGGGTCGATTAGAAAAAACGGAGCTCTTTGGAATCCGACATATCCACCATCAAACCGACCCATGTACTCAATGCAGCTGGAGTCACTGGTGGGCCTAACGTTGACTGGTGCGAATCCCATAAGGTGGAGACCATCAGAACTAATGTGGTCGGTACCTTAACACTTGCTGATGTTTGTAAAGAGAATGGCTTGATCCTTATCAACTATGCTACTGGATGCATATTTGAATACGATGCGGATCATCCGTTAGGGTCGGGTGTCGGGTTCAAGGAAGAGTATACTCCTAATTTCACTGGATCTTTTTATTCCAAGACTAAAGCTATGGTGAGGTCACTGGTGTTACATTTCTTGTTTTGTTCTTATTGTGCTTTTTTAGATCTATTAACTAATGCATTTTCTTGTATGGATCTAATGGATTTAAATTATATGCACTGATTTCACCTCTTAATAGCATGTTAATTACTGTTTATTGTTGGTGGTCACTGGTGTTACATTTCTTGTTTCGTTCTTATTGTGCTTTTTTAGATCTATTAACTAATGCATTTTCTTGTATGGATCTAATGGATTTAAATTATGTACACTGATTTCACCTCTTAATAGCATGTTAGTTACTGTTTATTGTTGGTTACTAATGAATGCTTATTAAGTACTGTATATGTAATGACCTGATTGTGTAAATTTTTGTATTATAACAATTATTGATCTAATGTGGATCCATATAAGTGATACCAACTTGTTGGAACTAAGCTAGTTACCGTGTTGGCGAGCAAATATTTGGCATTGGAATGAAATGGACATGAGAGAGCAGCAGAATGTATATAGTGTGGATTCATGTAGCTGACTCAACTTATTTGGAACTGAGACGTAATTATTTTGTTGTTGAATTAATGATCGTATCATCTTTTCAGGTGGAGGAATTGCTGAAAAACTATGACAATGTCTGTACTTTACGAGTCAGGATGCCCATCTCCGCTGCCTTGACCGACCCCCGAAACTTCATCACCAAGATTACTCGATACAAGAAGGTAGACAACATCCCAAACTCAATGACAATCTTGGATGAACTTCTCCCAATATCACTTGAGATGGCAAAGAGAGACCTGACAGGAATATGGAACTTCACTAATCCTGGAGTTGTTAGCAATAATGAGATTCTTGAAATGTACCGTGACAATGTCGACCCGAGCTTTAGGTGGAAGAATTTCACTGATGAGGAGCAAGCAAAGGTCATTGTTGCTCCTAACAATGAGCTTGATGCTTCAAAACTGAGCAAGGAATTCCCTGAAATGAAATCCATCAAAGAGTCCCTCATTGAGCATGTTTTCAAGCCAAATAGGAAAACAGGAGTAGCTTGAGAAAATCTCAGATATATTTTTTGTTTTGTCTTGTTCAATTAATCAACTATGTTTCAGTTCTAATAGCCACTGTTGGCTTGTCTTTTGTCTTGTCATTTTCTGATTTGAGTTTCTTTGTGAAGATGTGAACTCCCTATCATAGTCTCATAATACATCATTTGCACTGTCTTATATAATAGTGTTAGAAGATTTAGCCTGGTGACTGCATCTCATCAACTTAGCAATTTAGGTAGTTTTAACCTGCCAAAAAAGAATTCTCTGTGTAGCAGCGCCACATTGGGATCATGACAATATATGCTGCAAACCTTTGATGTACTTAAATTCATTGGAATCAGATTATATATTGGCACCTGCATAAATTCTCTCTTTTTTCTTGGTACAACTTTGTTTGCTTCAAAAGTTATCATATACTTTTGTGAATACAAAACAATACACATAGATTATGGGTCAATCATAGTAAGTCGTAATAATTCAAGAACCAAGTAAAGAAAGTTAATAATTAAGAATATCCCCGATTAAGGTGGGAAATGTTGACAACTTTTATTGATGATAATGGTGTGGTCTGACTCTCCATGAAGAGGTTCAGAGCCTTACTTCTTTGTGAGACTATATTTTTCTTATAGGTTGTCCTCTCTCTTTCTTTCTCTATTTTTAGAGCCCCTATGGGGAAGGAGGAGAGAGCTACCCCGATTAAGGTTTCCTTTCTTGATATTTATAGTAATGAGCTGCATGAGCTGGCATTTGGTGGCCGGAACCACATTGAGGTGTTATCTTCGAGGTACCGTAAAGTTCTAAATCCTAATATAGCTCCAACCTGAAAATAATTTTATTTTGAAATTTGACTCGTAAAGTTCACATTTTTCCTATTGAAACTAAACAAGTACTAAACAAAAACTAATGCAAGAGCATGAATTAACTCTACAAGGAAGAAAGAAGTTGAGCAATCACGGTAATTCAAATAAAATTTGGACCTTTTCATTTATATCTTATGTCCAGATATTACTTCAAGGAAGAAAGACAACTATCAACAGCAACGATTGAGTCGCTCATTACACTAATCATGAAATACCAAATTGTTGTTGTTGTTGTACTGGGTTGTTGTTGTTGTTGTATGAAATACCAAATTGTTGAAAAAAACAAGACATAAAATTGGGAAAAATCGCTGCTAAATGCTTCTTGAATTAACTATATTGCAATGCATTCCCACCTCGCTTCTAGCTCTTTCATTAGTACAAAAAAGCAATGCTGAACTGCCGCAACAGATTGATCTAGATTTACAAGATAGGATTGGGAGCCAAACTAATACTAACAAGAACCACACCCTTTAAAACCAAAATAACTTTTTAAAAACGGGGAAAATTGACCAAAATAAGCCACAAGACGAAAACAAAATTTAAAAAAAAAATTATCCTAAAAACCCAAACCTCTTAGGTATGAAACCTGTCAGAAGCTAAAACCTAAGGAAAAATGGAGCTTCCATACTTCCTTCAACTCTTAGAAACAGATTGAACTAGCCTTGCCACTATTGATTTTACGGAAAAGGGTCTAAAATGCCCCTCGACTATCCGTTTTGGTACAATAATGCCCTCCATCCACCTATTGGGCCAAATATGTCCTTCCGTTAATGTTTTTGGCTCACAATTGCCCTTTGAATTAACGGAGAGACACGTATCATCGTCATATTAGCCCATTCTAAATATTTTTTAATTAATTAAAAAGACCCATTATTTATACACAAAAAATAATTTTCTAACGTAATTTTTCTAAAACCTTTTTCTACTAAAAACTTAAGAAAAAAAAAGGAATTATTTTTCCAATTTTTACAAAAAAAAATATTTGTTTTGCAAAAAATAAAAAAATCAACAAAAAAAATCCAGTTTTTAGAAACATATTTCATTAAAAAACTGGATTTCTTTAAAAATATTTCTTTTTCCAGTTTTCATGAACTTTGTAAAGGGAAAGAGTGTTTGTATAAAAAGTTTTTATATTTAGTTGACACCTAAGAAAAATGACTGCTCTTACTTGATTATAAAAGTTATTTCCTTTACAATATTTTGATTCTTAATTTTATATCATTATTCCTATTACAATTAGACTATATCAGTACAAAAAATTTTAATACTCAAAAATCTCATACAGACACTTTTTTTTTTGGCTAACTGTATCATCGGTTTAAGGAAATGTTTTTCTACAAATTAGTTTTTACTCACAAACCAACTAATAATTTAAATAACGTTATCATGAACTTTGTTTTGTTTTGTTTGTTGATTTTCTCTCTGCAAAAATATTTTCTAAAAAATGTGATCTGTCGTACCAAACGCACCAGCCCCGCCCTTTGATTTTTAATAATTTCATAATAAGTGTCACACTTAATCAATAAAAAAAATTCCAGTTTTAAGAAAAATATTTATTTAAAAAACTGGATTTCTTTAAAAATATTTCTTTTTCCACTTTTTTGAAAGAAATAGTTTTCTAAAAACTAGATTTTTTCAGTTTTAGCAAAAAACATCTACTTTTTTTCCAGTTTTTACAAAAAAAAATTGTTTTAGAAAATTGCTTTTTAAATTTTATTTTTATTTATCAAAAACATTGTTTTAGTTAAAAAAATCTATTTTTTTGTAAAAACCGAAGAAAAAAAAATTAAAAAATTCTTTTTTTTTCTTCAGTTTTTAGTTAAAAAAATGGTTTTAGAAAAATTGCTTTAGAAAATTATTTTTCGGGTATGAATAATGGGTATTTTTAATAAGAAATATTTAGAATGTGCCAATAGGACGATGACACGTGTCCCACCATTAACTCAAAGGGCATTTATGAGCCAAAAATATTAACGGAAGGGTATATTTGGCCCAATAAGTGGATGAAGGGCATTATTATACCAAAACGAATAGTCTAGGGGCATTTTAGGCCTTTTCCGTTGATTTTATCTCCGGGGATTTCTTAATGCAAGAACCAACTCCAAATGCAGCTAGGACAAATGGGGCAGTCCAATGGTTATGAGATCTAACCAAGCACTGGCGTGCAAATCATGTAGTCAACAAGCTCCAATTTAGGGCCGCTTTAACCAGACCTCCCCTTCATTAGGTGAAGCTAGCATCCATTAGCAACTCCATTTGCTATCCCTTTAGCTACAGGTTTCTTTTCTGCTACAGTGACTGGTTTAGCACCATCTCCTTTTGCAACTGATCCATTTTCTGTAAGCTTGACCTCCCCATTAGTCGGAGCAGCGGGTAAACTTTCCTTGTGCAAACCAGCAGGAACTTCTGAAGGTTTCTGAGACTTCGGTTCCAACTTCGTATTTTCTTTCTTCTTCTCTTCAGCAGCTTTGCCTTCCCATGCCTGCGACTGAGACAACCAAAGAAAACAACCATAATTAACTACCAAATCGAAGATTATTATGGTGAAGACATCAACTACTGCTAAATACAGTACTCAAAGCACCTGATCTTGTTCCTCTTTTTTTTTTTTTAATTCATTTAATAGGCAGAACTTTAGTACATCATAAGCTACCTGCTTCTGGAATAGCTGCTGCTTGGCCTTCCTTTCCTGAATTCTCTTCTGACGATCCTCATAGAACTCAAAATCATCAAGGATGCACTGTTTGCTAATATGATCCTTAAATATCTTAATCACCTGTAGGCCCTGCTCCATTTTAACCTGTACAATACAATGAAACTGTTGGTAAAAACCCTCATCTTATGAAATAGGTGAAACAGTAGGTAACTACAGTAACTGACAATTATACAAAGGTCAAACGAGCCTGGACAGATTACAAAGGATCACCCAAAAATCACTACCCTTCTAGCCTGCTCATAATTATTAAAACATGTGGCTTACCTCCTGTGTATCTCTACTGTTGGTAACAGGCTTGTTCTCGTTGTCTCCAGCGTGATGTGTTTCAACAAGCTGTTTGGTACATCCTTCACGATGTGCCACTTGACAGGGAAACAGCCGATCCATTTGTCTTGCTGCCAATAGTCCACACTCTTGTTGAAATCAACTGGCCCTACCATCTCTGCAACACCAACAAACTGACCACTTGTATTTACCTGGACAAAAAGACCAAATTTAAGCAGCAAAACAAGGAGAATGTGACTCAAAATCAAAAAAGACTAGAGAATAATGTATCTTAAGAAAGCTCACCGAGAAGAAAAGAAAAACTGGGCAACTGCCAGACTTTTGTTGAGCCTCCTGGTAAGCAGAATCAAGCTTCTTGTTACCATTTGGTGTGCTAGGGGCAAACATTATATTTAATGCTTTTGTGCACATCATCCTCACTGTAAGACTTGATTATAAAAAACTTGGCATCAGTATATGCCACTGGAAAATCCGGACAGTTGTATTGTTCTCTGTCAGGAATCAGGCTGGGTTTATCTTTCTCGGCATCACTGGTTACAGTGAGCGGAATGTTCTGGCCCTTGACTACCACCGCGGCTGGTGTAAAACCCTTTTGATTCTTGGAACCTTTACCTCTAGGTCCCCTGTTGAGCTCATTTAAACCATCCATGTTCTCATTACTGTAACCGTAGAAACTATTTCCTCTACCCCTGGGTTTGAACCTGTTATCAACCGTCATCAACCCACGACCTGTAGTGCGAGTATCATATCCATTGGATCCAAAGCCCATGCAGTCCTGAATGTGTTACCATACCGTCCCCCATACAGCTTATTGGGGTACATCCTATTCATATACCCATTTGTTGTGTTCATGCCAGACGAGGTCCTTGGGTGGTGGAAACCCTGAGAATGAAACATCCGAGAGTCAGTGTCAACAAGAAAATGAACAAAAAATATATGCAGAAAACCCTTACTCACAGCTGCTTGGCAACGATTACTGGAGTAGCTACTCTAAAGTCTCTAATAAGGAGAGAGTGGAAGACAAAAAAACAGATTCACATTCTCAAACAACTTACCATTAGATGCGGGTGAACATTCTGATTTTTTGATGATGGAACAGCACTGCCATTTGAAAAAGATGGTGTAAAAGAATTGCTCGACACTGGCCTAGCTTGCCCGTCAATGAACATTGATCCATCTATCCATGGAATGGGAGATCGCACACCATCAAAACCTAATCTAGGGTCCTGATAACCTGAAGCAGCTCCTCCAGACAAGGCACCCCGCCCATAAGAACCATTAGCATTTACGGATGGGTTCTGGAGCGCAGGCCTCACAGGCGTAGGCCCAGCATTTCCCTTTACACCACCATTGGCAATGCCATTAGAATTTCCATTAGCAGAATCAACGGACAATGATGCTTGGTCGGCAGCAGCAGCAGAGCTGGCGATCTCACCTTTTGGCAGGGCAACTGGAGTAGTGTATGAATTACTGGTTGGAGGGAGGGGCTGGAAATATGGATAGTGGTATTGCTGTGATCCATAGAGCTGTCCATCATGCCCCAAAGTTGGGGCGGGGGAAGTAGCCGGTGAATATGGACTGTAGGGTGCATAACCATAGCCATGATGATAGATGAGCGACCCGTTGTCCCCATATACTCCCTGTATTTTGACTCATTTCAAATCAACAAACATAGACCAATATTTGCTCAAGCTAAAAAGCAACTATAGACAGCAACAAAGAATTTCCATGACACAAAAATTAATACAGCAAACAGATTAGCACATAAAATGTTGTAGCAAGAATTCAAGCAGAATAACTTACGGGCATCTCAACTCCATCCGGATTCAAATATCTTGAATAGTCCTCCCACTCATTACCAGAAGCATCATATCCTAGAGCAGAACAAAATAATGTTACCACGAAACATATTGCGTGTGGTTATAAGATGCCATACCATTTGCATGGTTACAAAGTTAAAAGAAAGAAAGAAAGAAAGGCTTTCGAGACTTGTGTTCTTAAACATGCCACAATGTTTGTGTGGAGGCTGTAGCACTTTTGAAACCTGTAAATCCTAAATATGCCATAACATATGTGAAAGTGTTTTAAGTTAAATTGTTTCCATATTTAGGAGGTAGTCATTCTTTTTCTAAACGAACTAAGAAAGTAGGTCACGTAAATTGGATAAGAGGGAGTACCATAATAGTATGCTGCAGTAGAGGGATAACCATTAGGAAGATAGCAAAAACTTGGATCTATGAATACAGGTAACACAGGGGTCACAGACCGATTCATAGACTGGATCTGTCCATTACCCACGTTTTTTGCATCAACAGAAGGCTGAAAAGGGAACACAATTTCAGATTAAGAACTGCAGACCAATTGACTGAAATAAAACATACAGTAGAAAAAATAAACCTAAAAGGAAAATCACCTTCTTTTTTGGCTCTGCAATTTCAAGATTCTTATTCTGAGAATCCAATGACAAATTCTGCAGTAAACCTGCAGCTTCTATAGCAGTAAATCGTAAAGGAATACCACTTCTCCACAGAATTTATCAAACGAGTTCATTAACAACTAAAGCCAAGACAACGTTCCCATAATACTAATTAAAATTGGAATCAACAATATGTCGTTTTAAATTATGTAAACAACAAAATTTACAAAAATCATGTAAGCAATAAATTTATTAGAACACTTAGATAATTTAATTTTTTCATTATTAATTTATTTTTTAATATTGGTCTGAGAGAGTTTATAGGGAACAACCTAGTAGGTGAGGATTCATATAGCTGAGAGGCATAGCTGTTGTTGTATTTGTACTAAAATTAGCACAGAATTTAAACCGAACTAAATATCTGCTGTTGTTTAAAAGGAAACATCAACGGATAAATCGCCAAATCAGCTACCCAATTCCCCAACATATATAAGCTAATTAACTAAGCATACAAAATAAAAAAAACAGCTGAAAGAAACATCCTTTATTATAAAAATAACTCTAAACAGCCTACACTTAAACCAGCAACAGATATCCAGATCTATAAAGGCCCAGATAAAAATTATAACCCATAGAACATAACTTTATGCATACATAAATCTACTCATACGTTCACAAACAAGTAAAAATCAAAACTTGGGTCGATTTTAACAGAAAATATATTGAATCTCTGTCCCGTAGCTGCGTATGTTTTAACTTTGGAAACTTGAAAATTTGCCTTTGGGCTGTTGATTTGATGAATTCTCCAGTTACATGTCATTTCTTTTTTCTCTTTACAGCAATCTGGAAATCCAAATACACCTGGAATGCACATGCAGTCAAACTTGGGTCTTCAATCTGGAATGCCTCCGCCATTGCCACCGGGGCCGCCTCCACATAATCAAGGACATCAATAGGCCATTGTTTATAGTCTCTTTCGAGTGTAACGAGCTTTGTTGAAGTTGTTTGTTGAAAATGTCTTCACTAGTTTGAATTTCATTGGAGACTATTAGATAGCATCTCTGTATTTTCTTAGATGTATTTCTGGATAATTTACTGAATTTTTACCTGGGTAAAATATTTTGAGCACTTTAACTTTACAAATTCTTTGTGATGCTTGGCTTAACATTTCAAACTTTTGCAATGAAAGCTTTTCTGTTAGGTTTAATTGACAAACCATCAAATTGAAGGGCGTAGTGAATCCTTTGTTTATATGGCTGTCCAATCTAAAAAATCTGGTTTAAGCAATGCTCCAGAACTTTCTCGCTATACGCGCAAACTCTATATTTTCTCAAAACTGTCCGTCATCAAAACTCTGCTCTTCATCTTCCACATTAAGTATGCAAGAGCCAAGGATGAAAGCATACCACTGCCTTTTAATAAGAGGAGATTTTTACATGCTTGGTCATTTTTAAAAACTATTCTCAATTTCTCATAAATGATAGTAGGCTTATTCCAAAGACAACACTTTTTTTTTATAACTTTTTTAGCACTTTCACATTGATAACTCCGTTAACTAAGGGGTCCCTCTACATTAATATATTTTTTTACTACATTTCCTTTTTCCTCTCTTCTAGAATTTCTTTTCTCTCTTCCATAAATAACTCTTAACAAAATATATCAAGAAGAATATCTCAAAAATAATTCTCTTAGCCTTCGCTAGTACATTTGTAAGAATAAACACAACAGCTACTAAACCTCAACCCAAACAAGTTGGGTCATAAATATGAATCATAATCACTTGAGGAGAGTATTGCGTACACACTACCCTCCCAGACCCATTGATGGGATTATACTGGGATGTTGTTGTAGTCACTTGAGGAGAGGTGGTAGCATGATTTCTAAAGGAAATAAAAAGTGTTTCAATCAAACATACAAAAAATCCTAAGTAAGTAATTTTGGAGAGGTCAAACTTTCTGTAAAAGCAAATCCTTGATGATTGAAATCATATTGAGGCCATAACTCAAATGGTCCTTTGGATGTAGAAAATCCCCACCCAAACCTAAAACATCGAGCATTTGTCCCGTAGAGTAGCACTTCGCCATCCGCAAACCTATATTTGGGTATGCTTGAGTAAAACATATCATCTCGTATAGTATACAATTTAACCCAAGATTCCTTGACACCGTAGTCTTTCATAACCCATATCCTAAAAATGCCTCCCCCCCACCCATCAATACAAGAAAAATAACCAACACAAGAAGTATAACTGCAAAGCATTCCTCCCAATATTGAAACGCCAGTTTCAACGAACCTATTGCAAAAACGACACATCTGATCCGGCAACGGTATCTCTCCATATACCTCATTTGAAATATTAAATGAAACAATAGAACGATTTACTGAAAGCCCGATCCAATGAAATGCCCCATGTACAAATGCCAAAGAGTCCATACCAGAGAACAAATTTTCAATGTTGCGAGGATAATCAATTTTTTGCCAGGATCCACTTTTGAGCGCAAGAACTTGGGTAGAATAAGGCTTATCCATGTCAATCTTAAGAATCTTGAAGCCGTCGCTAGTCGAGTCGTATCCCAATCCGTAAATAGAAAGTGAGGGATGTCTTGGTGGAAATTGTGGATTGGGAAGTATTATTGATTCTCTTGTGGAGGGATTCCATAGGAAAAGTTGTTCAACTTCATCGGGAACAAAGACGAGGATAAGAGACAAGCCATTGGAACAACACAAGATCTTACAATGCCTTGCTCTACAGTTTACAGGGAAATCAAGCTTTTCTACATCAACAGAGGATAAAGAAGAACGATAGAAGCACATCATACCATCTTTGGGGCATGGTCGGCAAATCAGAAGTTTTTGGGAGTTCTGGTTATTCATGGCATGATTGAGATGCTTCATCTTAAAGTAAGGATTGGAGATTAATGCCGCCCAAGATTTTGAAACACATTTGCATTGATGAAGAGGCCGCATGGGTAACCTGATGAGGATTTGTATAATTATTTCTTCATGGAAGTGAATTCCAGTGGCCTAGATAGGACAAAGCAAGCGCACATTAGTCTTTCGGACACAGACACATTATTATAAAGAACAAATATTAAAGAAGAATGCTACCCCAACTAGCTAGAGTTCAAAACTCTATTGTAAGTAACAGCCTGAAATTATTTACCTGCTTATCAACAATGTTCATCTGCTTTGACTGCTTCACAACTCTCTTACCTGCAAATTAAGTAAAAATTGTGATCACCCCCATTTGTATAGACGATAAGGGTGCAGTAGAGGCAAAAATGAAATCTTTATATATGAAACTGGCTCAAACACCACTCTAGTTCTTGAAAAAACGAAAGCACGCACACACACAGGGAAGCTAGAGGGCCGAGAGCGGGTTTGGCCGAACCCAGCTTTAGTTCGAACCCTGTATTTTTCTTTAAAAAAACATGGAATATGCATAAATTATCAATTTAAAACCCCATAACTTAAAGGGGATTAAAATCCTGAACCTGTGCATCTGGCACACACAGGGAGAGGGCAGAAAGAAACAAGGTACCTTTGCAAATTTTTCGATTCGGAGGTCCTAGTTTCCTCTTCTGCTGCTGTTGGCATCTGAAAAGATTTGCCTTTTTTGTCATGTTTGAAGCTTCTCCATTGCTTTGATTCAAAAGACTTGCCTTTTTTGCCATATTTGAAGGTTCTATATTTGCTTGGATTTGAATGCTAGGGCTTCTCTTCCTCTCCTACTGCTTTGATTGAAAGGATTCCGTCTTTGGAGGCTTCGATTTGGGAAATGCTTACTGCTTGTGATGAAAATGCTCTACTGGAGAAAGGAAAAGCAGCCTAAGATTCTGACCCAGACAGTCTTGGACCTAAATGATGGGGAGGCGAACAGATCTAGACGACAGAAATAAATAAGAGGGAAAGGCTCGAGGAAGAAGACAAACTACGGCGGCGGCCGGGGGGGGCGGGTGGCGTTTTGAGAGCGAGAGTGAGTGTGTGAGCGGAGAGGAGTAGAAAATGCAAACGTTTAGAAGGTTAAGGTTATTTTACCTTACTACCTTATTTTTCTTTTTTTTCTCTTCTTTAGAAGAGACTTTCGACGTCTGCTTAAGGTCATTTAACAAAGTTTGAGGGCATTTATGTATATGACTCCACGTGTGATCTTCTCTTTTAACATAACGTCTTTAACTCCCTTTTAATTTTCTACGACATGTAGCAAGACAAAGCAGTACAACAATTCACCACAATCAAAGCCTAGCACCGAGAAAGGGTAAAAACCAGGTGATGATCCTTGTTGAGTTGAAATTTGAGTTTGGTCTTAAGTGTTTCTGCTCGGTTATTGCCCTATTCTAGCTTTTCCTTAAGTTTCTTCTTCTCTCTGGCCATTAGGTGATGGAATTTTGATGATATACGTTGGTTTTTTGCAGTTTCCTTCTTTGTGTTTTGGGATTTGTTCTGTTTTCTTTATATGGTGATGAGATTTTGATAGATATCTTTTGCTTTTCTTCTTATTTTGCGCTATTTTGATGGTCGTGTGAAATTGATGAAGGATTGTTGTAATTACTTTGCCCTAATTGCAATACATGTTTTAATTTCCATATGTGTGTGTGATGGCAGTAATAGCCTATTTCTTTCTTCACCTTCAACTAATGCTTCTTCAATTTCTTCAGTCTTGGAATAAAGACCTTTTTTTGCGCTTAATCTTGTTCCCCGTTGGGTGTTTAAATCTCAGGTATATCTTTTTCTCCTTTTTACTATTTTTTCCCCTTTCCATGTCTTTGTTGGGGTAGCTAATGCTCTACTGCCAAACTCTACTAGTGAATATTTGGAACTTGTGATGCATACAAATTTAAGTTAATTTGTATCAAATTGGGAATTTTTTTTGGCGGAGATAGAATTGAAATCAAGAAAACAAATTCAGTTTCTTTACTAATATAAGGAAGAAGCAAATAGAAACCTAACATGTGCGAGTGCATCAATTTCTGTCAGCATGGTGGCACTGAAGAGCAGTGTTTGATGCTATTTTGGAGGATTTCGCATCACTTACGATGGAGTAATATGTGATTGAGAGGGTGCAATAATTAAATGAAATAGCAAGGTTAGGGTGTGGTTTAGGCTAAAATTGTTACCTTCATGGGTTGAGGAGAAGACAACTTGAAAATTTTCACCTTATTAAATCTGTAGGCGGCACCTCTGTATTAAAGTGTCACATGTTCTTGGAAGATGGAAAGCTTATTCAGTTTTTCAAAGTCTGGAGTTGCTGCGAAGTGTTCCTTTAAGCAAAGAAAGATATGAAGTTACTGACACCTAAAAGTGTAAAGAATGCAGTAGCATCCACAAAGTCCATACCCTCATTGAAATGTCATGAAAATCCAAAGTAACTGAGAGCAAAAGTAAAAAAAATTAATTAAAGCTCTTCAACTTTAGGCAAACGAGCAACTTCCGACAACTTTCAATTTCTTATTTTCCTTTGGAAAATCTAAATCCATATGTCGGATAATCTTTGTGTTTCTTTGTGTGTTTATATGAGTGTTTTGAAGAACTAACCATTTTATACTTGAAAAACTCAATCTGCATTGTGTATTAGACAACTTTCTACTAATGTGCAACAGGTAGTTGATCTTCACTACCTATATTGATAATCTTCCTCCAACATGTTTGCCTAGGCAGGATATGACTTTTTCTTTCCCTTCATTTTGGCATCTGCAATAACCATTGTTTGATTTAGTGAACATCTTAAGATATTGTTCATTTCTCTTCAGATTGTGCATACTATATAGTGCAATCAGAGATAACCAATTTTTAGTTATTTTGAGTTTTCTGCTTTCTTTTCTTTGTTTAATCACCACTGCTTCTTATATGACTTACTTCTTTGTTTTACTGTTTTTATAGATTAATATTATAGTGTATAGCCACCGCATTTAACTCTCCATCTTTCTCTCTGCTCGAAAGCAGGTGCGTCTGCAACCCTTCAGTCACTCATCCTTATCAGTATTTTCTTTCCAAATCCTTTACAAGCATCAAAATTACTTGCTATTTTTCTCCTTCAATCTCTCAATCTAAAAAATTCTGCAAAAAAGGTGCAATTCTGCTCCATTGCGAACCTAACAATGGACTGCAACACAAAAATTTCTGCTGTATAAAAATTCGACACAACGGGGACTCCAATTAGGGATTTTCCCTTGTCCTGCGTATATGTTTTCAGTTTTTAGTTTATGGCCTTCACTTGGTTTTCGTCTAAAGTTTCTCTATTTGGTTACGATTCATCTCCGTTTCTCTCAAAATTTAACTGTATATATTTTTTGAGGAAAATATGCAATGTTAAGTTGGTGTTTAGAATTCGCATATGATACAAGCTTTTCTATAATATTAAAATATGCATGTTTGTGATAACTGTTGTTTGTGGGGTGTGTTGATTATTTGGAGAGTATATGTCTTCTTCGAGGATGAACTTGGCAGTACAATTGTGATTCTATTTTCTGCTAGATTACTGATATTAGAATCTTTCTGCTTATCAGATTTTTCTTATTTCTTTGTATATTCCACACGTGAGTGTGATTATTTTCCAAAAGTAGCGATGGAACGTAGAAGAATTTTGGTGCACTCAAGCCGTTTGACGATATGACTGAATCAAGTTAATTTTTTTTCTTTTTTCTGTTTCCATAGGTATTTTGAAATATACACACCAATCATCCACTAAGTCAAAAGGTACATTATTTACTTCTACAAAATAAGTAAATTATATGTTCTGTGTTATTTGTTATGTTCCGGTGTTAAAGAAATTACTCTTTGAAACATATTCCATTTGCTTCAAGTATATTTCTATAACAGTGTTGCTACTATTTGCTTAGCTTTTTATCAACAACAACAATTAGATGTAACTTATCACCACTTCAAAAATGTACTAAATTATAAATAATTTGACAAAAGTTACAAGCTTTTCGATCAGAAATCTACATACAAAGATACCACAAATTGAATACCTAAATCTTAAAAGAAGAAACAGAGACGACTCTCTAGATTCGTGCTTTTAGGAGCTTCAAGTGTCTGTTATCTCATGTTAATGTTTACTAACTAGGACAGGTTCTCTTGTGTATAATCAACAAAAAAAAAGATTCTCTTTGCGGTGTACTTGGTTTTCTCATCATCTCTGTAGATAGTGTTAGTGGTTGATATTTTTTAATGAATTAGTCAACTGTAGAAAGTGAAAAACAAATTAACCAGAGAGAATCAGAATCAGAGAAGAAGAAGAAAGCAATGGTGTTTAGAGTAGGATGGGCTGGCTGGTACCAACTTCGGAGCTTCCTAAAAGAGATATGACTTTCTTCTTTTAGTAGCGTCAAATACTGGGGAAGGCTTATAATAGGCTGTGATGGTATATGGGTTGCTTTATCATTAGATTTGGCAACATAGTCTTGCATAGCCTTACTGACAAAACTTGCTGCATAGATAGTTGTGAAGGTTTGGAGTAGGTTAACAAGTTTAAAAGTGCCAATCACCTTAGTGATTACTCAAATAAGTTCTCTATCATGGTGCTGGAATTTTTTTTTATGTCACATTGAGGAACACTTTTATAGTTGTTCAGTACTACAAAAAGAGTACATGATTAAGGGCAGAAGCTGCAGAACAAAAATTCCAGCAAAATCTTCACAAAATAATAGGAAATTTCAAAAAAGATAAAAACATAACGAAAAGGCTTAAATTGAAAAAAGTAGAGATGAGAAGAATAAGGGAACTGTTGAAAGTGGCAAACGACCATTTCACAAATGCCTTCACTTGAATGATGACCATAGAGAGCTTAAAAATTAATTCTTTTTACTGGATGAGCTGCAATACTATTAATTCTTGAATGCAAGGAGACGTTTAGACACTGCACCTTTCTTTCTGTTACCAAAATGGAGTGTCCATGATGGTGCTATGGTAAGTATAGAATTCTTGGTAGATTACCAACTATAAAATGATAAATTTTTGGTTGGAGAGCGCAGAGAAAACTGCACCCATTGTCCTAAATGATAAATTATTTGGCTGGAATGAAATGAGTTTGAATAGAAGAAGCTGGTATAGAGGATCCATACAGATGCAGCTAACCTCATCTACTTGGGTTCGGAGAGTAGTAATGATTGGTTTGACTGTCTAATATGATGCACATTTAAAAAAAGCCAACTATAAAAATACTAAGAGAAAGTGCAAGGATATATGTAGTTGAATTTCGTAAATCAGAAACAAAATTAACTGCATATCCCTATCATGCAAGTGGAAGAGGCAAAATTAACCTATGAGGCAAAACAAATGACTGAAACTTTCCACATCATTTAAGTGAAGAAGCGACCAGCAGAGATTTGGTGGTGGTGCACCAATGAATTAAAGAAAATCCACAGTTAAGAAGGTATACCTGGATCCCAAGTGCCCGACTGATGAACCCTCCACATCCTTAGGTATCAAACAAGTGCGTGCTTATAGAAACACTAATACCCTCACTCAAAAAATTGCAAGGTAAAACACATATAACATGTTATAATCCATATGTATAAAGAGCCCGTCTCGTGGCCCATGAGTTAGCTTTTTCCTGCAAATATATACCCATATACGTGTGTCATGAATCAATAAATTTTTCTATAGAAGAAATGTGGACTCTGCTTTTTCAGTGAAAAACTACGATAAGTACAAATATAGGGCTATCCTTTGTAATTGGGGCTAACTCCTAATTGAGTTACCAGTTCTTTTTCTACTCTTTCTTGCTTAATAAGTGAGCTCATGTTTTATGCAAAGATATAATGGTACACAATTCGTATATAAAATACCACTTCTCTGGTTATTCGCAACAATTTCGCATTTCAATCTCACCGATGAACCAATTTGTTCCATCTGGGTTTCTTTTGGGTTCTCCTCATCATTGTCAGTTTCAACACACAGTGGTTTGTCCACATCTTCTTCCCTTTTTTCTTCATTTTTTTCTCCTTTGTACTACTTTTGTTAATTTTGAAGTTCAATGGTTGTTGCTGGTTCTCTTTTCCTGTTGACGTTGTATTTTAACGGTTCAGTTACTATTAAAATACAACGCCAGGTTTTTCAACGTTATATATAAAATGTTTTTTTTAACTTAAAAATGTTCTTTAAGTCCAAAAATAACTTATATATGTTTCGGACTCTCATTTATTGCATACAGGACATCTACCCCCAAAACATCAACACCCCCTTCTCATCCTCCCTTTAATTCATTCAATCACATAAACAAAACCCAAATCATCTAAAAAGAACCATGAATAACATTGTAACAAACATTAAAGCGTCCACAACCATAACTTCTCAAAAGCAATTCAAAAATTGAGCAATACGATACCACATCAAATCTCTAGATAAAAAAAATGACAGAATATAAGAAATTTTTGTTGCCTAATAGTAGTAGATACTATATTGATTAACAAGAAAAAATTAATAAAAGAGTTAAGGAGTATCTCTAAAATATAATAGTAGTAGGTACTATATTGATTAACAAGAAAAAATAAATAAAAGAGTTAAGGAGAATCTCTAAATATATTCAAAATTGAAAGCTTAACAAAAAGAAAACTAAAACATTAAAATTAATACTAAAAAGTTTTCTCCTTCATTACTTCTTCTCATTCTAGATGCCACAGTGTCTCATTAAAGATAAAGATTCCAAGTCTCACGCAGGTGTGAGACAAAGTTAAAATGGTCAAAATGAAAAAAAAAAATGGGGATGGCCAGGTAACCATATGACGCATTGCAGCGATTACCATTAGCAGGAAGATCTGCACCTAATTTTATTGATACTATTATTATGGAAACAGAAGTTAGGAGCCCAAAAATTATATTTAAACAATTGTAGACGCGCGCACTTGGAGGATAGTCAGGACCCTCCAATTCTGAAGCACAACAATGACAGTCCCCCTCCCTCGGATCCGCCAAGCGAACGCATCAGTTACGGTTTTCGCTGTTCTCCTCTATAGCTTCTGGGTTTTCGTCGTCTCTACAACGTAAAAGGGCCTTAGCAGCATCTCGTGATTTTTAGTGTACTAAAATGTGAAAGAAAAATGGTATTTATGAGAGCAAGAAAAAAATATTTTAAACAGGTGAATAACTAGACCTGAAGCTAGAGTAATTAACTTGGCATCAAATTTGTGCGGAGCTCTATATATTTTGAATCACAAATGATTATGTGATTTCGCATGTAACTGTTACAGATGCAAAATGAAGAACATTGAAGTCGATGGTATCATTAAGATTTCTAAGCAAAAAAATCTAATTTAATCCTTTTTGAAATTTATCATATAAGTAAATTTTTTTTAAGGTAGGGCAACTCTCAAGATATACAAATATGTCCCACAAAAAATAGTGTTAGTAGTGAAATAAATTATAAAATCGGGAAATAAAATAGGGAAAACTCGATTATATTATAATATTAAGAGTCAAAATAGTTAAAATGAAAACTCACATAAATACATAAATCCCCTACACGCGCAATGCGAAAACTTGTATATTATATAAAGAAGGGAGCATGGTTTCAAATGCACCATGATTTTCCGTTCCGACGGATATTTGGTCAAAACTATATAAGAATATACCTTTTCGATTAGAGGTAAGGCTTGTCTACATTTTATATTTGATCAGAAATTGGTTTTAGGTCTTTTTGCAAACCCCTTGTTGCATTGAGAAGAGGGTTAACCACTGGAACTCCGAGTATTGCTTGCTAACATGTGGGCAAGGAAGGGATACCGATATGTTCTGTGTTTCCAAATTGAAGACATAAAGACGACGGCCCTCAATGAGGTAGATGGATTCTCTCTCAATATTAGTGCCTTTTGTGGAGCAAGTTGTTCCCGTGGAATAATTTAAAAAAATTGCAGTTTCACCAATGCTCTTCACTTTTACCCACTCATTTTCTACAAAATCAAACTGAAACACTACAAAACCGAATACCTCTTTTTGGTGCCTTCGAAGCTTCTTTTTGCTTTAAGATTATTATAAGATATCGACAGATTCGATATTAGGTTGTGACAGGTCTAAGAATTCTCTAAAATCTACTGGGGGTTGGTTAGCCATTTGTGTGGCTGTTACTATTCCCGAGTCATGATCTAGATCAAAAAGTATCTGTATCTACGCTTCCGGCCAATCCTATAATTAGCCTTGAATAACTAACGGCCTACTTAGGCCTCATTTGTTTGCACTTAACGGAGGTCTGAATCTTAATCATTCAGATCTCAGACATTAAGTGCGTTTGTTTTTAAAGTCTGAATCTTAATTATTCAGATCTTAATCATTAAGTGCGTTTGTTTTTTTTACTTCACAATCACTTAATGAGTCTGAATAGGTCTGTTTGATTAAGATTTATAATAGAGACTTAATTTCATTAAGATGCTATCACATATTCATTATTAATTGCCGCCACCGCCTACTATTATCAACTACCACCATGCCACTACCACCACACACATCCCCCACCACCACCTCCACCACCACGCCACCATCATCCTTAATCATAGCCTCCATTATCAACCATCACCACCTACTATCCCTACCACTCCGACCACCATCGTTCTCACCCGCAATTAACACTCATCGCATCAACTATCACAACTGACCACCCGATCACCATCAACAAGCACAGCTGGCACTGCCCGTCATTATAACCTACCACCACCCACCACCCACCTACCACCTTCCTCAATCACAACTACTACCACCACCCGACATTATTAACTATCACCACCCACCACCACCATCCTCAATCATAATCGCCACCACTACTAATCACTACTAACTACTAGCATGAACCACCATCATCAACCAAAACTACCACCAACCACCGCCTCTAGTGGGCATTCTCCCATCAGCCATCACCACCAACAACTATCATATTTAAAAAATTATATATTTTATTGATAGAATATTAGATTAGTTAGTATTTCATTTGAATTTTATGTTTATTAATTTTCAAATAAAGATAAATTTTATACATTCGGATGTTAAAAATCAAACAGTCTTAATTATTTCTATTCAGATCTTAATACACATCTTAATATATTCAGATGTGTATTCAGATTCAGATGTCTCAATCTTAATACACATATTGATATTCATATGTGTATCCAGATTCAGACGTCTTAACAAACAAAATTCAATTACTTTTATCTTTCTTTAACCAGTAATTGGTCATGTTTCCCTGAGAGATAACCAATTTTTAGTTACTTTGAGTTTTCTGCTTTCTTTTCTTTTTTAAATCACCATTGCTTCTTACATCACTCACTTCTTAGTTTTGTTTTTCCAATGAAGAACAATAGAATTATTTTTCGCACTCTTCTAAATTTAAACTTCTTCTAATTGATTGGTGTTTACTTATTTTGCATGACAATTTATTCTCTTTCTCATTGCAGTTCTTGCGATGTGTCGAACCATATTAAACCAACTTGGATAGACGTTGAATTTTGCGCACAACATGAACTAAAAAGAACATAAATTTTTTTAAAAAAAATTTTCCTCTTAAAACGAGGTAGAAAATTGAGAATGAGAAACCAAAATCCTCTTGATTGATTTGTCCATTAATAACTCCGGTTTTGGTCTTTTGCGTGGGCTGGACAACTTGGCAGTGGTACTCATAATATTGAAGGTTATTTTGGTCCAAAGTTAAGAGCTATTGCTTTTGTGGCAGCGCGACTCGAGGGATCGAACAGTGTTACAACCTAGTCCAGCAGCAACAGTTGATGTGAGTTTGCTCCACATATGAATTGGTCATTGATTCTGCATAATTTAGTTTAGTTTGTATGATTATACGTTGTGATCTTCCATTACTGATGATAAACTTTTCCTGGGTGAGAAGTAAAAAAAGAAAACCACCCCAACTACATAGTCCTTCAGTTCTTGGTTTGTGCAAAATTTTACCCTAAAGATACATTAAAGTAGCAGGAGCCAAAGAAATTGGTTAAAGTTGTGTAGGTTTCAATATTTTTATGTTAAATTATTCAAACCTGTTACTACTATTCTGTATTGACGAACATAAATTTTTAAATAAAAAGAGCATGTGTTTGGAGAACATTTTCCGTTTGAAGAATTGTAATCAGGCAATCTTGAGGAAAGCTAAACAAAACATAGGTGTAGTCTAGGAAGGTGATCATAGTTCAGTTTTACCTGCATATAATGCAGATTCTAGTACCATCTAGTGGACAAAGTTAATTGTAACTTAGATTTCCAAAAAAGTACCAAAACTAACACTTAAAGATAATTTGTGTATTCCACATAAAATTACAAGTTTGAAGTCTCCTACCACTGAACAATACAATTAAAGCTATCTTCCTGAAAATAAATGCTAATGGTTCTACAGAAATTTCCGAGAATGTGTTGCTGGATGCACAAATGTAAAAAAAGAAGCAAGATTACATGTTCTTCTGATTTATTTCTTTTAATTATGAACTTTTGTTTGCTCATGGGTACAGGTATTGCCAGCAGTTGCCTATTTGGATAATCCCTCCACAAGTTTTGCTGCTAAACCGCTGTTCAATCAATTGTGTTGCGGTGAGTTGAAGGATTCTTTTTGGCCCTCTATCATTCGTTTGTACTTTCGTTGTGTATATCTTTGGTTCTATGTTCATAGGCAATTGAATTACTATGCCCAGAAGCACGCATGCACCTTTGTACATATGCCCATGAGCTACTTGATACTCCCCCGTCCCTATTAATGTGACACTTTCTCCTTTTTACAACATTCAAAATGTTTGACACTTCCATTTCTATTCAACTCTCAAAACTGTCAAGAATTCAAACTTGTTAAATTATTCAAAGTTTAAATTTTGATAATATCTTTCTATCAAACTAGTTTTTTAAACACTACTTGTTTTTGTTTAGAAAAGCAAACAAAAACAAAAACTAATGCGGTTTTTGTTTTTGTTTTTGTTTTTGTTTGCTTTTCTTTTCCCTGCGCCGATGGTCGATTGGAAACAGCCTCTCTGCTTTCTCGGTAGAGGTAAGGACTGTCTACATATTGTGATGGCACCTAGTCCCCACGACTAGGTAATCCTAACACGTTGCGGAATATACCAGTTTATAAACACTTAAATAAGAAACAGCGGAAAAATAGCATAAAAAGGTATGTAATCCGTGCCGCTTGGCACATACATCCGTCAACACACCGAATAAAACGTTACCAAGATCCGGAATCCCACGGTAACACAGACTAAAAGAGAATATACAACTGTGGCTCTATGTGTAAAGAGTATCTAACAACGAAATGAAGAGAAATATCAACTAGTACTATTAGAATAGAAGGAAAGCCTCCGGATCCGCGGACGTAGCGGATCATACCTCGAGGTCTCCCAAATGCGGCGGAAAAATCACCTAGCTCGAGCCTGCTCTGATGTACCTGGATCTGCACAACAAAAGTGTGCAGAAGAGTAGCATGAGTACACCACGGCGGTACTCAGTAAGTGCCAAGCCTAACCTCGATGGAGTAGTGACGAGGAAGGTCAGGTCCCTACTGAGAAACAATAATATAATGATGATAACAAAAATAAACAGTTTAAATGATAATGATTTCCGAAATAACAACAATAAGATGATTACTAAAACTGTGTACAATTAAGCTAACAACAAATAACCAACTCAATAAAAAAAATCCAGGACCTGTGGGAATTGAACCCACAGTCCCATTTTCAGTACCTCTGGGTCTCCGGGAATCGAACCCGCAGCCCATGTCTCAATAATATCTCAATAACTCGGGATCTCCGGGAATCGAACCCACAGTCCCTACCAATAACTTAGGATCTCGGGAATCGAACCCGTAGTCCCTACCAATAACACAGGATCTCGGGAATCGAACCTGTAGTCCCTACCAATAACTCAGGATTTCGGGAATCGAACCCGTAGTCCACATTTCAATAAATCTCAGGATCTCCAGGAATCGAACCCGCAGTCCACAACAATAAATCTCAGGATCTCCGGGAATCGAACCCGCAATCCACATTTCAATAAATCTCAGGATCTCCGGGAATCAAACCCGCAGTCCACATCTCAATAAATTTCAGGATCTCTCGGGAATCAAACCCGTAGTCCACAACAATAAAAGTAAAGGAATACACAGAGAGAAGTATAATATGCTTAACTATAACTTCGCCGATAAACAGCGCCAGCGATTACCAAGAAAACTCAAGTAAGACAATTAGGCAACTAGACGGTTAAATACTACCTAATCATGCTTTTCTAACTGCTACCGGGTAGGAATATCGAATTTAACAGCCAAAAACAGGAATATCACTCATCGAACATTTTTAAGTAAAGTATGTGTTCAACAACCAGCGCATGTACACGCCCGTCACCTCGCGTACAAGGCATTTAAAGTATCACATAATATCCTAGGGGTGAAGGTCCCCCACACGAGGTTAGACAAGCCACTTACCTCAATTCCGGTACAAAACCGCTAAGAAATAACCCTCTTGCCGCGAATGTCGGCCTCCACAAGTGTAGTATCCGATAAAAATCAATAGAATCACATCAAAATAGGCCAATTGGGCATTACCCAATCAAAATAACTCAAAATACACCAAAACCCACAAGTTGCCAAAACCCGACTTTCGGTACGCTTATCGAAAAATCACGAAAATTATATTTTCGGGTTCCTTATCTCAATACGAGTCCGTGCATATAAAATTTATCGAAATCGGACTCCGTTTGCCCATTCAAATCAAAGATTTTCTAACATTTAGGCCTAGAGCTCAAACCCACCTTTAATCTTCCATTTTCAGTGAAATAATCACGGATTTCATGATAAACCAACGAATTAAGGTCAAGAAACTTACCCCCGATGATTTCCCGATGATATCCCGATGATTCCCCTTCGAAATCCTCTCTTGGAGCTCAACAATGGCGGTTTTGGTGTGTTAGGCAGCGACTGAAATGTTCTGGACTTAAAGTCACTGCCAAGCCATTTTACTCTACGTGATGGCAGCACTGGGCTTGCGATCGCGATGCACAAAATATGGGCGGCCTAATTTTCCTCTACGCGATCGCGTGATCCTGGACGCGATCGCAGTGAACAACTCAGCGACCCTACACGATCGCAAACGACACGAACGCGATCGCGAAGAACAAACTCGTCCGGCTCCCCAAACTACCCTACGCGATCGCATACTCCCTCACGCGATCGCGATGCTTACTCTCCCAGACTTACGCGATCGCATCCTAGGCATCGCGATCGCGATGCATTACCACCACACCTTACGCGATCGCATGGCCATCTCCGCGATCGCGGAGAGCAAAATTGCTCTGCAATTATTGCAGCAGAACAGCAGTGCCTTTTGGAATAAATTGGTCAGTTTGGACCCCCGAATTCATCCCGAGGCTCCCACGACCCCAACGAAAACCACCAACATACTCCAAAACACGATACGAACTCATTCAAATCATAAAAACACGTCTAACAATATCAAAACCCATAATTCACATCGAATTCAAGCCTAAATTTCTTAAAACTTTCCGAATTGCACATTCGATCTAAAATCCGACCAAACGACGTCCGAATGACCTGAAACTTTGCGGACATATCCAAATTCACATAACGAAGCTACAGAAATTGTCGGAATTCCATTCCGACCCCCGGATCAAAATCTCACCTATCGTTCGGATTCGCCAAAATTTCAACCTTCGGCATTTCAAGCCTAATTGAGCTAAGGACCTCCAAAATACATTCCGAACGCGCTCCCAACCCCGAAATCACCCAACGGAGCTAATGGAACCATCGGATTTCCGTTCCGAGATTGTCTTAACACTGTTCCGGTTACGGACCATTTTCTATCTTTAAAGCTCTCATTTAGGGACTAAGTGTCCCAAAATACTTCAAATTTCAGGGCCGACTCTCCCGGCAAACCACAATAGCAGAAATGTACTTAGGGAAACAGTTAAATTAGGGATTGGGGCGTAATTTTCTAAAACGACCGGCCGGGTCGTTACACAACATCTAAGACCCCACCTTGTGGGAATATACTGGGTTGTTGTTGTTGTACTTGTAATACTCTGTTCCTCCATCGCTAATATATATAAGTCAAATTTTAAACTGCATGTCCAATCAAACACCGTCATTGTAAAGTGGAATGGACGGAGTAAAATTTATTAGTAAAATCGTTCAATCCTGTTTTGTTCTTCAAAGCATCAAGTGTCTCTATATTCACACAGTTCCAAGGCCTAGATTAGTTGCATGAATCTGGATCCTTGAAATGTGATTTCATTGTGCTATCGAACTCTTCTTGGAGTGATTTTGTTTTTCTTTGGGAAGTACCACTTTCTTATCTTGGTAGAGCTCTTTGTATCTGTTTTTTTCTGACAAGCAACTCTCTGGGAAGTAGACAGATCAAAAAAACATGGAAGGATTTGTTTTGTCACATGTTGTTTGAAATCTAATAGCCTCTTGGGGCTGCTTTTATGTCATTATCACTCTAAAGCAACTGTTAAAAGAATTAAATCAGATCCAGCTAGCATTATGCGCATGATGTAGAACTAAAAGTTTTCCAACACTCTCTCTCTCTCGGTTGTGTCACACCCTTAATGCATTTCTTCTTCTAAATCCTTATTCTCTTATTCAAACATTTTTTCTTGAATCACATAAAGTGGAATCCTGGTGGGCGACACCTCATTACTGGATCTCATAGTGGTGAATTCACACTCTGGAATGGGCAATCGTTTAACTTTGAAACGATACTTCAGGTATGAATCTTGGGTTGTGAAATTCAGATCTTAGTACGTGACAACTGAATTGGATGGACAATGTAACGTGTTTCACGTGCAGGCTCATGATCAAGCAGTCAGGTCAATGATATGGAGCCACAATGATAACTGGATGGTCACTGGTGATGATGGGGGCACAATAAAGTAAATACTCCCAGTATCTATGTTGTGTTTTTCTTTCCCTTCCGTGAATTTGCATCTGTATCATGCGGCAGGTATTGGCAAACCAATATGAATAATGTCAAAGCCAATAAGAATGCACATAAAGAATCAGTACGGGGATTAAGGTAATTATTCTAAATGATGTGACTTGGTTTTAAAAGATTTTATGTATAACCCGGGTTTTTAATAACTTTTTAGTTTTCTCTATCAGCACATTTGCATTATTAAATGTATTTCTAGGGTATATACCATGTTAGGTGGTGTTTGGCTCAAAAGTTGGTGAACACTTTTGAACAAATCAATCAATATAAATAAAGGGACAATCGGAATCAATGGTAATATACGCTGAAGATCGATCGTTGGATTGATATATATATATATATGTTATCTTTGTAAGAAGATGATAAAATTTAATCAAGTATAAGGAACTAGTGAGCAGTATAATGATAATAGTAGAGAGAAAAATGGTAGAGAGAGAGAGTTGTATTATTAATGATCAATCGTCCCTTTATAAATGGGAGGGACCCTCCTTTATATAGGGGAGCGGTCCACTTGCCAAACTATTACATCGCCCTAAGGCCACTACAATTATAGCAGAAATACAAGGAGAGGGAAGTTGAGGACGTCCATCTGGACTGGCTCGTTGAATCGCCACTACGGACGGGGGCATATCCTTCTCGACGTGCGGTCGTGAGGGAGGACGTCTCCGAATGTCGTCGGCCTCGTAAGGAGGCGTCCCCGACATGTACTTCATCCGAGTCGGCCATGTGTATGTACGAACTAGTTTATCTTTTAATGTGTGGTTGATGTCTTTTATTTTTTTTCTATCACCATTCTTACATTTGCAGATGAAAGTATGATTTAGAATTCTGTATTTTTTAATTTGACCTATCAATATTATCAAAAACGTTAGCTAGAAAACTTAATATTTTGCTATCAAGCTCAAGAAAATGTACACTAGCTACTTGTAGTGCCAAAATGATCAAAATTATTTTTCATTTTGGAAGTCTAAAGTATTATCCATCTGTTTCAGGCTATCTTTCAATTTTGCATATGAATTAGACTAGATTCATTAAAAAGCAATTCCAATGATTTTTTAGTTAATTTGCTATGTCAAGCCTTTCACGTTTGGTTGCATAAAGACCTAAATATCTTTAGTAAATTTACTATGTCAAGCCTTTCAAGTTTTGAGCTTTTTGTTTGAGCTAGACATGCTTTCATTGTCTGTTGATCAGTTCCTGTCAACATATTTAGTAGCTTATAACTGTGACTCTATACATCAAGAATGTCTATACAACGAAAATAAGGGAAATAGCTGATATCACTAATGAGAATAGAAGGGGACTCTCCGGATCCGCGAACGTAGCAGATCATACCTCAAGTCTCCTGAAGGTGCTCCTAAATCACCCGTAATGTGCCTGATCTGATGTACCTAGATCTGCACAATAAAAGTTTGCAGAAGAGTAGTATGATTACACCACGGCGGTACTCAGTAAGTGCCAAGCCTAACCTCGATGGAGTAGTGACGAGGAAGGTCAGGGTCCTACCGAGAAATAATAACATAATGATAATAATAATATCGAGTAGTTCAAATAAGAATAAGACTGAAATAACAAAAATAAAGTAAATACTGCAACCATCTATAATTAAGCTAACACCCGTAGTCCCTCTCTATATTCATCAACTGAGGATCTCCGGGAATTGAATCCGTAGTCCATACATCAGTATCTCTGGGTCTCCGAGAATCGAACCCGCAGCCCTCGGATCTCCGGGAATTGAACCCGCAGTCCGTATCTCAATGTATCAGGATCTCCGAGAATTGAACCCGCAGTCCCTCTCTATATTCATCAACTCAGGATCTTCGGGAATCGAACCCGCAGTCTATACATCAGTATCTCTGGGTCTCCGGGAATCGAACCCGCAGCGCTCGGATCTCCGGAATTGAACCTGCAGTCCGTATCTCAATATCTCGATATCTCAGGATCTACGGGAATTTCGTTCTTTTGTCAGCTGCATTGCCACTGTCCCTTGATTCATCTCAAGGAGAACAAAAGTCTTCCATGCCAGTTTCAATGCCTATAGGAGCTCCCCCTCTTCCTCCTGGTCCACATCCATCTCTTCTTGCGGGTAATCAGCAGCAAGCATATCAACAAAACATGCAGCAAGCTCAGCACCAGCAGTCACTACCTCAACAAATGACTTCTCATCCTTTGCAACCGCCGAATTTGCCACAACTACAGCCTCCACATATGCCTCTAATGCCGCATCCTCATTTACCTCGGCCACCACACCAACTACAACAAGTAAACATGCCTGGCCTTCCGTCTTCAATGCCAGGTTCTGGACCCATCCAAGGAATGCCTATCCCTGGTCCAATGGT
This sequence comes from Nicotiana noctiflora, assembly GCA_032618575.1. Taxonomy (NCBI): domain Eukaryota; kingdom Viridiplantae; phylum Streptophyta; class Magnoliopsida; order Solanales; family Solanaceae; genus Nicotiana; species Nicotiana noctiflora. The sequence continues at coordinate 161,867 of JASVEL010002833.1, forward strand.
ATGTATCATATTTCTATTTGCAGGTTGCATCTTCTTCCCCCTTTTTCCTGTAGATGTGCCATGCATATCTTGGTGCCTCTTTAAGTGTAATGCTCTTGCTAATCAAACGGAAACGAACAAGCATTTAATGTATTTTTTTTGTAGCATGCATTCTGATTTGTATCTCTGTGTTTATGTTTGCTTATATTGATAGATTCTGAATTCATCTTCATTCGCACCCCCCCCCCCCCCCCCCCCCTTTTCTTTTTCTTTTAGTGAAGAAGCCTCTTCTTCTCTGTAGATTTTCCAAATCAGCCTGGTGCACAAAGCATCCGGCTTTGACGCAGGGTCGGGAAAGGGTGCACATGTCGACAGCGTACCCTTTACCACTAATGCAAGCATTAGTGGCTACTTCCACAGCTCGAACCCGTGACCAATCACACGGTAAATAAAGAGAAATCAATAGTTTGTGTAGATTTTCCAGATTCATTTTGTGCAAAGTGCTTATAAAACTTTGATATTAAAAATTAAATGTTATGTAACAGAGATTATCTTTTTATAGGATTCCAGCTATAGTTTACTAATATTCTAGGTTAAGGCCATAGTATTTTCCGAGGCGTTATTCATGCATTTGTATTGAGATGCGAGTTGTAGCCAAATGGTTACAATTTTTTTGCACCTGTTGCAGATATAAAATAAATTAGTTAAAGTGTCCCTATGCGAGAGTCCTGAATGTGTTACCATACCGTTCACGCAGTTCAATGTGGTAAAGGCAGAGGGTCCTCAAGTCTTCCCGTCATCGGTCTACAAAATATTTTCATGTGCTTGACAAGGGGAAAAATTCAGGGTTGCACGTGAGAGAGCAAGGTTTAATGGCATAAGATACATCAATACATGCGTCATGTTTCTAACTGCTAAAGCTTTTACACGAGACGGTTATCACTTTTCAACTTGCATGGATCAAATTTCATTAGCATCTTCGTCTCTTCTTGAATAGAGCGGAATTGGTAGCAACTCCGACGACTTTGGAATTGTGGCATATATTTGATTGATTGATACGAAGTGCATTTGCTTGAAGGAAATACATCCAGAGGATCAAGGGGTTATTTCAGCATCACTGCTTGGTTGTCCTCTTGTTTTCAGGGGATACAAGGTAACATGAATCAGATGGTTCCTCCAATGCCTCAAGGTCATCTTGTGGGCATGCCTTCTGGATCTGGAACAGGGCAATGATCCTCCAGGTGGAATGCCAAATGGACTGCCAAACATGCAAGGCCCTCAAAATCCAGGAGGTAATCAGATGTTTCCACCAGGACGAGGCTTCAACAGGCAACAAGCTGGACAAATGCCGCTCATGCCTGGACATAATCCTTATCAGGTGAGTGGCTTGTAATTACTTTAACAGACCTAAGAGTGCAAAGGCTATAAACTTTTAGCACTTTATTCATTTTTATTCTGTCATGATCTCCTTTTTGATTTTGGGTTCTTGGTTTCAGTTAGATGTATCAAACCTTTTAGTTAATCGTTAGCTATTTATTACCTAGGTTTCCTGTTTATTGCTGATTTAAGTTGGGTAGTCGATAACTGGATTCAAGAGATATTTACAGTCTAAAGACTTATTGTTAGCAATTGTTGTCTGTACTTTTCTAAGCTATTCTCAGAACAAGAATTCTAGGCTGCAACTTAACTTATGCTAGGGAACTGCAGCTTAAATCCTTTTCTATAAAAAGGACTAAATGTTTCGAAATGATTTAGTGCTGGTACTTGTAATACTACTATGATTCCCAGCATATCAAAAGCGGGAGGAGTTCTGGGTGATATGAAATATTCTTTACCGGAAAAAAAGTTAGGTATCTATACATTCTCAAAAAAAGAAAAAGTTAGGTATCTATACATGTCGGCATGGGTGGATCTAGGCGGACGGAAGGGGTTCGTCCAAACTCTACTGTATATATATTGTTAAATTTGTTTTCCAGGCTATATAATATAATATACTATGTTGCATGCCGTTGACACAAGCCAAAATCTTAGCTCAGTGGTCAAGGGGTTCAATTGCCACACAATACTGGAATTTTTCTTTATGCTATATTTTTGCACGGGATTTTAGTTATTGTCTGCCTACATTCGTTCATTCTTCCTGTTGTTAAGAAAATAAGGTCAACTTAAGCACACGGTAACTCGTGTAGGTTTTAACCTGGCTACTGAAAAGAAATTTAAGGTCAAACATATATTTTATTTTATGCGTATATATTATATGTTGAATTCCCTTGACACAACCCAATAACAACCATATATTTTTCTTTTTGTGTGCTTATATGTATTAGTTATAGGAAAAATTAGTTAGTGCTTTGTTATGTTTTGGTTGAAAGTTTGTATCCGAGCATCCTCCACATCAAGTATACTCTTTTAATACTTTTAATTAATTAGGATTATTTATTTATTAGTTATTTCTGCAATCATCTTTAGTTCATTTTTTGTTTATTATATCATGATCTTCTTTTTTGTTTTTTTGCTTTATATTCCTTGAAATGCATTTGTTTTTTTCTTTTGAAAAAATTACTTCAAAACTAAGTACTTCCGTATTAGTTTTGATCCAACATATTTTTAGTTTAATTTTTTAACAGTAGTGTAGTTTAGGTTTAGATTTTTTTTTATTATTTTATGAAGTCATTTGACGAAATATTCTGCTGTTCACTTCTTTAAAATCTTGAACCCCTTGCTCGGAATCTTGGATCCGCCACTGCGTGTCGGCTTGCGTAAGCGGCACATAATGGAGTAATAAGAATGAGTCTGACTGAATTTGCTGACGATAACATCTTCTCATAGTTATTTTGCTCTTCTTGTAGTTGTGATGGATTGCTGGGAATATTAATGTATTTTTTAAGAAGGTGCTGGGAATTATTCAAGTTTGTGCCAAAACTGGGATAGTTATGCATAAAAGGGAGAAGCTTGGGAGTTTAAAATGCACATATTTAAGTAACTGTATATTTTTTTGAGGGCATTTTTATACTTCTGGCTCGTCTTTGACTTTATGGATTATATGAGCTACTTATGTAATCATGCTTCTTGCACCATCTTTTGTGCTTTTCACCACCTTTGTGGTACTCTTCTTATTGAAAGTATTTTACCATCTAAAAAGTTCTTTCAAGCTCATTTTATGAGCATGAATGCGGATTTCCCTACTTTTCTACGATTTTTAGTCAATTAATTTAATCTGTTAGATATAGTTTTGATTTATTTCTTCTATTTATAGGGGGTGGACCTGGGCAGTGGAGAGGGTTTGGGGATAGGCAATGCTATATTCATAGATGGGGAGACTTCAACTAGCATTTGGAGTGGCTGTCTTGTTTAAGATCGTCTGACCAGATATGTGTAAACCGTTGTGGCTTTCGCATGACCATCTCTGTCAACTAAAAGTGGGAGAGAGAAGGTTATTTTAGTGAGGTGCCTATTCAAACTGCCCAGTGCTTCGGGCTAGTGGTGGGAGTGCAGCGTGTGATGTATGATAGACTCACGAGTTCGAACCATGCCAAATAACAAAAGCATGATATTTGAGTGGGGAAGGATAGGGAGGAGGTTCTACTGTGCACCAAGTTTCAGCCTTGCGCCAGCTGGCACTTTGGGATTTCTTGATATATATATATATATATATATATATATATATATATATATATATATATATATATATATATATATATATATGCCTGCTCAAACTATCCTGTAAAGTGAAAAGGCATTTTACTGTAGAATGTATTTACGGGGGAAGCCAAGTGGCTAACGACAGTTCTTTAAATAATTTTGCTCTTCCTGCTATAACTCAATTCATAAGATTGTCCATACTGAAACCTGAAACTGGATGTCTGCCCATTTTTCTTTTCAAACCAGCAGTTTCTTTGCTTGTTTTTCTCATCCTATCGCCTGATACACTGCTCAAAAGCCAAGAAAGATAATGATATCGAATGAATGCATCCTATTGTGCATGTGAAATGTTGAAACCTAAGGAGGACTAATGTGTACTTTGATGAGCTGCTTCTAGCATAAAACAACAATGAGGAAGCCTTTAAAGTATTACTATATATGTCATTCTTCCATGATATGTAAAATGTCCAAAGGCAGGATCATTTAATCAAACAAAGATGCAAATATGGTTGGAATGGTAGGATTACGCCATGGGCTTACCTACAAGAATTGGCATTTCATATCATTATATCGACTCCAATTGTATGAGGAACGTACCAATGTAGTACTGCTTCAAAGTGTTTGAAAACAAAGAATTTTTGTGTAGATAAACTTGGCTAAAAGTATGACAGGAGTAGGTTGGTCTAGTGGTGAGCACCCTACACTTCCAATCAAGAGGTTGTGAGTTCGAGTCACCCAAAGAGCAAGGCAATGTGAATAGTTCTTGGAGGGAGAGATGCCCAGTTTCTATTGAAACGGCCTCTCTACCCTAGGGTAGGGGTAATGTATATGTACACACTACCCTCCCCATACTACCCTCCCCATACCCCACTAGTGAGATTATAGTGAGTTGTTGTTGTAACTTGGCTAAAAGTGAGGTGGTTAATTCGACTAGCGCAAACGCCACAAGCGGTAAGGCCGCCCTCGACCAAGAGACACCACCTGCGTCCGCCCAAAAGTTTTGGGCGAGGTCGACGCCTTCCGGGTACGTCCAAAATAATGTCCTGACACAGACCCAATCTCCAAGAAAGTCAACTGGCAAGAAAAGATCTATAAATACTAAGACAATCATGAGAAAATGGGTTCCACTCTCTCCCCATGGGGGCTCTAAGAAATACAGAGTACAACACAGAGTGAGAACCCAATATCAAAAATACAGAGTATAGTAGATCTATGAGAACATGATTGTAAGGATCTGAACCTTTTCATGGAGATGGCAGATTAACCCATTATCATGAATAAAGATCACTAAATACCTTCTATTACTTCTACACATGTTCCCGTTACCTTTTCCTTTATTGAATTTCAAATATGTTACGACCTGCTATGATTGACCCTTTATTTTTTAATAATTGCTTTGAGTTCATAAATGTTCATAAACATTTTGGGTCAAACAATTTGGCGTCGTCTGTGGGAATTTCATAGCAGGGCTGCGTAGCTTCCCCTGAAGTCAGAAGCAAAGCGAAAACAAGGAACGAAGGACGGAAAACCCAACAAGAGCTAGCCCAATTCATCTCAGTAAAAATCGGGCTATGAGCCCTCGACTCAAAAGAATCAACAACGTTCAACTACGGTTGAACTGGGACTCAGGCCACGAGTCTTTGCCAATTAAAATATTTCAACGACAGTTGAAGTAAAACTCGGGTTACGAGTCCTCGACTCAAAAGAATCAAAAACGTTCAACTACGGTTGAACTGGGACTCAGGCCACGAGCCTTCGCCTACTTTTCATGACTATAGGTCCCGATAGACAGGTTGAGAGCCCTTCAAGTAGGCTATCAGCTCAGGGGAAGATGTTAATGCGCTTCATTTGCTTCATAGTTTCTTGGTTGGTTAATTTGATTTAGACGTGTATTGTTTGGTATGCCGGGACTATATTCCGACCTTTATAGAAATTATATATTCTTAGAGGCTTGTAGACAGATATCGTGTAAGTAAAAGATTGTATGGCCTTTTTGGCCTATGACCAGTGTACGAGGGGTTATTTTGGTCTTATAGGCTCGTATATCTTATGTATAAGTTGGTATCACATGTTGTATTCTACTTATCTCATGGCAGCCTTTCGGCTCAGTTATCTATGATAGTATGACATGAAGAGATACGTTATGTTGGTACTTGGTTGAATAAGGTATCGAGTGTCCGACGCGGCCCATCTATTTGAGTTGTGACACCTAACCCCCTCGCCCCCAACCCCCACCCTCCCACCCCAATCTCGCACCCCACCCTCCACCCAAATCTCGCACCCCAACTCTCTCCCTCCACCCCCATCTCATGTATTTACCTAAATTATATTTTTTTAAAATGTATTTTCTATTCCATAATCAAATAATAAAACAATACTTTTGAAAAAAAAGAAAGTTTTTCTCACAATTATAAGTATAAAAATAAGTGATAAAACTACTAATTTTTTTATGAAAACATGAAACACATGTTCCTCCCACCAAAAACCCCCTAAATAAAACAAGACTAGGAAAATAATTCAGGAACCAAAAATATTTTCCTTTTCTTTTTTTGTTGCTGGTTCCTTAGGGGAGTGGTTGACAACGAAATTGCAGAGTCCACCGAGTAAAACCCAAAGGAATCCCAAAAGCGGCTTTTTCGTCCTATTTTAAAAGCGAAACATTCAATTAAGCACTCAAACTATCTCACAAACCACTGAAACACTGCCACGTAGTCTCCAATGAGCTGGCAGCATCACCCGCAGGTGAAGCAAAACAATAGGGTCAGATCTGGGAATACGAGATAAATTAAGGGGCCTTTAAGAGCAAAACTCGTGGTGCTATTTGAATCACATCCCATTTATGGTTCAAAAAATCCCCTCCTTTTTATAGTTTCTCTCTCCCTATACCCAATCCCTCTTTTTCTCTCTCTATATTTAGTCTCGCTTTGTTGGCGGCTGAAAAACTCTCTCCTCTCTCCCTAACCCGTTGTCTCCGCTCTCTCTTCTAGGGTTTCTTTCTCTCTCCTCCCATAAACCCTTGCAAAATCTTCAGTGTTTCACTACTCCTCCTCCTCCTTTTGAGAGATCTATCTTATTGTTATGGCTGCTGGTGCTCCTCCTGGTGATCGTATCCTTGTATTCTATGTTTACATATGGCGATTCAATATTTTTTTCTGTTAAAATCGACCCAAGTTTTGATTTTTACTTGTTTGTGAACGTATGAGTAGATTTATGTATGCATAAAGTTATGTTCTATGGGTTAGAATTTTTATCTGGGCCTTTATAGATCTGGATATCTGTTGCTGGTTTAAGTGTAGGCTGTTTAGAGTTATTTTTATAATAAAGGATGTTTCTTTCAGCTGTTTTTTTTTTAATTTTGTATGCTTAGTTAATTAGCTTATATATGTTGGGGAATTGGGTAGCTGATTTGGCGATTTATCCGTTGATGTTTTCTTTTAAACAACAGCAGATATTTAGTTCGGTTTAAATTCTGTGCTAATTTTAGTACAAATACAACAACAGCTATGCCTCTCAGCTATATGAATCCTCACCTACTACGTTATTCCCTATAAACTCTCTCAGACCAATATTAAAAAATAAATTAATAATGAAAAAAATAAATTATCTAAGTGTTTTAGTAAATTTATTGCTTACATGATTTTTGTAAATTTTGTTGTTTACATAATTTAAAACGACATATTGTTGATTCCAATTTTAATTAATATTATTGGAACGCTGTCTTGGCTTTAGTTGTTAATGAACTCGTTTGATAAATTCTGTGGAGAAGGGGTATTCCTTTACGATTTACTGCTATAGAAGCTGCAGGTTTGCTGCAGAATTTGTCATTGGATTCTCAGAATAAGAATCTTGAAATTGCAGAGCCAAAAAAGAAGGTGATTTTCCTTTTAGGTTTATTTTTTCTACTGTATGTTTTATTTCAGTCAATTGGTCTGCAGTTCTTAATCTGAAATTTTGTTCCCTTTTCAGCCTTCTGTTGATGCAAAAAACGTGGGTAATGGACAGATCCAGTCTATGAATCGGTCTGTGACCCCTGTGTTACCGGAATTCATAGATCCAAGTTTTTGCTATCTTCCTAATGGTTATCCCTCTACTGCAGCATACTATTATGGTACTCCCTCTTATCCAATTTACATGACCTACTTTCTTAGTTCGTTTAGAAAAGAAATGACTACCTCCTAAATATGGAAACAATTTAACTTAAAACACTTTCACATATGTTATGGCATATTTAGGATTTACAGGTTTCAAAAGTGCTACAGCCTCCACACAAACATTGTGTCATGTTTAAGAACACAAGTCTCGAAAGCCTTGCTTTCTTTCTTTTAACTTTGTAACCATGCAAATGGTATGTTATCTTATAACCACACGCAATATGTTTCATGGTAACATTTTTTTCTTCTGCTCTAGGATATGATGCTTCTGGTAATGAGTGGGAGGACTATTCAAGATATTTGAATCCGGATGGAATTGAGATGCCCGTAAGTTATCCTGCTTGAATTCTTGCTACAACATTTTATGTGTTAATCTGTTTGCTGTATTAATTTATGTATCATAGAAATTCTTTGTTGCTGTCTATAGTTGCTTTTTAGCTTGAGCAAATATTTTGTTGATTTGAAATGAGTCAAAATACAGGGAGTATATGGGGACAACGGGTCGCTCATCTATCATCATGGCTATGGTTATGCACCCTACAGTCCATATTCACCGGCTACTTCCCCCGCCCCAACTTTGGGGCATGACGGACAGCTCTATGGATCACAGCAATACCACTATCCATATTTCCAGCCCCTCCCTCCAACCAGTAATTCATACACTACTCCAGTTACCCTGCCAAAAGGTGAGATCGCCACCTCTGCTGCTGCTGCCGACCAAGCATCATTGTCTGTTGATTCTGCTAATGGAAATTCTAATGGCATTGCCAATGGTGGTGTAAAGGTAAATGCTGGGCCTACGCCCGTGAGGCCTGCGCTCCAGAACCCATCCGTAAATGCTAATGGTTCTTATGGGCGGGGTGCCTTGTCTGGAGGAGCTGCTTCAGGTTATCAGGACCCTAGATTAGGTTTTGATGGTGTGCGATCTCCCATTCCATGGATAGATGGATCAATGTTCATTGACGGGCAAGCTAGGCCAGTGTCGAGCAATTCTTTTACACCATCTTTTTCAAATGGCAGTGCTGTTCCATCATCAAAAAATCAGAATGTTCACCCGCATCTAATGGTAAGTTGTTTGAGAATGTGAATCTGTTTTTTTGTCTTCCACTCTCTCCTTATTAGAGACTTTAGAGTAGCTACTCCAGTAATCGTTGCCAAGCAGCTGTGTGTAAGGGTTTTCTGCATATATTTTTTGGTCTCATTTTCTTGTTGACACTGACTCTCGGATGTTTCATTCTCAGGGTTTCCACCACCCAAGGACCTCGTCTGGCATGAACACAACAAATGGGTATATGAATAGGATGTACCCCAATAAGCTGTATGGGGGACGGTATGGTAACACATTCGGGACTGGCATGGGCTTTGGATCCAATGGATATGATACTCGCACTACAGGTCGTGGGTGGATGACGGTTGATAACAGGTTCAAACCCAGGGGTAGAGGAAATAGTTTCTACGGTTACAGTAATGAGAACATGGATGGTTTAAATGAGCTCAACAGGGGACCTAGAGGTAAAGGTTCCAAGAATCAAAAGGGTTTTACACCAGCCGCGCTGGCAGTCAAGGGCCAGAACATTCCGCTCACTGTAACCAGTGATGCCGAGAAAGATAAACCCAGCCTGATTCCTGACAGAGAACAATACAACTGTCCGGATTTTCCAGTGGCATATACTGATGCCAAGTTTTTTATAATCAAGTCTTACAGTGAGGATGATGTGCACAAAAGCATTAAATATAATGTTTGGGCTAGCACACCAAATGGTAACAAGAAGCTTGATTCTGCTTACCAGGAGGCTCAACAAAAGTCTGGCAGTTGCCCAGTTTTTCTTTTCTTCTCGGTGAGCTTTCTTAAGATACATTATTCTCAGTCTTTTTTGATTTTGAGTCACATTCTCCATGTTTTGATGCTTAAATTTGGTCTTTTTGTCCAGGTAAATACCAGTGGTCAGTTTGTTGGTGTTGCAGAGATGGTAGGGCCAGTTGATTTCAACAAGAGTGTGGACTATTGGCAGCAAGACAAATGGATCGGCTGTTTCCCTGTCAAGTGGCACATCGTGAAGGATGTACCAAACAGCTTGTTGAAACACATCACGCTGGAGAACAATGAGAACAAGCCTGTTACCAACAGTAGAGATACGCAGGAGGTAAGCCACATGTTTTAATAATTATGAGCTGGCTAGAAGGGTAGTGATTTTTGGGTGATCCTTTGTAATCTGTCCAGGCTCGTTTGACCTTCGTATAATTGTCAGTTACTGTAGTTACCTACTGTTTCACCTATTTCAAAAGATGAGGGTTTTTACCAACAGTTTCATTGTATTGTACAGGTTAAAATGGAGCAGGGCCTACAGGTGATTAAGATATTTAAGGATCATATTAGCAAACAGTGCATCCTTGATGATTTTGAGTTCTATGAGGATCGTCAGAAGAGAATTCAGGAAAAGAAGGCCAAGCAGCAGCTATTCCAGAAGCAGGTAGCTTATGATGTACTAAAGTTCTGCCTATTAAATGAATTTAAAAAAAAAAAAAAGAGGAACAAGATCAGGTGCTTTCAGTACTGTATTTAGCAGTAGTTGATGTCTTCACCATAATAATCTTCGATTTGGTCGTTAATTATGGTTGTTTTCTTTGGTTGTCTCAGTCTCAGGCATGGGAAGGCAAAGCTGCTGAAGAGAAGAAGAAAGAAAATACGAAGTTGGAACCGAAGTCTCAGAAACCTTCAGAAGTTCCTGCTGGTTTGCACAAGGAAAGTTTACCCGCTGCTCCGACTAATGGGGAGGTCAAGCTTACAGAAAATGGATCAGTTGCAAAAGGAGATGATGTGAAGGGTGCTAAACCAGTCACTGTAGCAGAAATGAAACCTGTAGCTAAAGGGATAGCAAATGGAGTTGCTAATGGATGCTAGCTTCACCTAATGAAGGGGAGGTCTGTGGTTAAAGCGGCCCTAAATTGGAGCTTGTTGACTACATGATTTGCGCGCCAGTGCTTGGTTAGATCTCATAACCATTGGACTGCCCCATTTGTCCTAGCTGCATTTGGAGTTGGTTCTTGCATTAGGAAATCCCCGGAGATAAAATCAATAGTGGCAAGGCTAGTTCAATCTGTTTCTAAGAGTTCAAGGAAGTATGGAAGCTCCATTTTTCCTTAGGTTTTAGCTTCTGACAGGTTTCATACCTAAGAGGTTTGGGTTTTTAGGATAATTTTTTTTTTAAAATTTTGTTTTCGTCTTGTGGCTTATTTTGGTCAATTTTCCCCGTTTTTAAAAAGTTATTTTGGTTTTAAAGGGTGGGGTTCTTGTTATTATTAGTTTGGCTCCCAATCCTATCTTGTAAATCTAGATCAATCTGTTGCGGCAGTTCAGCATTGTTTTTTTGTACTAATGAAAGAGCTAGAAGCGAGGTGGGAATGCATTGCAATATAGTTAATTCAAGAAGCATTTAGCAGCGATTTTTCCCAATTTTATGTCTTGTTGTTTTCGACAATTTGGTATTTCATGTTTAGTGTAATTCAGAGCGACTCAATCGTTGCTGTTGATAGTTGTCTTTCTTGCTTGAAGTTTGAAGTAATATCTGGACATAAGATATAAATGAAAAGGTCCAAATTTTATTTGAATTACCGTGATTGCTCAACTTCTTTCTTCCTTGTAGAGTTAATTCATGCTCTTGCATTAGTTTTTGTATTAGTACTTGTTTAGTTTCAATAGGAAAAATGTGAACTTTACGAGTCAAATTTCAAAATAAAATTATTTTCAGGTTGGAGCTTTATTAGGATTTAGGAGTAGGTAAATATGATATTTTTTCTAAACGATGGGTAAAGATATTCATGTCCTTTGTAAATTTGGACAAAATTGGGGACGAAAGGATGCATTGATTAGTTTCAGCACCTAGGGTCTAGGACACCAGACTCTTAGACGATTTTTCAGTCCCATTATCACTTTACTACTACTGGCATGCCATATCAAGGGGACGTGCCTTGGTGTATGTTATTTACTGATGATATAGTCCTGATAGACGAGACGAGGGTCGGTGTTTACGAAGGTTGGAGGTACGGAGACAGACTCTCGAGTCTAAGGGTTTCAAACTAAGCAGGTCTAAGACATAATACTTGGAGCGCAAGTTTAGTGCCGAGTCGAGCGAGGTAGGCAGGGACGTGAAGCTTGGAGCTCAGGTCATCCCCAAAAGGGACAATTTCAAATATCTTGGGTCGGTGATTCAGGGGGACGGAGAGATCGACGAGGATGTCACTCACCGTATAAGGGTGGGGTGGATGAAATGGAAGCTTGCATCAGGAGTCTTGTGTGACAAGATAGTGCCACCGAAACTCAAGGGGGAGTTTTATAGAGTTGTGGTCAGATCTGCCATGTTGTATGGGGCGGAGTGCTGGCCGATTAAGAACTCTCACATCCATAGAGTGAAGGTTGCGGAGATGAGGATGCTCAGGTGGATGTGCGGGCACACCAGATTAGATAAGATTAAGAATTAAGTTATTGGGGAGAAGGTGGGGATGGCCCCAGTGGATGAGAAGATGCGGGAAGCGAGGCTCAGGTGGTTCGGGCATGTGTGGAGGAGAAGCCCTGATGCCCCGGTAAGGAGCTGTGAGCGGCTGGTGGGGGTTGGCGCGAGGCGAGGTAGAAGGAGGCCTAAGAAGTGTTGGGGAGAGGTGATTAGGCAGGACATGGCAAAATTGCGGATTTTCGAGGACATGGCCCTTGATAGGAAAGTCTGGATGTCTAGTATCAAGGTTGTAGGATAGGGCTTCTAGAACTTTCGTACTTTATTCCCGAGGCTAGGTGGGGTTTGGTAGGGCCCTCTGATTCTTCTTTCCGAGCGAATCCAATCTCTGAATAGCACTGATTTTTCCAAGCTCTCCCTCATAGATGCTCTATGATCACCTATTTGAAGTCTTGCTTGACTAACGGCGCTCTCTGATGCAACAATTGAAGCTTGAATCGATAAAATATCGCGAGCCATCCTTGCAAGAACAAGAAAATATTTTTCCCTTGACTTCTACCATTCCAAAAGCTCAAAACTGCCATCTGAATTCTCCTTTTCAAGCCCCTGCGACAAATAAACTTGAAACTCATTTAAATGTGAAGTTTCATCATAATTATCACCTTGAGAACCCCTAAACTCCGTCCAAATAATTCACATCGGGCTGCAATATAAACTAAATAGTTTGAAATAGTCGGATAATATTGCCCGAAAAATGCATTTGTAGCAGCTTGAAAATGTTCTATCAAATAAATTAGAATTTTAATATTCGTTCAATCTTGAGTTGTAAGCATTTCATCATCATCCACACCCCCAACCCGAGCATTGAACGTTGCATTAATTGGGTTCTTATATTTGTAAGTAACTACTAAACTTTCGTACATATAATTCCATCTAGTGGGGCAAGGTTTAGGAACCTTTTTTTCTCTAAGGCCATATTCATCACATTTTTTAAAATACTCCCTAAGTCTACTTCTATGGTTAGAATAAAAAAGCCAATTAATAGCCATTCTAACCTTTTCAATTTCTAAATTTAAAATTCGCATATCATCACCGATAATTAAATGATATATATGACAAATACATCTAATATAAAATATATTACTAAATGAAGGATTTAGTGTTGTTGTAAGAATGCCTACTGCACTAGTGATGCTAGAAGCATTATCCATAGAAATTGACATTATTTTATCACTAATGCAAAAATATTTACAAATATCTCCAATCAGTGTTAGCGATAAACTAACTTGTGTGACGTGAATTAATTATTCTATACGCAATAATGCGTTTTTGCATTATCCACTCCTCATCTATCCAGTGACTAGTAACAGTTAGATAATCACAATCATTATTACTTCTACCAATATTAGTAGTAATAGAAATCTCATTACTTATATGACTATATAAATACTGTAAATATTGTTCATATTCGTGTTTATATTTATAAATATCGGCATTCACTGTTGCGCGAGGCCAACCTTTATAAGTAGGATTAAAAACTTTTCAAATAGAATGCACAAAATTAGGATTAGAAGGAAAAGTATATGGTAAGCACATAACGGTAAACATCTTTGCTAATTTTTCCCTATCTTTATTTGGATCATAATATAAAATACCTCCGGTGACAGTGTTAATTCCAGGTTGAACTAGATTTGAACCTTTACTAAGGTTACCCGCATTATCTACACTTGTCCCTTCTAGTTGCGCTTTCATTTTGAAATATTTAACTTTTTCACTAGGGTGTGTTAGTATGTGCATAGTCAAACTACCTGTGCCACTACGGTCTCCAGTAAATTTATGCACCAATAATTTTTTACAATTATTACACTAAGCCTTATTTTGTTCTCTTATTTGAGTAAAAAATTTCCAAACTAATGATGTTTCTTGGCGTTTAGAAGGTTGTCTACTAAAAGTAGGTGTTTCTACAAGTGGGTCAGGTGGTGCATCAGTTGGGTTATTAACAGGACTAGTAGGTGTGTCATCTAAATCATGTTGGCTTTCATCAAAATCCGGCTGGCTTTCAAAATTAAATTAGGATAAAGAGCATTCTTAATTTCTTCATCTAATTGACCACCTAGTGTAATATTGTAGCAAAATTCAGAATCCATAAATTAAAAACAAGACTATCAAGAATAATTGGAGCAGTAGGACGAGTAACGGGACTAGGTCGGGGAACCGGAGGGGGGGGAAGGTTAGTTGGTTGACGACTATTTTCACCCATTATAGCTTTTCCCTTACCACTAAATATTTTTTTCAAAGAAAATACCATATTAATTATAATTATGCAAACTAAAACACACAATAAATTCTTAAAAATTAGGAGTTGGAACGAGTTTACCGAATTGCCGAACAACTTCTTGAAAATTAAAAATTGAAAATCGTTGAAGACTTGAATACTTCAATTCACCAACTTCACAAAATTTCACAAAATTGCAATAATAATATAAGCAATTATATAAGAGAAAATGGATATAAATTGAGAGAGATTGAGAAAGATTGATGAATTGGTGAGTAAATATGAAAGAATGAGGGGGTATTTATAGTTGAGAATTGGGAAAAGGTGTAATTATATAAAGTTTGGGGTTACATTATAGTTTGGGGGCCAATTGGCTATTTTTGCAAGTGCCAAACAGTAAAATTGGTAGCCCCAACGGCTATTTCTGAAAATTTGACCGTTTGGCCTTTTTAAAAAAAAATATTAAAAATTTACCGTTGGGACCGGCCTAAGCCCGCTAGGCCCGCAAGGACCGGCCCAGACACGCTATCCGGTCCCGGCTTCGCAATTTCGGTCTCGTGGGCTCAAATAGAAGGACCGGCCCGCCACGGTCTTAAAAGCACATATAGGCCAGGCACACCAGGACCGGCCCACCAGGTGCACCACGCGTGCTAGGCACGCGGTCCCGATCCGGGCCCGGTCCAGGACCGGCCCACAGTGTAGTATTAATTCAATGTCTCACAAATAGAGTGTACGTACTACCCATGTGTTAGAGCTATTTTTCAGAACTATCATATTAATTACATCTTAACATTAATTATATAAGCTGATAAAAGAACAACAACTTAATTAAAAAGTTCAAATATCTTACAATTACTTTTTCAAAGAAAGAGCCTTTATTTCTGAACCCCGCTTGTAGTGGGAAGCATTGTCTTTGTTAGTTGTCTCTTGAGCTTCTCTTTCCTTCAAGCCAAGAGGTTCAATTTTGCATTTGCTCCCCTCGGCAACATCCATCATGAGAACTCTTGGTGGATATTATTATCTTTGTTCATGTAAGATAAAATGGACAACTGCATTTAAATTTAGAATGAAGTATTTAACAAATTAGGTACCAATTAGTTGACTTTATTCAAAAAAAAATTATGTGCTTACTTTTCACTGTGGTCAGACATAATAAATTTTAAAATAGAAAAGAAAACTCAGATTCTAAGATTAAATGAACCCAAAAAAAAAGTTCTACCCTAAAATCCCAAGAAAAAATGTCACGACCCGGATTTCCCACCATCGGGGTCATGATGGCGCCTACTAAATGGAAGCTAGGCAAGCCAAATATTAATTATATCTCCATAAATTACCAATTTCTTCTTATTAAAAACATATAAATTACAGCGGAATAATCAAAATTAGCGGAAGACTTAGTCAAATATGATAAAGAAAACCCAAACATGATACACTACCCAAGACTCGTGTCACAATACTCACGAACTTCTAAGAATAATACACATAATTGTCTGAAAGAAAATACAAGTTGTTTATCTCGATTACATGAGATAACAGAATGAAAAGCATAGATAGAAGAGACAACGGGTCCTGCGGACGCCTGCAAGGCTACCTCGTAATCTCACTAGTCGGAAAATCCACAAGTCGCTACTGCCGCCGCTGCTGTCCGTAACCTGTATCTGCGCAAAAAGAGCGCAGAGTGTAGTATCAGCACAACCGACCCCATGTGCTGGTAAGTGCCTGGCCTATCCCAGCGAACTAGTGACAAGGCTACAATACATATATATATATATATATATATATACAAAATATTTATAAGGAAAGACTTTGCTCTGAAATAATAGTCAATACCTCGTGATATCCAGAATAATATAATCAACAGAATAAATCTTACTTTCATGTCTCAATTCCTTTCTCATTTCATATCTCGTGGTAGGCGTACCACCCGCTCCCAACTATCACAGTAATTACATCTTGTGGTAGGCGTACCACCCGCTCCCAAATATATCAATAGGCTACCGGCAACTATGGCCAATGCCAAGATTTAAATCACTTTGTGGTCGGCGTACCACACGATCCCAATTCATAAATATATAAGTGGTCGGCGCGCCACACGATCCTAATTCATAAATATATAAGTGGTCGGCGCGCCACACGATCCCAATTCATAAATATATATATTACTGGCATTTAGCCAATAATCTCTATATCAACAATATTTATAATTACCGGTTTTAAACCAATAATTGATAATAATTTCAACAATTTATCTTCATTACCGGCATAACACCAATAACTCTTAATCAACAATTTATTCATAACTGAATTCCTATTCCTACAAACTAGGATAGAACAAACACTTACCTCGAAAGTTTACGAACGATTCAATCCATAGCAATGCCTTTTCCTTTCGAATTTGACTCCAATCCAATCGTATCTATACACAATTGATTCAATATCATCAATTCTACTTAACAAACTAGTTCATATTGCTAAATATGATTTTTACAACATTCTGCCCGGAATAGTAAAAATCGACCCCGAGCCCACATAATCGAAACTCAAGTTTCGAACCAAAATAAGTTCACCCAATCTTCCATGAGTTCAAATATACAATTTGTTCTTAAGTTTGACACCAAAACGAGGTCTAGATCGCAAATTCTTTGAAAACCCTTACTATATTAAATTCTCAATTTTTCTACCCATTTACACTTAATTAGGCTTAGGAATTCAAATAATATTGATGGAAAATGAAGAAAACGAGTTAAGAATCACTTACCCAAGAAGTTTGATGAAGAATCGCTCAAAAATCGTCCAAGGAGCTGTGGAGAAGAGAGTTGAACAGAAATGGGATTTTTATCCCGTTTCTGTTCTGTTTTCTGACTTAAATTCATTGGGCATAAATTTGTTCATCGCGTTCGCGACACCCCGGTCGCGTTCGCGACACCCCGGTCGCGTTCGCGATCGCATTCGCGTGGGGCTTGAAGCGAACGCGAAGAAGGAAATTTTTGGGGCTTACAGGTTGGCCTACGCGAACGCGAGCTAGTCCACACGAACGCGTAGAGAAAAAGGGTTGGTTCAATTTTTACACTACGCGAACGCGTGAAGTAGTACGCGATCGCGATGAAGGGAAACAGCTGGGCATCGCGAACGCGACCAGAGGGACGCGAACGCGATGAAGGGAAACAGCTGGGCATCACGAACGCGACCAGAGGGACGCGAACGCGTTGAAGGAATAAGTTGACCATCGCGAACGCGACCACCTGGACGCGAACGCGATGAAGAATTGTCCGCTGCAGATTTCTGCAGTTTTTCTTAAGTTCAAAAACACCCCGAACCACCTCCGAAACACTCTCGAGCCCTCGGGGCTCCAAACCAAATATGCACACTAACTTAAAAACATCATACGAACTTGCTCGCGCGATCAAATCGCTAAAATAACATCAAAATCCATGAATTGAGCCTTAAAACTCAAGAATTCTTTCAAATTTTCATAACTTTCAAAATTTCCAATTTAAGGCCGAAACACGTCAAACGACGTCCGTTTTCAACCAAACTTTCCAGGAAGCGCTTAACCAATATATATGATCTATACCGGGCGTCGGAACCAAAATACGAGCCCGATACCAGTACTTTTTAATAAAAAATCAGTTTCATTTTCCTTAAACATTTTCAGAAAACAATTTAACAGAAAAATTCTTTTACCGGGGTTCTAGACCTCGGATTTCAATTCCGGGCATATGCCCAAGTTCCATATTTTTCTACGGATTTTCTGAGACAGTCAAATCACGGATCCGGTCCGTTTACCAAAAATGTTGACCAAAGTCAACCATATCAATATTAATATCAAAATTCTTCAACTTTTTCACATATTTCACATATTTCAACATAAAAATTTTCCAACTTTGTGCCCGGACTGTGCACGCAAATCGAGGCAACTATAAATGAGGTTTTCAAGACCTCAAAAGCTCGGAATGATTAATAAAACAAGTGATGGCCCTTTGGGTCGTCACAATCTCCACCTCTAAAACAATCGTTCGTCCTCGAACGGACAAAAGAAAGAAGTACCTGAGTCAGGAAACAAATGTGGGTAGCGGCTCCGCATATCAGACTCGGACTCCCAGGTCGATGCCTCAGGAGGCTGACCTCTCCACCGAACACGCACAGAAGGATAACTCTTCGACCTCAACTGTCGAACCTGCCGGTCTAGAATAGCCACCGGCTCCTCCTCGTAAGATAGATCATTGTCCAATAGGACAGTACTGAAGTCTAACACATGTGTGGGATCGCCGTGGTATCTCTGAAGCATAGATACGTGAAAAACTCGATGCACGGCTGATAAGCTAGGCGGCAAAGCTAATCTGTAAGCCACCCCTCCCACTCTGTCTAGAATCTCAAATGGACCAATATACCTAGGGCCGAGCTTGCCCTTCTTCCCGAACCTCATCACGCCCTTCATAGGCGACACTCGGAGCAATACTCGTTCACCAACCATGAAATCTACATCTCAAACCTTACGATCCGCATAAGTCTTCTGTCTGGACTGAGCTGAACGCAATCTCTCCTGGATAGTCTTGACCTTATCCAAGGCCTCCTGAACTAAATATGTGTACCCAGCAACCGAGCCTCTCCCGGTTCAAACCATCCAACTGGTGATCGACATCGCCTACCATACAACGCCTCATACGGAGCCATCCGGATGCTAGACTGGTAACTGTTATTGTAGGCGAACTCTGCTAATGGCAGAAACTGGTCCCACGAGCCTCCGAAATCAATAACACGGGCTCGAAGCATGTCTTCTAGAATCTGAATAGTCCTTTCGGACTGGCCATCCGTCTGAGGATGAAATGCTGTACTCAACTGAACCTGGGTGCCTAACTCCTGCTAGACCGCTCTCCAGAACCGCGAGGTAAACTGCGTACCCCGATCAGAGATAATGGATATTGGCACTCCATGGAGACGAACAATCTCCCTAATGTAAACCTCCGCTAACCTCTCCGACGAGTAGAAGACAGATACTGGAATAAAGTGTGCTGACTTGGTCAGCCTATCAACAATGACCCAAATAGCATCAAATTTCCTCCGAGTCAAAGGAAGTCCAGTAACGAAGTCCATAGTGATCCGCTCCCATTTCCACTCGGGAATTTCAATCCTCCGGAATACACCACCAGGTCTCTGGTGCTCATATTTCACCTGCTGACAATTTAGACACCGAGCGACATACGCAACGATATCTTTCTTCATTCTACGCCACCAATAGTGCTGCCGTAAGTCCTGGTACATCTTCGCGGCGCCCGGGTGAATAGAATACCGCGAACCGTGGGCCTCCGCTAAGATTAACTCTCGAATCCCTTCGACATTGGGCACACAAACTCGACCCTGCAATTTCAATATCCCATCATCATCTAGATTTACCTGTGTGGCACCTCCCCGCCTGTACTGTATCCCTCAACTCACGCAAATGAGGATCATCAAATTGCCTCTCACGGATACGCTCTAATAAAGAAGAACGGGCGACCGTGCAGGCTAACACCCTGCTAGGCTCAGAAATGTCCAATCTCACGAACCGGTTGGCTAATGCCCGGACGTCTAGAGCAAATGGTCTCTGACTGACCGGAATATATGCAAGACTACCCATGCTGGCAGACTTTCTACTCAATGCATCGGCCACCACATTGGCCTTACCTGGGTGATATAAAATAGTAACATCATAGTCTTTTAGAAACTCTAGCCACCTTCTCTGCCTCATATTCAACTCTTTCTGCTTAAACAAATACTGAAGACTCTTATGATCGGTGTATACTTCACATGCTACACCATACAAATAATGCCTCCGGATCTTCAATGCGTGAATAATCGCCGCCAATTCTAGATCATGCACTGGATAGTTCTTCTCATGAATCTTCAACTGCCTCGAAGCATAGGCAATAACCTTGCCATCCCGCATTAACACTACACCAAGCCCAATACGGGAAGCGTCACAATAAACAGTATAAGGTCCCGTACCTGTGGGTAAAACCAATACCGGTGCTGTGGTCAAGGTTGTCTTGAGCTTTTGAAAGCTCGCCTCACATTCATCGGACCATTCAAATTGAACACCCTTCTGGGTCAATCTGGTCGGTGGGGTTGCAATAGACGAAAATCCTTCTACGAATCGGCGATAATAGCCCGCTAACCCCAAGAAACTCCGAATATCCGTGGCTGATGTCGGTCTAGGCCAGCTCTTGACTGCCTCAATTTTCTTCGGATCAACCTGAATACCTGCTGCCGTCACAATATGACCCAGGAATGCAACCGAACTTAGCCAAAATTCACACTTTGAAAATTTTGCATATAGCTGGCTATCTCTCAGAGTCTGTAAGGCCACTCTGAGATGTTGCGCATGCTCCTCCCGACTGCGGGAATATATTAATATGTCATCAATGAAGACTATTACAATCAAGTCTAAATAAGGCCGGAACACCCGATTCATTAATTCCATAAAAGCTGCTGGAGCATTTGTCAACCCAAAAGACATGACCAGAAATTCAGAATGTCCATACCGAGTGCGGAACGCTGTCTTAGGGACATCGGATGCCCTAATCTTCAGTTGATGATAGCCCGATCTCAAATCTATCTTTGAAAATACCTTGGCACCCTGAAGCTGGTCAAATAAATCATCAATTCGTAGAAGTGGATATTTATTTTTGATAGTCACCTTGTTTAACTGTCGATAGTCAATGCACATTTTCATCGAACCATCTTTCTTCTTTACAAATAATACAGGTGCACCTCACGGCGAAACACTGGGCCTAATGAAACCCTTTTCAAGTAAATCCTGCAACTGTTCCTTCAATTCTTTTAACTCCGGCGGAGCCATACGGTATGGGGGAATGGAAATGGGCTGAGTGCCTGGAGCCAAATCAATGCAAAAATCAATGTCCCTATCGGGCGGCATACCTGGCAAGTCTGAAGGAAATACTTCAGGAAATTCGCGAACCACGGGCATAGAGTCAATAGAAGGAACCTCAGCACTAGAATCACGGACATAGGCCAAATAAGCCAAGCATCCCTTTCCAACCATACGCCGAGCTTTAACATAAGAAATAACATTACGGCTAGTATGACCTGAAATTCCTTTCCACTCTATACGAGGCGAATTCGGCAGGGCTAAAGTCAGAGTCTTGGCATGGCAATCTAAAATAGCATGATACGGAGATAGCCAATCCATGCCTAGTATAATATCAAAGTCCACCATATTTAGGAGTAATAAATCAGCACGGGTCTCGAGACCCTCAATTACTATAATACATGACCGATAAACTCGATCAACCACAATAGAGTCGCCTACTTGTGTAGACACATGAACAGGAACACTCAGTGGATCACTGGGCTGAATCAAGTATGGTGCAAAATAGGAAGACACATACGAATATGTAGACCCAGGGTCAAATAATGCTGATGCCTTTCTATCACAAACCAAAATAATACCTCTAATGACGGCATGAGAAGACTCAGCCTCTGGTCTGGCGGGAAGTGCATAACATCGGGGCTGTGCCCCACCACCCTGAGCAGTATCTCTAGGACGATCAGCTGCTGGCTGGTCTCTACCTCTATCGGTCCGAGCTCCACCTCTATGACCTCTACCTCCACCTCTATGTCCTCTACCTCCGCCTCTAGCCGGCTGGGCAGGCTGTGAGGGAACCTGGGGCCTGAATCATGGCACGAGAACCCTGCTGGTGAGATCTGTCAGAAGCTCGAGGGCAATACTTTGCAATGTGCCTAAGATCACCGTACGTAAAACAAGCCCTCGGCTGCTGAAAATGGCGAAGTGGTGGTGCACTGATAGGCTGCTGATCAGAGTAGCGTGGCTGAGAATTACGATCACCTGAAGCATCATGAGAAACCTAAAGGGCTGACTGATAAGGCCTAGGAGGATGGCCTCTATCATAAAAATCTCTATCTCTAGATGAGGTACCACTGAATCTACCCGAATTACGAGATCTCTTATCTGATCCATGTCTCGCTCCCTGTGACAGAGCCATCTCGATCCGGCGGGCTGCGTTAGCCGCCTCCTGAAAAGTGATTTCAGTTCCTGCCCCCACAGCCATCTGTAGCTGAATTGGCTGATTTAAGCCATCAATAAACCTCCTCACTCTCTCCCGATCTGTGGGAAGTATGATAATAGCATGACGAGCCAGGTCCATGAACCTAGTCTCGTACTGTGTGACAGACATAGAACCCTGATGAAGACGCTCAAATTGTCTGCGCAAAACCTCCCGCTGAGTTGCTGGAAGGAACTTTTCCAAGAATAATTCTGCAAACTGCTCCCAAATCAAAGATGACGATCCCGCTGGCCTGGATAGACAATAATCTCTCCACCAAGTCTTGGCGGAACCGGATAACCGAAAAGTAGCAAAATCCACACCATTAGTCTCCACAATACCCATAGTATGGAGAACTTCGTGGCAGCTGTATAGGAAATCCTGTGGATCCTCTGAAGGAGTGCCACTGAATGTGGTAGTGAACAGCTTGGTAAACCTGTCCAATCTCCACAACGCATCAGCAGACATGGCTGCACCATCATTAGACGGAGTCGTAATAATAGGCCGAACTGCCTCAACTAGCTGAATCACAGGATCTTGCGCCTGGGGAATTACTGGCTCCGGAGTGCGCATAGCAGGAGTCTGATTACCTCCTCCAGCTTGAGAAGTAGCTGGTGCTACCGGTAATAAACCTGCTCTGGTGATGTGATCCATAAAACCTGCTATACGGACCAAAGCATCCTGAAGATCCGGTGAGAACACAGCTCCTCCTGGGACCTGAGCTGGGCCTACTGGAGCTGCTGGGGCTGGAACTTCCTCCTCGATATGAACCTGAGGTTCTGCCACTCGTACTGCTGCTCGGGGCTGAGCTCTGCCCCTACCTTGTCCTCTAGGACGACCTCGACCTCGGCCTCGGCTTCTACCCCTAGCAGGAGCTGCCGCTGCTGGGACCTCGGGCTGCTGGTCAGTAGATGAGGATGCACGTGTCCTTACCATCTGCGGAAGAACCGAGTAGAAGTTCAATTAACATTTAAAAGATCAAGTCGCACGACGGAAAAGAATAAAGGGAATATTTTCCTAACTCCGTAGCCTCTGGAGGATAAATACAGACGTCTCCGTACCGATCCTTCAGACTCTACTAAGGTTGTTCGTGAGTTGTGAGACCTATGCAACATAGTGCTCTGATACCAACTTGTCACGACCCGGATTTCCCACCATCGGGGTCATGATGGCGCCTACTAAATGGAAGCTAGGCAAGTCAAATATTAATTATATCTCAATAAATTACCAATTTCTTCTTATTAAAAACATATAAATTACAGCGGAATAATCAAAATTAGCGGAAGACTTAGTCAAATATGATAAAGAAAACCCAAACATGATACACTACCTAAGACTGGTGTCACAATACTCACGAACTTCTAAGAATAATACACATAATTGTTTGAAAGAAAATACAAGTTGTTTATCTCGATTACATGAGATAACAGAATGAAAAGCATAGATAGAAGAGACAACGGGTCTTGCGGACGCCTGCAAGGCTACCTCGAAATCTCACTAGTCGGAAAATCCACAAGTCGCTACTGCCGCTGCTGCTGTCCGTAACCTGTATCTGCGCAAAAAGAGCGCAGAGTGTAGTATCAGCACAACCGACCCCATGTGCTGGTAAGTGCCTGGCCTATCCCAACGAACTAGTGACAAGGCTAAGGCCAGTCACCCACTTAAACCTGTACAGTTACAATACATATATATATATATATATATAAAAATATTTATAAGGAAAGACTTTGCTCGGAAATAACAGTCAATACCTCGTGATATCTAGAATAATATAATCAACAGAATAAATCTTACTTTCATGTCTCAATTCCTTTCTCATTTCATATCTCGTGGTAGGCGTACCACCCGCTCCCAACTATCACAGTAATTACATCTTGTGGTAGGCGTACCACCCGCTCCCAAATATATCAATAATTACATCTTGTGGTAGGCGTACCACCCGCTCCCAACTATATCAATAGGCTACCGGCAACTATGGCCAATGCCAAGATTTAAATCACTTTGTGGTCGGCGTACCACACGATCCCAATTCATAAATATATAAGTGGTCGGCGCGCCACACGATCCCAATTCATAAATATATAAGTGGTCGGCGCGCCACACGATCCCAATTCATAAATATATATATTACCGGCATTTAGCCAATAATCTCTATATCAACAATATTTATAATTACCGGTTTTAAACCAATAATTGATAATAATTTCAACAATTTATCTTCATTATCGGCATAACACCAATAACTCTTAATCAACAATTTATTCATAACTGAATTCCTATTCCTACAAACTAGGATAGAACAAACACTTACCTCGAAAGTTTACGAACGATTCAATCCGTAGCAATGCCTTTTCCTTTCGAATTTGACTCCAATCCAATCGTATCTATACACAATTGATTTAATATCATCAATTCTACTTATCAAACTAGTTCATATTGCTAAATATGATTTTTACAATATTCTGCCCGGAATAGTAAAAATCGACCCCGAGCCCACATAATCGAAACTCAAGTTTCGAACCAAAATAAGTTCACCCAATCTTCCATGAGTTCAAATATACAATTTGTTCTTAAATTCGACTCCAAAACGAGTTCTAGATCGCAAATTCTTTGAAAACCCTTACTATACTAAATTCTCAATTTTTCTACCCATTTACACTTAATTAGGCTTAGGAATTCAAATAATATTGATGGAAAATGAAGAAAACGAGTTAAGAATCACTTACCCAAGAAGTTTGATGAAGAATCGCTCAAAAATCGTCCAAGGAGCCGTGGAGAAGAGAGTTGAACAGAAATGGGATTTTTATCCCGTTTCTGTTCTGTTTTCAGGCTTAAATTCACTAGGCATAAATTTGTTCATCGCGTTCGCGACACCCCGGTCGCATTCGCGATGAAGAAAAAATGTTACACATCGCGTTCGTGTGGGGCATGACGCGAACGCGAAGAAGGAAATTTTTGGGCTTACAGGTTGGCCTACGCGAACGCGAGCCAGTCCACGCGAACGCGTAGAGAAAAGGGTTAGTTCAATTTTTACACTACGCGAACGCGTGACGTAGTACGCGATCGCGATGAAGGGAAACAGCTGGGCATCGCGAACGCGACCAGAGGGACGCGAACGCGTTGAAGAGAAGAAGTTGGCCATCGCGAACGCGAGTGCCTGGACGCGAACGCGTTGAAGGAAATAAGTTGACCATCGCGAACGCGACCACCTGGGCGCGAACGCGATGAAGGATTGCCTGCTGCAGATTTTCTGCAGTTTTCTTAAGTTCAAAAACACCCCGAACCACCTCCGAAACACTCCCGAGCCCTCGGGGCTCCAAACCAAATATGCACACTAACTTAAAAACATCATACGAACTTGCTCGCGCGATCAAATCGCTAAAATAACATCAAAATCCATGAATTGAGCCTTAAAACTCAAGAATTCTTTCAAATTTTCATAACTTTCAAAATTTCCAATTTAAGGCCGAAACACGTCAAACGACGTCCGTTTTCAACCAAACTTTCCAGAAAGCGCTTAACCAATATATATGACCTGTACCGGGCGTCGGAACCAAAATACGAGCCCGATAACAGTACTTTTTAATCAAAATTCAGTTTCATTTTCCTTAAACATTTTCAGAAAATAATTTAACGAAAAAATTCTTTTACCGGGGTTCTAGACCTCGGATTTCAATTCCGGGCATACACCCAAGTTCCATATATTTCTACGGATTTTCTGAGACAGTCAAATCACGGATCCGGGTCCGTTTACCAAAAATATTGACCAAAGTCAACCATATCAATATTAATATCAAAATTCTTCAACTTTTTCACATATTTCGCATATTTCAACATAAATATTTTCCAGCTTTGTGCCCGGACTATGCACACAAATCGAGGCAACTACAAATGAGGTTTTCAAGACCTCAAAAGCTCGGAATGATTAATAAAACAAGTGATGACCCTTTGGGTCGTCACAAAAAAGTAGTACAATAGAGAGCCTTAAATCACGATATTCCTTTGACAAGAAGTAACTATCACTTTTTGCATTGGGTAGATAGAAAATCGGATCTGAAATTGGAACACTCAAAGTAGATGAAAAAACTGATAAATTAGCACTTGGGAAAAAAAGTAGGAGAAATTCGAATCTGAAATTGGAACATTTAAAGTGAATGGAAAAAACTGATAAATTAATTCTTGGTAGAAGTTTAAATGAACAACAATGGCACCTACAAAAAATTTCAGCATGAAATCGAAAATTTTGAAAAGAGATGGAAAGGAGAAATAAATTTACTTACAAAAGAGCAAAAGAAAATGAAGGTGACGTACAGAAAAGCAAATGAGATACCGTGAGCAATGAAGATGAAAGGGTCTTGATGGATACAAGGATATGAAAGTGATATTTCTAGAATAGTGTAGATATGCAATCATTTTTATGTTGATAGAAAAATAAATAATAAAATAAGAGTGTACAATGACAAATATAGCCTTGGTCGACCAACTTTTCATTTCAAATAGTTGTTGTATGTTTCATCCATTATCCATATACGAATATAACAAGTCAAATATCCTACCATTAGACATTATCTCATATATCCCGTACTAATTACTAAATTACGGTTAAAATACTTTATATTTGGCCATAGTTATACTATTGCTATTTTTTATTGTTCTTATGAATATCTTTATTGTATTTTCTTGATAATGATTTCATTACTTGAATTACTGTTGGAATGAAAAACTTATTAGGTAAATTACACAGGACATTTATTTTTGTAAAAAGAAGAAAGCCAAGAAACCTCTAAACTAATAGGCTTAAAATGATTCGGACACGTGTAGCAGAGAAGCCTAGATGTCGGTTATGAGGTGTGAGCTGTTGGCTTTGACAAATACGAGAAAAAGTAGACGGCGGCCCAAGAAGTTGGGGTAAGGTGATCAGACAGGATATAGCGCAGCTCCAGATTTCTGAGGACATGACTCTTAATAGGAAGGTGTGGAGGTCGAGCATTAGAGTTGTAGGTTAAAGGGTAACCAAGTGATTTTTCTCTTATTCCCTGTTAGCGTCTTTATACCGACGAGTATGATAATGTTTTGTCTAACACTGCTAGCGATTTATGTTGTCTTTCACACCTTTGCATAATATTTGTGTTACTAATTTTCTATTTATTTATTGTCTCTCACGTTGCTGAGTTGAGGTACACTCTGACCCTACTAGTAAAACTTTACTACATTGTTATTGTATATTTCATTTATTATCCATATACGAATATAATAAGTCATATACCCTACCATTAGACATTATCTCATATATCCCGCACTAATTACTAAATTACTATTAAAATACTTTATATTTGGCCATAGTTATACTATTGCTATTTCTTATTGTTCTTATGAATATTTTTATTGTATTTTCTTGATAAAGATTTCATTACTTGAATTACCGTGAGAATGAAAAACTTATTATAGGTAAATTACACATGACATTCATTTTTGTAAGAAAGTCAAGAAACCTCTAATCTAATAAGCTTAAAACCGAAAATCCAAAATACCTAAATCGATTAATCCAAAATCAAACTTAAAACTCCAATCCAATCCAAGATTATATTAGATTGAATTTGGATTGACATTATTTAATCCAAAAATTGAATCTCCAAACCGCAATTTTTATATTCAATGTGAACGCATCTGCCCAAACGCCCACCCTGGTGAAACTACTGCAAAAATAAAACGAGCTCAAAACAATGTGGAAAGTGGAAACTTCTTCAAAAGCTTCTTGAATTAGTACTGCAAAAGCATTCCCATAATATTAAGTCAGAACACCTATTACATTTAATATAATACGACATGCAAGTTCTTTTCCAGATTAGGTGTGATTTGACTAAATTAACATGAATACTAAACCGTCGAGCAGAAAACCAAAAAGATGAAACACTACAAACAAAAGCTTTTGAGCCAACTATATTGCAATGCATACCCACCTTGCTTCTAGCTCTTTTTGACTAGTACAAAAGGCACTGCTGTAGTGCCGCAACAGACGGATCTAGATGTACAAGATAGGATTGGGAGCCAAACTAACTAATAATAACATGAACCCCAACTGTAAAACCCAACTCAGAAAAAAAAAATGGACCAAAAAGACACAAGTCGAAAGAAACCAAAAAAAACAAAAAGATAATTATCCTAAAACCCAAATCCCTAAGGTATAAAACCAGTCAGAAACTAAAGCCAAGTAAAGAAACTTGCCTATGAGGATATATGGGGCTTCCATACTTCCTGAAATCCTAGAAGCAGATGAGAATTAGCCTTGCCACTATTGACTTCTCTCTGGATATCTCTTAATGCAAGAACCAACTATAAATGCAGCTAGGACAAAAAGGGCAGCCCAATGGTTATGAGATCTAACCAAGCACTTGCATGCAAATCATGTAGTTAAAGCTCCATTTTAGGACCTGTTAACCACTGACCACCCTTTATCAGCTGAAGCTAGCATCAATTAACAACCCCATTTGCTATCCCCTTAGCTACAGGTTTCTTGTCGGATACAGTGACTGGTTTAGCAACCTTCACATCGTCTCCTAATTTTGTAACTGATCCATTTTCCGCAAGCTTGACCTCTCCATTAGCCTGAGCAGCTGGTAAACTTCCTTTGCTCAAAACAGCAGAAACTTCTGAAAGTTTCTGGGATTTAAGTTCGCCGTTGGAATTGTCTTTAGTCTTCTCTTCAGTGGCTTTGCCTTCCCACACCTGCGACTAAGACAACCAAAAAGAAAAGCATTATTTACTACCAAGAGGAAGATAACTACTACGAAGATAGCGTTTACTGCTAAATGCACTAGCAAAAGCACGTGATCATAATCTTTTCTTCTTTTTTTTAAAATCATTTCATAGCCAGAAATTGTGTGAGTGTGTTTCATATATTCTACCTGCTTCTGGAAAAGCTGCTGCTTGGCCTTCTTTTCCTGAATTCTCTTTTGACGATCCTCATAGAACTCAAAATCATCAAGTATGCACTGTTTGCTAATATGATCTTTAAATATCTTTATCACCTGCAGGCCCTGCTCCATTTTAACCTGTACAAAACAATGAAACTGTTAATGAAATCCATGTTTTTTTGGAATAAGTGAAAAAGTTGGTAAAACATAATTCCAATTACTGAAAGGTCAAATGAGCGAGGACATACTACACTCGATCACCCAACAATTACTCGATCACCCAACAATTACTACCCTTGTATCTAGCTCATAATATTAGAGCATGTGGCGTACCTCCTGAGTATCTCTACTGTTGGTAACAGGCTTGTTCTCGTTGTTCTCCAGCGTGATGTGTTTCAACAAGCTGTTTGGTACATCCTTCACAATGTGCCACTTCACAGGAAAGCAGCCGATCCACTTGTCTTGCTGCCAATACTCCACACTCTTGTTGAAATCAACTGGTCCTACCATCTCTGCAACACCAACAAATTGACCACTTGTATTTACCTGGATAAAAAGAATAATAATAATAAGCAACCAAAATTAATGAGGATGTGAACCCCAAACAATTCGAAATTACATGTAAATTCATGTATACCCGGATTAAACCAACAATTTAAATATGAAAGCTCACCGAGAAGAAAAGAAAGATAGGACAGCCTCCAGACTTTTGTTGAGCCTCCTGATATGCAGCATCAAGCTTCTTGTTACCATTAGGTGTGCTAGCCCACACATTATATTTGATGCTTTTGTGCACATCATCTTCACTGTAAGACTTGATGATAAAAAACTTGG
This sequence comes from Nicotiana noctiflora, assembly GCA_032618575.1. NCBI lineage: Eukaryota > Viridiplantae > Streptophyta > Magnoliopsida > Solanales > Solanaceae > Nicotiana > Nicotiana noctiflora. The sequence goes on from JASVEL010002833.1 coordinate 192,170, forward strand.
CATCAGTATAGGTCACTGGAAAATCTGGATGGTTGTACTGCTCTTTGCCAGGAATCAGGCTTGGTTTATCTTTCTCGGCATCATTGGTTACAGTAAGGGGGATGTTCTGCCCCTTGACTGCCAAAGCAACTGGTGTAAAACCCTTCTGGTTCTTGGAACCTTTACCCCTTGGTCCCCTGTTGAGCTCATTTAAACCATCCACGTTCTCATTACCATAGCCATAGAAACTATTTCCTCTACCCCTGGGTTTAAACCTGTTGTCAACTGGCGTCCACCCACGACCTGTGGCGCGAGAGTCATACCTGTTAGATCCAAAGCCCATGCCAGAACTGAATGTGTTCCCATACCGCCCATAAAATTTATTGGGATACAACGTATTCATATACCCATTAGCTGTATTCATGCCAGACGAGGGCCTAGGGTGGTGCAAGCCCTGACAATGAAACAGTAGTGTCAGTTCCAACAAGAAAATGAACTGACCATACAGTACAAAACACGGAGCTTCTAAGTCTCACGAAGGAGATTTTAATGAGAAGTGCAATAACAGATCAATATTGTAGAATACAACATACCATTAGATGTGGATGAACGTTCTGATTTTTTGACGACGGAACAGCACCGCCATTTGAATATGAAGGCGTAATAGGATTGCTCGCCACTGGCCTAGCTTGCCCATCAGTAAACATTGACCCATCTAACCATGGAATGGGAGACCTTACACCATCAAAACCAAATCTAGGATCCTGATAGCCCGATGCAACTCCTCCAGGCAAGGCACCACCTCGTCCAAAAGAGCCATTAGCATTTAAGGATGAATGCTGGAATGAAGGCCTCACAGGCGTAGGCGCAGTATTTCCCTTTACACCACCATTTGCAATGCCATTAGAATTTCCATTAGCAGAATCCACAGACAATGGTGCTTGGTCAGCAGCAGCAGAGGTGGCGATCTCACCTTTGGCCGGAGCAACTGGAGTAGTGTATGGAGTACTGGTTGGAGGGAGGGGCTGGAAATATGGATAGTGGTAGTGTTGTGCTCCATAAAGCTGGCCGTCATGCCCCACAGTCGGGACAGGGGAAGTAGCGGGTGAATATGGACTATAGGGTGCATAACCATAGCCATGCTGATACATAAATGACCCGTTGTCCCCATAAGCTCCCTGCGTTTTCATCATATCAAAACCAAAATACATAAATAATAAACAAAAGTAACGTGACACCAAAGATTGAATCCAGCAAATAGATTAAGACATCAAGTGATGTAGCTAGCGTCGCAAGCAGAATAACTTACAGTCATCTCAACTCCCTCTGGGTTCACATATCTTGTATAGTCCTCCCATTCATTACCAGAACCATCATACCCTATAGAAGAATAGAAAAGAATCAGTATAAAAAAGAATGTCAATATGAACCAAGAGATGTGCTAAATTGTGAAGAAATAAAACATCATTATCCTAACAGATGTATATTTTTGTTTTAATAAAATCCAAACAGAGGTACATATAGGCTGTTCTGACACAAAGTGAAGCCATAAATTTAATTCAGATGATATTAACAATACCATAATAGTATGAGGGATAGCCATTAGGAACATAGCACAAAGTTGGATCCATGAAGTCAGGCAATAGAGGGGTAACTGACCGATCCACTGACTGGATCTGACCATTTCCCACGTCTTTGGAGTCCACAGGCTGAGAAAGGATCAGAATTTCAAATTAAGAATTTTAGACCAATTGACCAAAATAAAAGAATTTTAAAAATAACGACTAACAGTGTACCTTCTTTTTTGGCTCTGCAATTTCAAGTGTCTTATTTTGAGAATCCAATGACAACTTCTGCAGCAAATCTGCAGCTTCTATAGCAGTAAATGTAAAGGAATAGCACTTCTTCACACAAATTAGCCCAAAATCACAGTAACAAACTAGGCCAGGAACAATTCTAACATATCAATCAAATTGTATTGAACAACACAATCTTTTGGAATTATGTAAATTTAATAAAATTAGCTCATAAACTCTTCAACTCCACAATTCCAAATAATTAAAGAATTTAGCAAAGAAATTTTAAACCAAAACCAAACAAAATTTCTACTGTTGTTAATAGGAAACACCAAGCTATATCACAACAAATATCACAACAAATCACCTACAAAATTTTCCAACATGTATCAGCTGCAAAACATTTTTTCCTTTGAAAAACCTCATAAAGCTTATATACACCATAAACACAAGTACAAATCAATTTTAAAAAATAGAAAAACAAAGATTATTTTCAAAGCCAAGTCTCTCAAGAGAGTAAAACACATAAATCACTCACCAACAAAACCAAAACCAATAAAAGGTCAAGCAGATAACAGCAAGGCATATCACAACAGCCCAGATCTAAAGAACCCCAATAAACTCACATAAAAATTCTACCCATAAAACATAGAGATACCTATATCTAATGTATATCTTCATAAAACATGTAAAAATCAAAACTTGGGGGTCGATTTGAACAAGAAAAAAGACAAAGAATACCCATATAATTAAAATCTATAAGGATACGATCAGCAGGAGGAGCAACAGCTGCCATAAGACAAGATAGATCTTCAAAAATGGAGGAGAGACTTGTAAAACCCTAGAGGGAGACAACGGGTGTGTGGAGTGAGAGCTTCAGCCGCCACTCAAAAGCGAGGCCAAATATTAGAGAGAGAAAGAGGGGTTTGGGTTTCGAGAGAGAGAAACTATTAAAAGCGAGGGTTTTGATCCATAAATTTGGTGTGATTCAAATGCAACGCGGATTTGTTTTGCTCTTATAGGCCCCTTAAATTTCTCTTATTACCAGATCTGACCCAATTTCTTATCTCACCAGCGGGTGATCAGTCCAGCACACAGAAAATTACCTGTGGCCTTATTTGTTTGGTTTGTGAAATAGTTTGTATGCTCGTACAGGTAGGCTTTATGAAGGACAAAAGTGTGCCTCCAAAATGGGTGGACTTTGGGTCTACTAGGTGGACTCTCTGCAATTTCGAAACAATTGCAATAACCCCTTCTCTAAGGAACAAAAAAGAAAATATCTAGATATTTATTTATAATTTTAAATAAAAGACTAAGAAAAAGGAGGTAAAAAAAATGGATAAAGAAGAAAACAAAATAGGATAAACACGACGAATTTAGAAATAGGGTTGTTTTGGAAATTAAGGACAAAGGATTCTGTGATAGATTCCAATCGCTATTTCTTGCTTTCTCTAAATTACTTTTATATATTTCTTATTTGATGATTTATTTGTATATAAAGTTTTAGGGAAGACTTGAAATTAGAGGAGGAAAGTACTTAAGGACATTGAAATTAATTCATTTGATCTACAACGGAACATAACAAGTTGGAGGAACTTTAATTTAAAAATAGACTAAGAGCATATTTGGATTAGCTGATGATAAATAGTTCATAAGTTTGAAGTGTTGAAAAATATTTCTAAATATTGAAATTGATTTTTTAAATAAGCATTTTATGTGTTTGGATTATGATTGTCCAACGGGACGGACCGTCTTATCCAACGGGACGAGGTCATCCTGTCCCGGCCCATTTTAATTTAAACAGAATGGGCTTATGTTAAACGGGACATGAAATAGGACGGGACTGCCATTTCATTCCATTTGTCCTATCCCGTTGATTTTTTTTGGAATTCTAGTCGTTGGGCAACGGCTTCAATTGCAAAAATCGTCGTTCCCAATGGTCAAAACGGTAAAAAATGCCCCCCACCCCACCCACCCACAAAAAAAAAAAAAAAAAACCTCCTCTCCCTTCCCCAAATTTTGAATATAGCCCCTAAGTTTATTAATTTACACTTTTGACATATTTTCTATTATAAATACCACCATCATTCTTTATTTTTTTTCACAAAAAAATCATTCATCCTATCTTAAATTTCTTGTATTCTATCTATATTATTCTCTCAATTTTGTTACTATCAACTATCAAGTGATTACTTTCAAATATTTGGTCAAATTATTGAAGCAACTTTCAAGCTTCAAATTAATTCGTCAAGTACTTGGAGCAATATTTTGGCCAAATTCTTCAAGTTTAAATATTTAATCACAGTGCACTCGTTCCATCTCCTAATTTTAATATATAATTTTTGCGTATCATTTTAGTGCTTAATTTTTGTGTTTACTTTAAGTGTTCTATTTTCGTATTTCATTTGTGTGTTTTAATTTTCGTATTTAAATTATGGTACCTAAAAATGTATTTGCCATGTTTAAAAAGAGTAATAAAAAGACTAGTAAAGGTCAAAGTAGTAGTAATCCTATTCATAACCCTTCTTCTATATAAATGAAATGACTCATGTTGATGAAACTTTATTCTCCTCCCCCCCTCCCCCCCCCCTCCCCCCCGCATGTTATAATGTTAATTTTGGAAAATAACTAGATCGTGAAACTTTACAAAGTCAATGATATATTTTTTTAGGATGAAGAAAATGGGGATGAAGAAAACGAGGAAGAATAATTAGATGAAACACCCACTAGTCCCAACAACACAAGCTACAACTCATAATCAATCTCGGTTTGGAGCTTTACCCTATTGTCACGACCCGGATTTTCCCCCGACATCGGGATCGTGATGGCGCCTACTCGTGGTAGTTAGGCAAGCCACTGTATTCATACTATCCTGTTTTTAACACGATTTTAATTAAATAAATGCGGAATACTTTATCGAAATAGAAATAACTAATTACAAGATGAAAATCATACTGAAATCCTCTACCCAAGACGTGGAGTCACCAACTCACGAACTACTACTATGGAATACTACAGACAAGTCTGAATGAAAGAAAATACATAAGTCTGTTTTGTTACAATTGAAACAAACTAAAATAAGGGATAAGGACTTCGGCCTGCGAACGCCAGCTAGGCTACCTCGAGAGTCCTTGGTCTGAAGACAACTCCCAGAAAATCCTACTGCTGCTGCCGTACAAAAGCTCCTCCAACGCTGTGATCTGTGCTAAAAGCACAGAAGTGTAATATCAGCACAACCGACCCCACAAGTAAGTGCCTGTGCAGATATACATATACGAGGCTAGACAGGACCTACTAAAATTAACCTGTGCAGATATACATATATATATATATATACCACAGAATAACAAGAAATAACCAGGTAATAACACAATAAGGAATATCTCAAAGAATTCAACAATTAACAACGGTTAATAAATTCACAAGGAAAAACAAAGTATAATGGAAACACAAGTAATATCAAGTCAAGGAATAGCAAGCAGTTGCACGGCATCACCCTTCGTGCTTTTACTCTCATCCTCACCAAATAAGCAAATAAAGTACACGACACCACCCTTCGTGCTTTTACTCTCATCCTCACATCCATAGTACGGCATGATCCTTCGTACATGGTTCAATAACACGGCACGGCATGATCCTTCGTGCATAATCAATAAAACATGGCACGGCATTAACCTTCGTGCATAAATAATAAAACAAGGCACGGCATCACCCTTCGTGCATTATCACTCTTCCTCACCCAAATAACAATCACGGTTAAGGGCAAAGAAAGAAGCAGTAATTCATAAACCGTCCCAACAAGGGCAATCAATAATTATCTTCACAACAAGTCCCGACAAGGGAGAACAATAACAATTCTACAACCTGGCAAAGGTTCAACAATTCATCTGTAAATATATCTCAAAATAAGCATTTTCAACGACTCACGGTCATACTAGACGCCAGTGTATGGATGCTTGTCACCACAGCCCATACACCGCACTCGATCACATAACACATAACACATAATCCTATTCACTCAAGCTAGGATAGAACAAACACTTACCTCGAATGTTTATGAACAATTCAATCCGTGAAAATGTCTTTTTCTTTCAAATTTGGCTCCAATCCAATCGTATCTATACACAATTGATTTAATATCATCAATACTACTCAACGAACTAATTCATAAGGCCAATTACAACTTTTACAACATTCTGCCCGGAATAGTGAATTTCGACCCCGGGCCCACATGGTCGGAACTCGGGGTTCGGACCAAAATCCGGTTACCCATCCCCCCACGAGTTCATGTATATGATTTGTTTCAAAATCGGACCTCGATTCGAGGTCCAATTTCCCAATTTATGAAAAACCCTATATTCTAACAAAAACAAGAAATTCTACCATGAAAACCTTTGATTTCTATTGAAAACTATGTTTAATAATGTTAGGAATTGAAAGAATTAAGTAAAAAGTGACTTACAATTGTTTTGATGAAGAAGGAATCCGTGAAGAATCGCAAATGGGTGTTTTTGGTTTGTAAAAAGTGAAGAAATGAACTGAAAATCGTGTTTTACAGGTCTCTGTGTTCGCATTTGCGAACATGGGTTCGCAATTGTGAACCCCGACCAATTTCTGGAGTTTGAAAAATAAGCTAAGGCTGGGAAGTTCGCATTTGCGAACTTTTGTTCGCATTTGCAAAGCCAAGGCAAATCTGGGGGCTTCGCATTTGCGAACATATGTTCGCATTTGCGAACCAGGCTGGCCTCCAGGGACTTTCGCATTTGCGAACATTTGTTCGCATTTGCGAACAAGGCTGGGCTGAGGGACCTTCGCATTTGCGAAGAATGCTTCGCATTTGCGAAGCATGCCTTTTCACTGGAGGCCTCGCAATTGCGAGGTTTGGTTCGCATTTGCGAACCCAGACGGTCCTGGGCACCCTTCGCATTTGCGACCAAGGGTTCGCATTTGCGAACCCTGCCTTGATCTGCCACCTTCGCAATTGCGAGAAATACTTCGCAATTGCGAAGACAACAGCTGGGTGAAAAACCATCAGTGCAAAAACTCAGAATTTCATCCAACGGCTTATCAAATCTTTACTCGAGCTCCTCGGGCTCCAAAGCAAACATGTACACAACATCAAAAACACATTATGAACTCTTTCGTGCGATCACATCGCCAATATCACATCGTTTTCATCAAGTCAAGCCACAAATTCATGATTTTCATACTTTTGGTTTTCAAAACTTTCAAACTTGGAACTCAAGGTCCAAAACATCTCAAACGACATCCGAACGTCACAAAACTTTACAGAAATCACATATATAATATTTAAGACTTGTACCGGGTGTCGGAACGAAAATACGAGCCCGATACCAAGGTCAATTAATTCATTTCCTTTAACAATTACTTCAAAAACAATTTCATAGAAAAATTCATAACTTGGGCTCTCGGCCTCAGAATTCGACTCCGGACGAATGTCCAAGTCCCATATTTTCCTACGGACCTCTCGGGACCATCCAATCTCGGGTCCGGATCCGTTTACCAAAAATGTTGACCAAAGTCAACCATATCAATATTAATATCATTTTTATCCACATTTCTCATAGAATTCATATTTTCTATCACAAAATCTTTCCAGCTACATGCTCGGATCGTGCACGTAAATCGAGGCAATATGGAATGAGGTTTTCAAGGCCTCAGAAGCTCGAAATGATTAATAAAATAAGTGATGACCATTTGGGTCGTCACAATCTCCACCTCTAAAACAACCGTTCGTCCTCGAACGGACAAAAGAAAGAAGTACCTGAGTCAGGAAACAAGTGTGGGTAGCGGCTCCGCATATCAGACTCGGACTCCCAGGTCGATGCCTCAGGAGGCTGACCTCTCCACTGAACATGCACAGAAGGATAACTCTTTGACCTCAACTATCGAACCTGCTGGTCTAGAATGGCCACCGGCTCCTCCTCGTAAGATAGATCATTATCCAATTGGACAGTACTGAAGTCTAACACATGTGTGGGATCGCCGTGGTATCTCCGAAGCGTAGATACGTGAAAAACTAGATGCACGGATGATAAGCTAGGCGGCAAAGCTAATCTGTAAGCCACCCCTCCCACTCTGTCTAGAATCTCAAATGGACCAATATACCTAGGGCTGAGCTTGCCCTTCTTCCCGAACCTCATCACGCCTTTCATAGGCGACACTCGGAGTAATACTCGTTCACCAACCATGAAATCTACATATCGAACCTTACGATCCGCATAAGTCTTCTGCCTGGACTGAGCTGAACGCAATCTCTCCTGAATAGTCTTGACCTTATCCAAGGCCTCCTGAACTAAGTCTGTACCTAACAACCGAGCCTCTCCCGGTTCAAACCATCCAACTGGTGATCGACATCGCCTACCATACAACGCCTCATACTGAGCCATCTGGATGCTAGATTGGTAACTGTTATTGTAGGCGAACTCTGCTAATGGCAGAAACTGGTCCCACGAGCCTCCGAAATCAATAACACGAGCTCGAAGCATGTCCTCTAGAATCTGAATAGTCCTCTCGGACTGGCCATCCGTCTGAGGATGAAATGTTGTACTCAACTGAACCTGGGTGCCTAACTCCTGCTGGACCGCTCTCCAGAACTGCGAGGTAAACTGCGTACCCCGATCAGAGATAATAGATACCGGCACTCCATGGAGACGAACAATCTCCCTAATGTAAACCTCCGCTAACCTCTCCGACGAGTAGGAGACGGATACTGGAATAAAGTGTGCTGACTTGGTCAGCCTATCAACAATGACCCAAATAGCATCAAATTTCCTCCGAGTCAAAGGAAGTCCAGTAACGAAGTCCATAGTGATCCGCTCCCATTTCCACTCGGGAATTTCAATCCTCTGGAATACACCACCAGGTCTCTGGTGCTCATATTTCACCTGCTGACAATTTAGACACCGAGCGACATACGCAACGATATCTTTCTTCATTCTGCGCCACCAATAGTGCTGCCGTAAGTCCTGGTACATCTTCGCGGCGCCTGGGTGAATAGAATACCGCGAACTATGGGCCTCCGCTAAGATTAACTCTCGAATCCCTTCGACATTGGGCACACAAACTCGACCTGCAATTTCAATACCCCATCATCATCTAGATTTACCTGTGTGGCACCTCCCCGCTATACTGTATCTCTCAACTCACGCAAATGAGGATCATCAAATTGCCTCTCACGGATACGCTCTAAACCCTGCTAGGCTCAGAAATGTCTAATCTCACGAACCGGTTGGCTAAGGCCTGGACATCTTGAGCTAATGGTCTCTGACTGACCGGAATGTATGCAAGACTACCCATGCCGGCATACTTTCTACTCAATGCATCGGCCACCACATTGGCCTTACCTGGGTGATATAAGATAGTAACATCATAGTCTTTTAGCAACTCTAACCATCTCCGCTGTCGTAGATTCAACTCCTTTTGCTTGAACAAGAACGTAGGCTTTTGTGATCGTTGTACACCTCACATGTACCACATATAGATAATGCCTCCGGATCTTTAAGGCACGAACCACTACTGATAACTCAAGATCGTGAATCGGATAATTCTTCTCATGTATTTTTAACCGCCCTCGAAGCATAGCGATAACCTTACCATCCGCATCAATACCGCTCTAAGCCTCGTACGAGATGCGTCGCAATAAGCTGTATAAGGCCCTGCACCGTAGGTAGTATCAACTATTGGTGCGGTGGTCAGAGCTGTCTTGAGCTCGAAGCTCGCCTCACACTCCTCGACCGACTGGAACCGGACACCATCCGGGTCGACCCGGTCATCGAGGCGCAATAGAAGAAAACCCTTTACAAATTGACGGTACGCAAGAAACTCCGGATCTCGATCACTGAAGCTGGGTCGAGGCCAATTCTGGATCGCCTCAATCTTCTTTGGTTCCACTTGAATACCTTCCACCGATACAATGTGACCCAGAAATGCTACCGAACTCAGCCAGAACTCACATTTAGAAAATTTGGCATATATCTGGTTATCTTTCAGAGTCTGAAGAACCACTCTGAGGTGCTGCTCGTGCTCTTCCTGGCTGCGGGAGTACACCAGGATGTCATCTATAAAGACTATCACGAACAGATCTAAATAAGGCTTGAACACCCGATTCATCAACTCCATGAATGTTGTTGGAGCATTGGTCAACCCGAAAGACATGACCAAGAATTCATATTGCCCGTACCTGGTACGAAAGGCTGTCTTAGGAATGTCGACCGCCCTGATCTTCAGCTGATGGTAGCTGACCTCAAGTCTATCTTTGAGAACACCCTCGCTCCCTGGAGCTGGTCAAACAAATCATCAATCCTCGGCAGTGGATACTTATTCTTTATTGTCACTTTGTTTAATTGCCTGTAATCAATACACATCCGCATCGAGCCATCTTTCTTCTTTACAAATAATATAGGTGCTCCCTAGGGGGAAACACTGGGCCTGATAAAGCCCTTCTCAAGAAGGTCTTGCAACTGATCTTTCAACTCTTTTAGCTCCGGCGGGGCCATACGATATGGTGGAATAGAGATGGGCTGAGTGCCCGGTGCTAGATCAATACAGAAATCAATATCCCTGTCGGACGGCATGCCCAACAGGTCTCAAGGGAAAACCTCAGGAAACTCCCGTACAATAGGGACTGATTCAATAGAAGGAACTTCTGCGCTGGAATCATGAACATAAGCCAGATAAGCTAGACACCCCTTCTCGACCATGCGTCGGGCATAAATATAGGAAATAACAGTGCGAACGGAGTGGCTTGAGGTACCTTTCCACACTAATCGGGGTGATTCTGGCAAGGCTAAGGTCACGGTCTTAGCATGGCAATCAAGAATAGCATGGTATGGGGACAACCAGTCCATCCCCAATATGACATCAAAATCTACCATATCCAAAAGCAACAGATCAACACGGGTCTCAAGACCCCCAAATATAACTACGCACGAACGATGCACCCGATCGACTACGATGGAGTCACCCACTGGTGTAGCCACATAAACTGGAATATCCAGAGCATAGCTGGGCACGGCCAAATACGGTGCGAAGTAGGAAGACACATAGGAATATGTAGATCCGGGGTCAAATAATACTGAAGCACCTCTGCCACACACAAGAATAGTACCTGTAATCACGGCATCTGATGCCTCTGCCTCTGGCCTGGCTGGTAAGGCATAGAATCGAGGATCTGCACCTCCCCTCTGAGCTGCGTCTCTAGGACGACCATCAACTGGCTGACCTCTACCTCTGGCTGGACGGTCTCCACCTCTACGGTCTCGACCTCCACCTCTATAATCTCTACCCCCGCCTCTGGCTGGCTGGGCAGGCTGAGGGTCAGCTGGGGCCTGAATCATAGGACGAGGACCCCGCTGCTGAGAGTTGCCCGCTGCTCGAGGGCAATACCTGATAAAATGACCTGGGTCACCACAACTGTAGCAACTCTTAGACTGATAGGGCTGCTGGCCCTGATGACCTGAATGGCCTCCACGAACACTATGAAGATGTTGAGCATTAATAGGAGGCTGGTCTGAATAATGCCCACGAAAACCACGATCACCTGATCCACCCTGTGAAGCCTGAAGGGCGGAATGGAAAGGCCTGGAAGATTGGCCTCTGTCAAAGGATTCTCTGCCACCAGAAGAAGAACCACTAAACCTGCCTGAATGACGAGGCCTCTTGTCTGAAGAATAACCGCCTCCCCGAGCAAGAGCCATCTCAACTCTGCGTGCTGCATTAGCTGCCTCCTGAAATGATATGTCACTCCCCACGCCCATAGCCATCTGGAGTCTAATTGGCTGATTAAGCCCATCTATAAACTTGCGGACCCTCTCCCGCTCTGTGGGAAGTATCACCACTGCATGACGAGCCAAATCGACAAATCTCGTCTCATACTGAGTGACAGTCATAGTACCATTTTGGAGGCGCTCAAACTGCCTCCGTAGTACATCCCGCTGAGTAACAGGGAGAATCTTCTCTAGAAATAACTCTTCAAACTGATCCCATGATAAAGCCGGGGACCACGTTGGTCGAGTCAAGCAATAATCTCTCCACCAAGTCTTGGCGGATCCTGAAAGCCTGAATGTATAGATGTCAACTCCATTGGACTCCAAGATCCCCATAGTCTTAAGAATCTCATGGCAACTGAATAAGAAGTCCTGAGGATCCTCCGATGTGGCTCCACTAAATGTAGTGGTAAATAGCTTGGAGAACCGATCAAGCCTCCATAACGAATCAGAAGTCATGGCCGCTCCATCACCTGCATGAGCTGTGGTACCTGACTGAGTGGCCACAGCTAGCTGAACCACTGGTGCGTGAGGCTGAGGAGCTACTAGCTCCGGAGCACGAGCAATAGGAGTCTGGGCCCCTCCTCCAACCTGAGAAGAGGCTGGTGCAACTGACAATAAGCCTGCACTGGCAATGCTGTCCATAAATCCCGCTATCCTGACCAAAGCCTCCCGAAGATTCGGGGTAAATAAAGCCTCTCCAGGGACTTGAGCTAGGCCCACTGGAGCTACTGGGACTGGAATCTCCTCGCCAATCTCAATATGAGGCTCCACCTCTGGAGTAGCTGCCGGGGCTAAGCTCTGCCCCTACCACGGCCTCCGATACGGCATCGGCCCCTGCCCCTCACGGGAGCTGCCTGGGGCTCGGGCTGCTGGTCAGCGGATGAAGAAGTGCGTGTCCTCACCATCTGCGAAAGGACAGAATAGAAGTTCAATCAGTATCTGAGGAACAAGTCGCACGACAAGAAAGAACAAATGAGAGACTCTTTCCTAACTCAATAGACTCTGGAGGACAAGTACGGACGTCTCCGTACCTACCTCTCAAACTCTACTAAGCTTGTTCGTGAGTGGTGAGACCTATGTAACCTAGAGCTCTGATACCAACTTGTCACGACCCGGATTTTCCCCCAACATCGGGATCGTGATGGCGCCTACTCGTGGTAGCTAGGCAAGCCACTGTATTCATACTATCCTGTTTTTAACACAATTTTAATTAAATAAATGCGGAATACTTTATCGAAATAGAAATAACTAATTACAAGATGAAAATCATACTGAAATCCTCTACCCAAGACGTGGAGTCACCAACTCACGAACTACTATTGAATACTACACATAAAAGTTTGAAAGAAATATAACATAATTCTGTTTGTCTCGGAACAAAGAGACTACAACTAGTAACATAAGTAAAGAGAGAGACGACGGGCTTGCGGACGTCTGCAAGCTACCTCGGTCTCAAATGTGATCAACTTCCACGCAATCGATTCACTGCTGCTGCTCCTGATCGTAACCTGGACCTGTGCAAAAACGCACCGAAGTGTAGTATCAGCACAACCGACCCCATGTGCTGGTAAGTGCCTCGCCTATCCCGGCGAAGTAGTGACAAGCCTAGGACCAGACACCCACATAAACCTGTGCAATTCAATATATATATATACCACGGAATAACAAGAAATAACCAGGTAATAACACAATAAGGAATATCTCAAAGAATTCAACAATTAACAACAGTTAATAAATTCATAAGGAAAAATAAAGTATAATGGAAACACAAGTAATATCAAATCAAGGAATAGCAAGCAGTTGCACGGCATCACCCTTCGTGCTTTTACTCTCATCCTCACCAAATAAGCAAATAAAGTACACGGCATCACCCTTCGTGCTTTTACTCTCATCCTCACATCCATAGTACGGCATGATCCTTCGTACATGGTTCAATAACAGGGCACGGCATGATCCTTCGTGCATAATCAATAAAACATGGCACGGCATTAACCTTCGTGCATAAATAATAAAACAAGGCACGGCATCACCCTTCGTGCATTATCACTCTTCCTCACCCAAATAACAATCACGGTTAAGGGCAAAAGAAAGAAGCAGTAATTCATAAACTGTCCCAATAAGGGCAATCAATAATTATCTTCACAACAAGTCCGTCAAGGGAGAACAATAACAATTCTACAACCTGACAAAGGTTCAACAATTCATCTATAAATATATCTCAAAATAAGCATTTTCAACGACTCACGGTCATACTAGACGCCAGTGTATGGATGCTTGTCACCACAACCCATACACCGCACTCGATCACATAACACATAACACATAATCCTATTCCCTCAAGCTAGGATAGAACAAACACTTACCTCGAATGTTTATGAACAATTCAATCCGTGGAAATGTCTTTTTCTTTCAAATTTGGCTCCAATCCAATCGTATCTATACACAATTGATTTAATATCATCAATACTACTCAACGAACTAATTCATAAGGCCAATTACAACTTTTACAACATTCTGCCCGGAATAGTGAATTTTGACCCCGGGCCCACATGGTCGGAACTCGGGGTTAGGACCAAAATCCGGTTACCCATCCCCTCACGAGTTCATGTATATGATTTGTTTCAAAATCGGACCTCAATTCGAGGTCCAATTTCCCAATTTATGAAAAACCCTATATTCTAACAAAAACAAGAAATTCTACCATGAAAACCTTTGATTTCTATTGAAAAACATGTTTAATGATGTTAGGAATTGAAAGAATTAAGTAAAAAGTGACTTACAATTGTTTTGATGAAGAAGGAATCCGTGAAGAATCGCAAACGGGTGTTTTTGTTTTGTAAAAAGTGAAGAAATGAACTGAAAATCGTGTTTTACAGGTCTCTGTGTTCGCATTTGCGAACCCCGACCAATTTCTGGAGTTTGAAAAATAAGCTAAGGCTGGGAAGTTCGCATTTGCGAACTTTTGTTCGCATTTGCGAAGCCAAGGCAAATCTCGGGGCTTCGCATTTGCGAACATATGTTCGCATTTGCGAACCAGGCTGGCCTCCAGGGACTTTCGCATTTGCGAAAATTTGTTCGCATTTGCGAACTAGGCTGGGCTGAGGGACCTTCGCATTTGCGAAGCATGCCTTTTCACTGGAGGCCTCGCAATTGCGAGGTTTGTTTCGCATTTGCGAACCCAAACGGTCCTGGGCACCCTTTGCATTTGCGACCAAGGGTTCGCATTTGCGAACCCTGCCTTGACCTGCCACCTTCGCAATTGCGAGAAATACTTCGCAATTGCGAAGACAACAGCTGGGTGAAAAACCAGCAGTGCAAAAACTCAGAATTTCATCCAACGGCCTATCAAATATTTACCCGAGCTCCCTGGGCTCCAAACCAAACATGTACACAACATCAAAAACACATTATGAACTTGTTCGTGCGATCACATCGGCAATATCACATCGTTTTCATCAAATCAAGCCTCAAATTCATGATTTTCATACTTTTGGTTTTCAAAACTTTCAAACTTGGAACTCAAGGTCCAAAACATCTCAAACGACATCCGAACGTCACCAAACTTTACAGAAATCACATATATAATATTTAAGACTTGTACCGAGCGTCGGAACCAAAATACGAGCCCGATACCAAGGTCAATTAATTCATTTCATTTAACAATTACTTCAAAAACAATTTCATAGAAAAATTCATAACTTGGGCTCTCGGCCTCAGAATTCGACTCCGGATGAATGTCCAAGTCCCATATTTTCCTACGGACCTCTCGGGACCATCCAATCTCGGGTCCGGATCCATTTACCAAAAATATTGACCGAAGTCAATCATATCAATATTAATATCATTTTTATCCACATTTCTCATAGAATTCATATTTTCTATCACAAAATCTTTCCGGCTACATGCTCGGATTGTGCACATAAATCGAGGCAATATGGAATGAGGTTTTCAAGGCCTCAGAAGCTCGAAATGATTAATAAAATAAGTGATGACCCTTTGGGTCGTCACACCTGTGTACCCCTTGTAAGGTGTAAGCTTAAGGTTGAATGTCCCAAAAGTATTACTTGTATGGAAATTTTTTAAACATGATAAAGTCAATCATGTGTTATATCTGAAAAATGTAAGCAACAATTTGCATACACAAAAAATGGTGTGACTAGGGGGCTTAACCAGACACTTACTTAAGGATAACAAATCTTTATGGATACAAGCTAACATAAAAGCCGGAAAAATTATAGATCATACTACTAGTACTGACACTCCTAGTGGATCTAACGGGGTTTCTAATTTTGTACAACAATAACTTGACCCTGCTTCTGGTACTATTTTACGCCCATATAATAAAGATAGAGATCGTGAGAATTTAGCAAAAATGGTGGCTGTCTGTGACTTACTTTTTAATTTTCCTTCTCACCCTGCTTTTGTGCATTATATACAAGAAACTTATAACTCTACTTATCAAGATTTTCCTAAGACCACAGTTAGAAATTATGTTTTTAAATTTCAAACTGAATATCTTCAGTATACTCGTTGTGTATTTTTTCACTTAGATTGTAAAGTGTTTATCACGTGTGATATAGGTCGTAGTCCTAATGGTTGTGATTATTCAACTATTACATGTCATGGAACATGAAAAAATATATTATTTGTTATAATTTTATTAATTCAAAACACATTGGAGCATATATTTCAACTATTGTTCTACAAATACTTGTATTTTATGGGCTCACGAATAAAGTTTTAATTATCACCTCATATAATGATAATGTTTCTGCTAACACAACCACATCAAATAGCTTAAAACTAGAGTTTTTCCAATTAATCCAGTAAATTTTCAAGTTAGATGTGCATGTCATATTTTTACTTGGTTGTAAAAGATGATCTTAATTTATTTTCTGATGCTTGTAGTAAAATACAACATGTTTGCACCTATATTTTTCGTGCTAATAGAACGAGTAAATTTCGTAAATTTCTCAACAATGTGCTAGTGCGAACTTTCCATTTAGAAAATTTCCAAAAGATGTTTGTATCAGGTGGAATTCTACTTATGAAATGCTTAAGGATGCTTATGATTATCGGATGTCTATCCAAAAGGTATTTAATATGCAATAATAGCCCCACTAATGCATAATTATGTTATTAATGTTTAAAATGATCTTTTTAATGTTGAAAAACTACTTTAAATCATTTTTAGTATACAAAAATATTTCTAGAAATTATTTTTTATTTTTATAAATTATACTTAAAAGTGGCTATTTAAATCTGCCTAATTTCATTTCAATTTCAGCCCTAATACCAGCCTAAACCCTGAAGACCTGACCCAACCTCAATCTCATCTAATATCGGCTGTTGTCATAGAGATCAACGCCCACCATTAATCCCTTCCATTTTTAGTCCCAAACAACCCACAAACCCCTCACTCTCCTCTCAGACTATGTCGTCAGTCTTCACTCTCCTCTCCAAATCCTCTCGGTCCTAACCCTAATTTCCATCGTCGTTGCTTGCCTATTGTCGACTATGGTGGATTACCACCCTCGTCCTACGGTAACGACTCTCCTACGTCGGGATTTTTGCTATCTTTGAGGTCCTCAAGGGACCAGGGGTCAGTCCCCTCACACCTCTAGCTTGTCCTTACCAGTCTCAGGCCGCCATGGATCAATTTGAGTAAGATCACACTATTTTTTGGCTAAACATATGCTCTCTAAGCCAGTATATTCATCTCTGGGTTATTTTTCTCGAAATCCTAATCTTATCTCCTAAACTTTTAGATCTGTAAAAAATTTGACCTCGGCCAGAAGATGGCTGACCTTGATGAGAGCTCTGATGACCTCGGCCAGAAGATGACCCAGGATACTCTAAGCGGGCTGGCTGTGGAGACCTAAAAGAACGACCTCTGCTATGCTGACTCTGGCTTCTAGACTGAACTCCGCCGAAACTACCCAATCCCCGAGGCCTATTGGCCTCCCTCTCCTCTCGTTCTAGACGATGGTCTATCTCAATGTCGTGAACAATATCAACTTCATCCTCGAAGGAATGACTTAGGACCCTTTCTCGGGTCATCAAAATACGAATAGGATAAATAAGTCCATCCACAAAGCGCCCGATCCTCTCCCGATCAGTGGGAACCATCTATGGTGCATATATGGCTAACTCTATATATCTAACCTCATACTCTGTCACAGACATATCCCCCTAACGGAGCCACTTAAACTGCCTGTGTAACTCCTCCCTATAAGACCATGGTATCCACTTCTCCAGAAAGATACTAGAGAACTCCTGCCAAGTCAATGGTGCCGCACCTGCCGGCCTACGGTGCTCATATGCCTCCCACCATGTGAAAGTTTCTCCCTGAAACTGGAAATTAGTAAATGATACCCCACTCGACTTGAGAATCCCTAATATATGGAGCATATGGCGACACTTGTCGAGAAAGCCCTAGCCGTCCTCGCCCGAAATACCACTGAATATAGGAGGTGAAAGTCTACTAAACCTCTCAAAATGATGTTGCTTGTCGTCACGCATCACTGGGACCCTTTCACCCCTCAACCTCAATAACTGGCTGAACTGGAGCCACTGGTTGGACTGGGGCAACCTGCTGAACCAGTGGCGCCTCATGTATCTGTAAACCCTGCACTACCTGCTTTGGAGTGCGAGCTGCAGGGGTCTGATGACCACCCCCGATCTGGGATGTATCTGCGATAATCTGAGCTAGGCCAGTACAAACCGACAAAATCCGAGCTAGAGTCTCCTGAAGACCCGGAATCATAATAGACACAGCTGGTGACTGCACAGGTGCTGCTAGAACCTCTTCAATTGGAGGCTGATCCTGAATGGGGGGAACTGGTGGGTCAAATAGTACTACCCCAGCTGCTCTACCCTACCATGACCACGACCGTGTCCACAGCCTCTAGCAGGTGGCAATTGTGGTTGTCCGCCTCATCCGGTAGCACAAGTTCTCGCCATCTGCGAGAGAATAGAATGCCAAAATTTAGTTTCGGATCAACAAAGTCACATGACATGAATTTCAAGAATTTGAAGTTTTTTCCTAAAGGTTATGCAGCCTCCCGAGGATAAGTATAGACGTCTCCGTACAGGTCCGGAAGATTCTACTAAAACGGCTTATGACTCGTGAGACCTGATAACCTAGGCTCTGATACCAACTTGTCACGACCCAAACCCCGATCGTGATGGCACCTAGAACATTGCTAGGCAAACCCGACCATTACCCGTTCACCAATCCAAGTTATTATTTTAAAATTTTCCAATTTAGGTCAATTATCCTTTTTTCATAAAAATAATAAGATAAAAACAATTGAAATAACAGCCCAACAAGATCTGGTGACACAAGAATGGGCCTCTAAACATCTGAATAATATCATGTACAACCAAGTCTAAGCAGAAGACAAAAGATAACGGACAGAGAGACCGGGTCCTACGGACGCCGGCAGCTACCTCGATGACTCCGCAGAAAGCAAAAACAACAGCAATATAACTCAACTGCCCTCCTCAATCCCTCTATTTGCACACAAGGTGCAGGGAGTAGCGTCAGTACATCCAACTCAATGAGTAGTAGCAATAAATAATAACTGAAGATAAGAAAACTTGTAAAAACACTAAACAATTCTAAAAGTAATAGTACAGGTAAGAACATTTCTAAGGAGGAAAGTCCAGTATCAATCCACTACCGTCCCACAATTATCCAACACTGTGCGGCGTGCAACCTGATCCTTACTATTACTGCTGCGGCATGCAGCCCGATCCAATATAAGATATATAATGCTACGACGTGCAGCCCGATCCAATATAATAGATATAATGCTGCGATGTGCATCCCGATCCAATAATATAGTAATTGCGCTCACTGGGGTGTGTGCAGACTCCAGAGGGGCTCCTTCAGTCCAAGCGCTATAGTACTGCGGCGTGCAGTCCGATCTATATATATCATATATATAATACTACGGCATGCAGTCCGATCTAATACATGTATATGTATATACTGCTGCGGTGTGCAGTCCGATCCGGTATATATATATATATCAATACTTCAACATGGGTCCTCGAGCCCTCTCAGTCAATATAGACTTGGCATCTCGGGCCCACTCAGCTAGAACATGGTATTCAACCCTATGTATTCTCACTTATAGTAAATTTCTAGTACCGGTTCATGTTATGCTATACAGCTAAGAGTACGACTGGGAGTATGTGTTCAACAGGTATAGGGGTCATTTAGCTCCACAGGCTTCCTATGGTTCTACAAATCGTCACAAGGCCCTAAACATGGCAACTAGCCCAAACATACAGATATAAACTCAATCTCAGTCATTAAGTACAGTAAACCATCAAACGGGATGGACTAAGTCCGAATACCCAGTCACAATATCACCACGCTCATCACACGACGCGTGTTTCATCTCAACATAGCACCGTATAGTGCAAATACGGGGTTTTAAACCTTAGTATATCATTCATGACTCACCTCGAATATGCCAAAATCCTAGCTTTCCTTGTGTATCCCTTACAAATCGACCTCCTCAAGTGCCAAATTTGATCAAACCCAGTAAGAATACATCAAAATAGCCTAATGGAACATAACCCAATCAAAAAGACTCGAAAAACTCCCAAAAACACGAAGTTGCCAAAACTCGAGCCCCGGGACCGCTTCTCGAAAAATTACGAAATTCATATTTTTAGAATCCTCGTCTCGCCACAAGTCCGTGCATATAAAATTTATCAAAATTGGAGTTCAAATGAGCTATCAAATCACGATTTTACATAGCAAAAATCCAAGCCCTAACTTCCTCAATTTATACCCAAATTTAGAGAATTAATGGAAGATTCTTTGATAAAATGATGTATTAAGACCACGAGACTCACCTCTAATCACTTCCCGATGAAATCCCCTTCAAATTTTATCAATTAGCTCTCAATATGTGCAAAAATAGAGGCAAAATGAAGATAGGTCGCGGATGAAATGAAATTAAAAACCCTTTTGACGCCCAGTTATTACTCTATGCGATCGTAGCCCTAGGCGTGCGATCGCAATGAACAAATTTCCAGGCCTCCCAAAATGCTCTATGTGATCGCATTTATGTGGATTTATAAATACGCAATCACAACCACAAGACCGCGATCGCAGAGAGCAACTTCCTCCTCTTATGCGATCGCATAACTCTTTCCCGCGATCGCATTGAGTAAACCAGTAGACCTCTCTAGCTCTTCTATGTGATCGCAACAGCTGCCCTGCGATCTTATAGAACAAATGTCCGCAACGAAAATACAACAGAATCTGATCTCTCAATATGCCAAAAATAATTCGTTTGGACCCCCGGATTCACCTCGAGGCCCCCGGAACCTCAACGAAAATCACTAACCTACTCCAAAATATGATACAAACTCGTTCCAATCATAAAAACACATCCTTAAACACAAAAATCATCGAATCAAGGTGGATTCAAGCCTAAGTTTCAACTATAACTTTCGAAACCAACATCCAATCAAAAACCCGACCAAACGATGTCCGAATAACCTAAAAATTTTCAAACATATCCAAAATCACCTAACGAAGCTACTGTAACTGTCGAAATTCCATTCTGACTCCTGGATCAGAATCTCACGTATCGACCAGAATTTGCCAAAATTCCAAGCCAATTCAAGCCTATTTCTACATCGGACCTCTAAATTCGATTCTGATCGCTCTCCTAAGTCACAAATCATCCCTCGAAGCTAACCGAACCATCAGAATTCGATTCCGAGTCCTCTAACAAGTCAATGTCTAGTTGACTTTTCCAATCTATTCCTTCATCAAAGAGACTATTTATCCCATTTCCTACCAAACTCGATCCGAATTGACTCAAATTCACCAAATACATATATTAAAACATGAACAAGCATATAAAGGGGAAAATGGGGCGGTAACTCATGTGACGACGGATGGGGTCGTCATAAGGACCTATAGAGAAAATAATATCATTCTCACGTTTGTTTCTTTGAGCCGAGAAAGGCTAAGTTATTGGGCACAAATTTGATTTGAGATGCCTTGGAGAAAGTCAAGTTGATCCAAGATCAACCTCGTACAACCCAATCTTGACAAAAGAGTTATGCGGATCAGAAGGTTCGTACTATTATATTCGTGGTTGGAGAGCGAGTCTTACTCTGCATTTCACCCGTGAAGGGTATGATGAGGTTGGTAAAGAAGTTCAAGTTGAGTCATAGGTATATCAAACCTCTTGAGATCCATGAGATGATTGGTGAGGTGGCCTATGAGCTTGTATTGCCACCTAGTTTATCTGTGGTTCAATCAGTGCTCCATGTTTCTATGCTCCAAAAGTATCATGGGGATTCGACTCATGTTTTAGACTTCCAATTGGACAAGTATTTGACTTATACAAAGGAGCCGGTGTCTATCTTGGACAAACATGTGCGGAAGTTGAAATAAAAAAACATTACTTCAGTGAAGGTTCAATGGAGGAGTCATCTGGTCGAGAAGGTGACCTGAAAGATCGAGCTTGACATGCAGAGTTTTTATCCTCATCTATTCGTCACTTTAGGTATGTCTTTATGCATGTTTGAGGGGAGAATGCAACGACCCAACCAGTTATTTTGTGTAATTGCGACCCATTGCCCCTTTTGATGCTTCACATATGTATGTGTCACACCTCCTTTTGGCCCGCCCCCTACCCCGGGGGTAGGAGCACAAGGGAGTTTTTCCAATTTAAGTGACAATATTCGAAACGGGATTATTCTATTTATTTCAGAGTCGCCACTTGAAATAAATTAAGGTGTCCCAAGTCACCGATTTATTTAAATCCCGAATCGAGGAAATTTACGACTTTCCAAATGAAGTCTGCGAACCAGAAATTATAAGTAAGGAATTATGTTGACCCGAGGGAAGGTGTTAGGCACCCCTAGATCCCGTGGTTCTAGCATGGTCGCTTCAATTATTATAAATGGCTAAAATATCTGATTTGAATACATGTTATAACTTACGTGCTTTTATAATTATTTACCGCTTTTAAATTACTTGAATTATTCGTAATTTGAGTTACGCGTACGTGCATTCTTTTCTTTTGACGCATAAAAATTATGTCACGCGAACGTGTCCACAAATAATATTACTTATTTGATAAATTAATAAATACAAAGCGCACCTGTGCATAGGTATTTACTAATGTACATATGGTTGGTTGTCCAATGTGAACAAATATCGTATTTTAACTATTTAAGAACCTAGCAGTTATAATATTCTATTCTAACATCCTCAAACAATTAATCCTATATCCAATTGCAAGTGAACACCTTAAACATTATATAAAGTTTTCATCTTTATTTCTTTTTCCTGTTTTTTCAGTTAATCAATTAATTCATGAACAAAACTAGTCGGCCAAACTGACACATCTCCAAAACTTAACACTGCCACCAATTCAATTAACATATATAATGGTGAATAAAAAAAAAACTAACTCTAGCATCACATAAAGATCAAAGGCAAACATTCATAACCCAAAATTACACAAGATTAATTCAACAGTTAAAATCTAACAAATTCTACTTGTTCATAGTTTGAATATCCAGAATAAATGTAGGGAGGGGAGCTAAAGCAGTAATGAACATTTACACTCCAAGTTCTTCTCAATTAAGCTTCATTCAATTTGAATCTATACATCACTCAAAGTAGAGATGAATACCTGGAATTCAAAAAAAGCAAAGAGGAAGTCAGTAATTTGTTCGACAATGAACAAACAACAACAAGGCAGCCGCAACAACAAATTCCAGCAATGAACAACAGCAAAAACCCGAGCCACTCAGATAACAACCAAAGTGAAATCCCAGGACAGACTACACCAATAGGGGATTCAAACAATTTTCAAAAGACCAAAACAGCAGAGACCATCTCCACCTAGGAACTTTCATTTGACTTGAGAAGAGGCAGATGAAACTATAGCCTTTCGACTCCCAAAAACTCTCTACAACTTACTGCTTTTCTCTTGGTCTGTGTGTGTCCTAACAGCTCCTTACAATGTATACTTTTCCAGTGTGTTCAACTCTCCTTAAACTCTCAATTTCAGACCTCTTTCTTTTCTGTTTTATTCTCTCTAGCTCAATGAAACTCTCTTTTTTCTCCTAAGAAAATCAGAGGATCTCCAATCTATATCCTCTGCCTCTCTATGTTCTTTCCAGTAAGTGTATCTGTGTTTTTCCTCTATTCTGCTAGTGTCCTCCAGTAAGTCCATATCTCTCTGTGTGTGTCTGTTTTTATAGCTAAAAAGAAACCAGGCAGCCCTTTAAACTAAGCTAAAAACACATCTCACTGCCTGACACATGCCTATTTCAGCCTTTCAGTCACCCCACATGTGTTTTCATTTTCCAGCTCTTAAGAGCATTCAAAAGAATTTAACAGACTAATTTCTGGCCAAAATATTCCCCGACAGCTACTTAAAGTTGTATAAGTGTGGGTTCTACTAATTAAACAATTCTTAAAGGCAAAATAAATGGAACACCCTGCTGTCCAGCAGGTTCCACCAGCTCACTTTCATGTGCAATACACTCTTCAACTTAGCTGTATTTTTTGATTTGTTATTAACGGCCCCCAAACCATTGAATGCCAAACAATTTGAAACTTCCAACTTAGACAACACTAATCAGTGTTACTCGATTGCACCATTGTTCCAAACAGGCTTATATAACTAATCGACGAGGTTCTCCGAACGTTTTCTCGCAAATGCGAGGGCCTCAGTCAAAAACTGTCACGACCAAATCCGGTCGTGATGGCGCCCAACAATTAAGCTAGGCCAGCCAGACCAACAATAACTTATCACAACGAATACCAGTCCCAAATGGACATTCCAAGAAAAATATATGAGTTAAAGAACTCCAATAATAATAATAATGAACAAAATACTGAGAAGTGCGAAAACAAGTGACACTCCCAAAGATTTGGAGTCACAAGTCTAAAGCCTCTAACAAAACCCAAATCCGAGATAGAGAATAATGTATGGAAATACTCAAGTCTGAATATAAAATAACAACTGGAAAGAAGAGGAGAAGCTAGGTTCTGCGAACGTCGGCAGCTACCTCAGCAACTCGGTATGACTCTGCAAACGCTGGAAATGCCTGTCTACTGCTCCTGAGTACCTGATCTGCACACAAAAGGTGCAGGGAGTAGGGGTGAGTACTAAGTACTCAGTGAGTAATAAATATATACAAGTAGCTGAAAATATGAAATCCACAGAATACCACAATATGAAGCTACACTACAGTCCGAATCTCCTACGAACTAGCATCAACAGTACAATTCAGCTACCACAGAGTAATTTAACAAATAAAGATGCAATGCAATACACATAACCGCTACGGCGTGTAGCCCGATCGAATTTAACGTCGACGGCGCTCACTGGGGGTGTGTACAGACTCCGGAGGGGCTCCTACAGCCCAAGCACAATACTGCTGCGGCGTGCAGCCCGATCCTCAAATCAACCACTGCGGCGTGTAGTCCGATCCATGCTCAGTCCACAATAAGCAAATAAGTCACAAAAACAGTTCATTTTTCTTAATTCCAATTTCCAATTCATATTTTATGAAAAATACTTTAACTTTATTAAATTTTGCAAAAACCGGTGACTTAGTATTTCAAAAGGTGATTTCAATTTCCAGGACTGAGATCAGTGATTTAAGCAAATATAGCTATCACATAAACATTGTCCTCTAAGGACACTACAGGTCGACACAAGGCCCCAAACAAGGCTTACAGCCCACAATTATATCAAATATAGTGTATTTCCAACACTAATAACATATTATTCATTTCCGGGATGGACCAAGTCTCAATCCCCAGTCACAATCAATCCCGCACCTGCCACGGTGTGCGAGCCACGCCTACTAGCGTCACAATGTGCTAAGCCGGGGTTTCGAACCCTCAGGCTACCATATATACAAACTACTCACCTCTAGTCGGTCGTAGACTCGTCCGCGATACCTTTTCCTTTGAATTTAGCTCCCTCGTGCGTAGAATCTAGTCAAACCATAATAATTATATCAAATACGGGTCAAAGAATCATAACCCATTTTAATTTACATAAAATTCGCATAAATACACTAAGTTGGTAAAACCCGACCCCGGGCCCACTACTCGGAAAATTCCAAAATTAGTACCAACGCGATCCTCATCTCGCCACGAGTCTAAGCATATCAATTTTACCAAATTCGCACTCCATTTGCCCATTCAAAACCTTGATTTTCTAAAGTTCAAGCCTAGGGTTAAATCTTCCATGAATCACCCCAAATTCTTCCATTTTCATGGTATAATTGCATAATATTATCAATACTAATCATAGTTTAAGTCCATAGTTGCTTACCTGATGATTTCCTTGAGTTTCTCTTCAAAATCGCCCAAATCGCCTCTAAAGCCGAGACCCAAATGTGTGAAATGTTTCTGAAATTTTCTAACTTCGGATACACTTAACTCACTGCGATTTTCGCTTCGGCGATACATGGACCGCTCCTACGGGTCCACTTCTGCAGAAAGTCTTCCGCTCCTGCGGAAATGTTCCGCTTCTGCGACCAAGAGTCCGCTCCTGCGGACTCGCCTATGCGACCAACCGCCCGCTTCTGCGGACTTCTCCATTTCGCCTCTTGACCGCTTCTACGGTCTACCCTTCGCTCCTGCGACGCCGCCTCATCGGACATTTTTCCGCTTCTACGTAAACAAGCGCTCCTGCGCCTACTCGTCCGCTTTTGCGGACTCGCTCCTGCGCCCCCATTTCCGCAGGAGCGAAAACAACAGAACCAGAACACTTCCTTGCAATTTTTCCACATTTTCTCCCGTTTAGCCATCCGAAAACACCCCGAGGCCCCCCGGGACCTCATCCAAACACACCAACACATCCTAATTCCTTATTCGAACTTGTTCCAATCATAAAAACACCATCCTAAACATCAAAATCACCAATTACCCACGGATTAAAGCCTAAATTTCTTAAAACTTTCCCAATTACACATTCGATCAAAAACCAGATCAAACGACGCCCGAATGACCTGAAATTTTGCAGGCACATCTAAAATCACCTAACGGAGCTACTGCAGCTGTCGGAATTCCATTCCGACTCCCGGATCAAAATCTCACCTACCGTTCGGATTTCGCCAAAATTCATCCTTAGCCAATTCAAGCCTATTTCTACACCGGACCTCCAAATTAAATTCCGATTGCTCCCCTAAGTCATAAATGATCCCCCGGAACTAGTCGAATCATCAGAATCCGGTTCCGGGCACTCTAACTTAATAGTCAACTCTAGGTTGACTTCCCATATTCAAGCTTTCTTCAAACATGCTATTTGCTTCATTTTCAACCCGAATCACTCCTAACTCACCCGATATATTCTAATACTGATTTAAAAGCATAAGATATGTAAATGCAAGGCAACGGGGTGGTAATTCCCGTAACGACGGGCCGGGTCATTACATTCTCCCCAACTTAAACAAACGCTCGTCCGCGAGCAGGTTAAGAAACATACCTGGAGCATCAAACAAGTGTGAATATCTGCTTCGCAACTCCTGCTCGATCTCCCAAGTTGCTTCCTCCACGGGACGACCTCTCCATTGTACTTTCACTGAAGCTATATCCTTGGATCTCAGCTTACGAACCTGTCGACCCAAAATGGCTACTGGTTCCACATCATAAGTCAAATCCTCATCTAGATGTATCGTGCTGAAGTCTAACACATGAGACGGGTCTCCGACATACTTTCGGAGCATAGATACATGTAACACCGGGTGAACCCCCGACAAAATGGGTGGTAAAGCAAGCATATAGGCCACCTCCCCAACTTTCCTAAGCACCTCAAAAGGTCCAATAAACCTCGGGCTCAACTTTCCTTTCTTTCCAAACCTCATAACACCTTTCATAGGCGAAACCTTTAGCAAAACCTTCTCACCTACTGAATAAGACACATCTCGGACCTTTCGGTCTGCATAACTCTTCTGACGCGACTGAGCTGTGCGAAGTCTCTCCCGAATCACCTTCACCTTGTCTAAGGCATCTTGGACTAACTCTGTCCCCAACAACCTAGCCTCGCCGGGCTCGAACCAACCGACTGGAGACCTACACCGTCTCCCATATAAAGCTTTATACGGTGCCATCTGAATGCTAGACTGATAGCTATTATTATAAGCAAACTCCGCAAGAGGCAAGTAATCAGCCCATGAACTACCGAAATCAATGACACAAGCATGCAACATGTCCTCCAATATCCGAATAGTACGCTCAGACTGTCCATCCGTCTGTGGATGAAATGTTGTGCTCAGATCTACCTGTGAACCCAACTCTCGCTGAAATGTCCTCCAGAACTGAGAAGTGAATTGGGTACCTCTGTCTGATATAATAGAAATGGGAACTCCATGCAATCTCACTATCTCACGGATGAATATCTATGCCAACCGTTCTGAGGAATAAGTAGTACACACTGGGATGAAGCGAGCCGACTTGGTCAACCTATCCACCACCACCCAAACTGAATCAAACTTCCTCGCTGTCCGAGGGAGTCCACTAACAAAGTCCATAGTAATCCTTTCCCACTTCCACTCGGGAATATCAATACGCTGGAATACACCACCAGGTCTCTGATGCTCATACTTGACCTGCTGACAGTTTAGACACCGAGCCACATCGCTCACAATATCTTTCTTCATCTTTCTCCACCAGTAATGCTGCTTCAAATCCCGATACATCTTCGCGGCTCCTGGATGAATAGAATATCGCGAGCTATGGGCCTCCTCCAATATCAACTCACGAAGGCCATCAACATTGGGCACGCATATCCGGCCCTGCATCCGCAATACACCATCACTATCAATAGTGACATCTCAGGCATCATCATGCTGAACTCTGTCCTTAAGGACAAGTAAGTGTGGGTCATCATACTGGCGCACTCGAATACGGTCATATAAAGAAGACCGAGCTAACACGCAAGCCATCACCCGACTAGGCTCGGAAATATCCAGCCTCGCCATTTGATTAGCTAACACCTGAACATCAACTGCAAGGGGTCTCTCCCCAACTGGAATGTACGCCAAACTGCCCATACTAATAGCCTTCCGGCTCAATGCATCAGCCACTACATTGGCTTTTCCGGGATGATACAAGATAGTAATATCATAGTCTTTAAGCAACTCAAGCCATCTCCGCTGCCTCAAATTTAGATCTTTTTGTGCTTAAACAAATGCTGAAGGCTGCGGTGGTCCGTATATACATCACAAGATACACCATATAGGTAATGCCTCCAAATCTTCAAGGCATGAACAATAGCAGCTAACTCCAAATCATGAACATGGTAGTTCTTCTCGTGGGGCTTTAGCTGACGAGAAGCATATGCAATAACTCTACCATCCTACATCAACACACAACCGAGCCCAACTCTAGAAGCATCACAATACACCGTATATGACCCTAAAGCTGATGGAAATACCAGTACTGGAGGTGTGGTCAAAGCCTCCTTGATCTTTTGAAAGCTCTCCTCGCATTCATCGGACCACACAAATGGAGCATTCTTCTATGTCAACTTGGTCAACGGTGAAGCAATAGATGAGAAACCCTGAACTAACCGGCGATAATAGCCTGCCAAGCCGAGAAAACTCCGAATCTCAGTAGCTGAGGAAGGTCTGGGCCAATTCTGCACTGCCTCGACCTTCCGTGGATCAACCCGAATACCATCACTGGACACTACATGTCCCAGAAAAGTCACAGTATCAAGCCAGAATTCACACTTAGTGAATTTTGCATAAAGCTTCTCTTCTCTCAACCTCTGCAATACCACTCTCAAGTGTTGTGCATGCTCCTCCTGACTGCGTGAATATACCAGAATATCATTAATAAACACAATCACAAAAGAATCAAGGTACGACCGAAATACACTATTCATCAAGTGCATGAATGCAGCTGGGACATTAGTCAGCCCGAAAGACATCACTAGGAACTCGTAGTGCCCATATCGCGTCCTGAACACTGTCTTCATAATATTCGAGTCCCTGATCTTCAACTAATGATAGCCCGATCAAAGATCAATCTTAGAAAATACACTAGCTCCCTGGAGCTGATCAAATAAGTCCTCAATACGAGGCAATGGGTATTTATTCTTCAATGTTACCTTTTTCAGCTGCCTGTAATCAATGCACATTCTCATTGTGCCATCTTTCTTCTTCACGAACAACACCGGTGCACCCCAAGGTGACACACTCGGATGAATGAAACCCTTATCTAAGAGTTCCTGAAGTTGTTCTTTCAATTCTTTTAACTCTGTTGGTGCCATGCGATAAGGAGGAATAGAAATGGGCTGAGTGCCCGGCACCAAGTCAATACCAAAGTCAATATCTCTGTCAGGCGGCATGCCCGGCAGGTCCGCTGGAAATACATCCGGAAACTCCCTCACAATGGGGACCGAATCAAGACTGGGTGTCTCAGCCTCAACATTTCTAATGAAGGCCAAATAAGATAAACAACCCTCGCCAATCATTCGTTGGGCCTTTATATAAGAAATCACCCTGTCGGACACATAATCAGTCAAGCCACGCCACTCGATCCTCGGATTACCTGGAATAGCTAGTGTGACTGTCTTGGCATGACAGTCCAGAATCGCATGGTAAGGAGATAGCCAATCCATGCCTAGAATCACATCGAAATCTACCATGCCTAGTAGTAATAAATCAACTCGGGTCTCCAGACCCCCAATAGTAATAAGACAGGATCGATATACCTGATCCACAACAACAGTATCCCCCACTGGGGTAGACACATGTACGGGCAAAGCAAGAATACCACGGGTCATACCCAAATGATGTGCAAAATAAGTAGAGACATAAGAATAGGTGGATCCGGGATAAAATAAGACAGAAGCATCCTTGTGGCAGACTGAGATAATACCTGAAATAACCGCATCTGAAGTACTAGCATCCTTCCTATCCGGAAGAGCATAGAAACGAGCCTGACCTCCACCAGTATGATCCTCGCCCCTAGGGCGACCTCTGGATACCTGGCCACCAGTCCTAGCTGACTGTGCTGGCGCTGAAGAAACAGGAGTAGAAGACGAAGGATGATCCCTCCGCTGAGACCGCTTACGAAGCCACTGAGGACACTCTCTCCTGATATGGCCCAAATCGCCGCACTCAAAACAACGGCCTGAAGATGGAAGAAGGGGCTGCTGAGGACCCCTCGCTACAGACGAACCCTGTGTTGAGGAAGAAGGAGCAGAGCTCTGAGCTGGAAGAGCACTCAGTGCAGGCTGACTCTGCTGACGGCTCTGCTGACCCTGATAACACTGATGGCCCTGACGACCACGATCTGATGAAACCCCACTGGACTCTGCACGTCCAGACTGATGAGACCCTGAAAGAACGACCTCTGCTATGCTGAGATTGGCCCCTAGACGGAGCACCACCGTAACTACCAGTACCACGAGGCCTCTTAGCCTCTCTCTCCTCCCGCTCTCTACGGCGATCTGTCTCAATATGACGGGCGGCATCAACCACCTCCTCAAGGGTAATTGCCGAAGCTCTATCCCCGGTCATCAATATGCGGATGGGATAAATAAGGCCATCAATAAATCTCCGAATCCTCTCTCGTCTGTAGGAACCATCCACACGGCATGACGGACCAACCGTGCGAATCTCATCTCGTGCCGATAATCGTCGTATCTCCTCGCTTCAACCACTCGAGCCGACGTCGTAGCTCCTCTCTGCGGGACCGAGGCACGTACTTATCCAAAAATACCGTGGAGAGCTGCTGCCAAGTGAGGGGCGCTGCCCCGGCGGGCCTACGCCTCTCGAAATCCTCCCACCGCCGAAATGCTGCACTGTGAGCCGAAAAGTGGTGAATGAAACACCACTCGGACTCCAGAATACCCGCGGTGCGAAGCATGCGCCGACATCCGTCAAGAAAACCATGGGCGTCCTCGCCTCAGCACCGCCGAATGTCGGAGGCCGTAGCCTCTCAGATCTCTCCAAACGACGTTGAATGTCGGAGGTCGTAGCCTCTCGAATCTCTCCAGACGACGCTGCTCATCGTCGGGCATAGGCTGAACCATATAAGCAGGAGCCGGTGCAACGGGCGCAACTTGTACTATCGGCTCGGGTGTGTGAGTCACGGGGTCGATTCCCTCCCCGCTTATGAAGAAGATGCTGCAACGAGTAGCTGCAACTACTCGAGCCAAGCTCGTGCACACCGATAAGATCTGAGCCAAGGTTCCTGAAGACCTAGTATGACAATGGGCACTGCCGGCGTCTCGAACTTGAGTTGCGGAGCGTACGCCGCTAGAATCGCTCTTGATCTTGTGCCACCGGTGCGGGAATCCGACCCGAGTACGGTCGGTTGGTGGGTCGGCGCAGTGCTGGCATCTGCTGCCCTAACTCTACCACGACCACGCGCCTGCGGGTGCCAATGGTGGTCGTTCGCCACGTTCATTAGCACGTGTTCTCGCCATCTGCGAGAGAATAGAATATGGAAAAATTTAATTTCATGATAAGACAAATCGCACGATATGAATCCAAGAAAATGAGGTTTTTCCTAAAGTTTCTGTAGCCCTCCGAGGATAGATACGGACGTCTACGTACCGATCCGCGAAAGCCTACTAAACCGGCTCGTGACTCGCGAGTCCTAATAACCTAGGCTCTGAAACCAACTTGTCACGACCCAAATCCGGTCGTGATGGCGCCCAACAATTAAGCTAGGCCAGCCAGACCAACTATTACTTATCACAACGACTATCAGTCCCAAATGGACATTCCAAGAAGAATATATGAGTCTAAGAACTCCAATAATAATAATAATGAACAAAATACTGACACTCCCAAAGATGCGGAGTCACAAGTCTAGAGCCTCTACCAAAACCCAACAGGGATAGAGAGTACTGTATAGCAATACTCAAGTCTGAATACAAAATACAAAATAACAACTGGAAAGGAGAGGAGAAGCTAGGTTCTGCGAACGTAGGCAGCTACCTCAGCAACTCGATATGACACTGCAAACGCTGGAAATGCCTGTCTACTGCTCCTGAGTACCCGAGTCTGCACACAAAAGGTGCAGGGAGTATGGGTGAGTACTAAGTACTCAGTGAGTAATAAATATATACAAGTAGCTGAAAATAAGAAATCCACAGAATACCACGATATGAAGCTACACTACAGTCCGAATCTCCTACGAACTAGCATCAACAGTACAATTAAGCTACAACAGAGTAATTTAACAAATAAAGATGCAATGCAATGCACATAACCGCTACGGCGTGTAGCCCGATCCAATTTAACGTCGACGACGCTCACTGGGGGTGTGTACAAACTCCGGAGGGGCTCCTACAGCCCAAGCGCAATACTGTTGCGGCGTGCAGCCCGATCCTCAAATCAACCACTGCGGCGTGCAGTCCGATCCATGCTCAGTCCACAATAAGCAAATAAGTCACAAAAACAGTTCATTTTTTTAATTCCAATTTTCAATTCATATTTTATGAAAAATACTTTAACTTTATTAAATTTTGCAAAAGCCGATGACTTAGCATTTCAAAAGGTGATTTCAATTTCCAGGACTGAGATCAGTGATTTAAGCAAATATAGCTATCACATAAACATTGTCCTCTAAGGACACTACAGGTCGGCACAAGGCCCCAAACAAGGCTTACAGCCCACAACAACAACAATAACAACAACTACCCAGTATGTTCCCACAGAGTGGGGTCTGGGGAGGGTAATACGTACACAGGCCTTACCCCTACCCGAGAGGGTACAGAGGCTGTTTCCGGCTAGGCTTACAACCCACAATTATATCAAATACAGTGTATTTCCAACACTAATAACATATTATTCATTTTCGGGATGGACCAAGTCTCAATCCCCAGTCACATTCAATCCCGCACCTGCCACGGTGTGCGAGACACGCCCTACTAGCATCACAATGTCGCTAAGTCGGGGTTTCGAACCCTCAGGCTACCATATACACAAACTACTCACCTCTAGCCGGTCGTAGACTCATCCGCGATACCTTTTCCTTTGAATTTAGCTCCCTCGTGCGTAGAATCTAGTCAAACCACAATAATTATATCAAATACGGGTCAAAGAATCATAACCCATTTCAATTTACATGAAATTCGCATAAATACACTAAGTTGGTAAAACCCGACCCGGGCCCACTGCTCGGAAAATTTCGAAATTAGTACCAACGCGATCCTCATCTCGCCACGAGTCTAAGCATATCAATTTTACCAAATTTGGACTCCATTTGCCCATTCAAAACCTTGATTTTCTAAAGTTTAAGCCTAGGGTTAAATCTTCCATGAATCACCCCAAATTCTTCCATTTTCATGGTATAATTGCATAATATTATCAATACTAATCATAGTTTAAGTCCATAGTTGCTTACCTGATGATTTCCCTTGAGTTTCTCTTCAAAATCGCCCAAATCGCCTCTAAAGACGAGACCCAAATGTGTCAAATGTTTCTGAAATTTTCTAACTTCTGATACACTTAACTCACTGCGATTTTCGCTTCTGCGATACATGGACCGCTCCTGCGGGTCCGCTTTTGCGGAAAGTCTTCCGCTCCTGCGGAAATGTTCCGCTTCTGCGTAAACAAGAGCTCCTGCGCTTCCTCGTCTGCTTCTGCGGACTCGCTCCTGCGCCCCCATTTCCGCAGGAGCGAAAACAACAGAACCAGAACACTTCCCTGCAATTTTTCCACATTTTCTCCCGTTTAGCCATCCGAAAACACCCCGAGGCCCCCGGAACCTCATCCAAACACACCAACACATCCTCATTCCTTATTCGAACTTGTTCCAATCATAAAAATACCATCCTAAACATCAAAATCACCAATTACCCGCGGATTCAAGCCTAAATTTCTTAAAACTTTCCGAATTACACATTCGATCAAAAACCCGATCAAATGACGCCCGAATGACCTGAAATTTTGCAGCACATCCAAAATCACCTAACGGAGCTACTGCAACTGTCGGAATTCCATTCCGACTCCCGGATCAAAATCTCACCTACCGTTCGGATTTCGCCAAAATTCATCCTTAGCCAATTCAAGCCTATTTCTACACCGGACCTCCAAATTAAATTCCGATTGCTCCCCTAAGTCATAAATGATACCCCAGAACTAGTCGAATCATCAGAATCCGGTTCCGAGCACTCTAACTTAATAGTCAACTCTAGGTTGACTTCCCATATTCAAGCTTTCTTCAAACACGCTATTTGCTTTATTTTCAACCCGAATCACTCCTAACTCATCCGATATATTCTAATACTGATTTAAAAGCATAAGATATGTAAATTCAAGGCAACAGGGTGGTAATTCCCGTAACGACGGGCCGGATCGTTACAGTGACGACACATGAAACTCTGATTCATGGTCTGCGGGCAGACTCATGAAGGTGGGGAACTAACTATTCGACGATTGTTAAATCGAGTCGAACGTGCATTCCGTATTAAACTCATTCATACAAATAAACAAAATATTGACTAAATAAAATGTCTTGGAGGAGGAGAAAACCGAGAAAACAACTAAAAAAAATGGAATCAATAAACACTTATACTAAACAATAAATAAAAATCAGAAAGAAGAAATGAAAATACCTTAAACAGTGAGAAAATCGGGAATCGAACAGACTTGGGCTCGAAGGGACTTGAAATTGCCTTTCTTGAAGTCGAACAGATTTTAATTGAAATGTTTTTAAACGAAAATATTCCAATTAAAGTCTATTAACTTCAATTTCTTTTAATTCTGACGAAATCCCTAGTTTTCGAATTCTATGGTTCTTGAAGGCTCAATTTAGGGCTTGACCAATTCCGATCAGATTCGAGCCGGACCAATGGTGGTGTGGAGGTTAGGAAGGTCATGGGAGTGTCTGGTACGAATTTGGGGTTGATTGGTATAGGTTTTAGTTTGGCTCGAATCTTCAAATGAAGATTCGAAACGATAGAGATTGATTCGAGCCAAATGGGTAAGGGATTCATGTTCATGGTGATTTTGTGGTTCAGGGGTGTTATTTTGGTGGCCGGCGGCGTTGTTGCCACCGGGTTTTGGGCGGTGGGATATGACGGCGGCCGCTAGGGTTTCGGGGGAGGGATTTTGAGTGAAGGAGATGAGGGGCGTGTTTGGGAGAATGAAGTGGGTTAGGCGGGTTTGGGGGGGTTTGATATATTCAAATTGGACAAATGATGTAGGCCGTTGGATCACGGGAAATCAACGGCTCAGATCGAACCTTCAATCTAAACGGGGTCGTTTGGGGTACGATGGGGCTGGGAGGTGAATCCGGGTCAGGGAGACGGACTGGGCTGGGACGTTTGGGCCTGGATATGGGGTAGTATTTGGCCTAGTTTTTGGCCCAGTTCGATTTTCTTATTGATTTCTAATTCTTTTTCTCTTCCCTTCTTTATAATTGAACAAAATTCCTAATTACTTTGTAAAATCAATAAATAAAACTACACAAATATCAACATTTTAACAACAATTAACATGGTAACTAACACATTAAAATCATGTCATACAACTAAACTTTAAACATTAAATGCAAAAAATACATATTTTTGTTATTTTCCATTTTTATCAAATAAACTTGACTACTTTCAATTGTAAATTAAATCCTAAGAAAGCAAATGCACTGTATTTTGTATTTTTCTTAATCCAAATAAACAAACATGCACACACAAAAATACAAATAATAAGAAAATAAACACAGAAATCCACAGATATTACAACGATACAAGAAATGATTTTATTTTGAATTTTTTTTGGGGAGTAATTCACATGTAGGGGAAAAATCACGTGCTCACAGTATGTTTCTGATTTATGACTTACATGGTTGATTACTTTCATTTTGAGAAACCTTTGGGTTGATTTAAACTCTTTGATTCTTGATTCAGAAGTCTAAGTTAGAAATGCTGACCAAACTTTTATTTTAATGAAAAAGACCCTAGAATGATGCTTTGATGGCTCTGATAGCTTTGTATCATGATTTCGTACTTGGGCGTATGCCTGAAATTGATTTACGGGGTTCGTAGGTTGATATGTGTTGTTTTGCCAATTTTTGGCAATTTGAAGTTGAAAAGTTTGACCATAGGTTAGCTTTTATCTATTGAGCTCGAAATATAATTTTGGGACTTGGAATAGGTATATTATGCTATTTAGAACTTGTCTACAAAAGTTGGTATCATTTGGAGTTGATTTAATTAGATTTAGATGTTTAGTTGTAATTCTAGAGATTTTTGAACATTACTTTGAAATTCATGCATTCTAGTGTTTGATTCGTAGTTTTAGATGTCATTTCATTCTTTTATCGCGCAAGTGAATTAATATAATATTTTTAGAATTGTGTGGATATTTAGTTTGGAGCCCCAAGGGCTCGAATGAGTTTCTGATATATTTTAGACGGTTTTGAGTGAAAATGAAAATCTGGTGTATGGTGTCTCTGGTGTTACATTTGCAAACAATAGGTTCGAAATTGCAAGCTTAGTAAGGGAGGCTCAGGTATCGCAATTCCGATACCTAGCTCACAATTGCAAAGTAGCTCAAGTAGAGGGGTTGTTCGCATTACGGCAAAACAGTCGCATTTACGATAGAGACAGGCTTCGCAAATGCTAAGCCAAAGTCATAATTGCGGCCTAATAGGACTGACAATGGTTGGATTTATGAGGGATATTCAAAATTGTGAAACGAACCCTCACCATTGCAACATCAGCATTTGATTAAAAGGGCTGGAAGTCGGAATTTCATCTCATATTCTATCATTTTAGAACCATAGAGTTGGTAGGAGGCTATCTGAATAAAGGATTTTCATCTACAAACTTTGGGTAAGTGACTTGTATCTATTTCCAACTACATTTCATCATTATATCTTAGATTTTAACATCAAAATCACGTGAATCAAGTGAAACTTTGTCAAGTTTTTGAAAAATAAGAATTTGAGTTTTGAGAGTTGATTTGGACTCAAATTTTGAAACTCATCACACATATGAGCTCATGGGGTCACGTATAGTTAGAATCTATTATTGGACTGGGGTTTTGACCTGGCGAGCCCCAGATTGATTTTTGAATAAAAAATGTAAGATCGTTGCTTTATTTAATGTAATTTATTTTCCTTGCATTGTTTGATGCTATTAAGTCGATTTTTGTTAGATTTGAGCCGTCTGGAGGCAAATTTTAAGGGGAAAGATTTTTTTGAGGGTTGAACTGGCCTAATTGACGTAATTATCTTGCCTAACTTTGAGTGGAGGAACTACCCTGTAGGATTTGGGATTGATCGTGTCACCTGTGTTATGTGAAAGCAATGTACACAAGGTGACAGTGTGGGTACACGTATTATATGTGGTATTTGACCGGTTTAGTCTACTTAGACTCTTTCGATTTTTTTATTGAATTGTCATGTCATGTTCTAAATTCTTGTAGTCAACCTATTTTTACTTGTGTTAGTCTATCCTTACATACCTTAGCTGACTTTGTTAACACTTGTTCATATCTTACTTGATATTTGGCTCTTATGTTTTAGTTGAACTCGTTGGCCCTGTTATTGTTACATGTTATCTCTTTCATGGTTGATTATATTTATTTGAAGTCATCCGTATATGTTATCTCTTTTATTGTGAGTTGTTCTTATTTAGTATCGCGGTTACACATTATTTCTCTCATTGTTAAGTTATTGGTGTTGAAGTTGAAAAGTCCATTATCACGTTGAGGCTAAGTGTTAACTGTTGAGACATCTTTCTTGTCGATAATTTACACTTATTGATGGTGTTGATATTACTGTACACGTTATGGTGGATCCATGGGCTATTGTTGGAAACATTGATACTGTTAATTATTGATAAGTTGTGATATATAAGCACTTATGTTGCGAATTGTTATTGTGAGGTGATATTAACATGTATGCGTCGGTATAAAGATAAGGGTTGATGTGCATGCGGCGGTATAAGGTGGGATTTATGTGTATGTTGTTTGTAAGGGAACCACATGAATCCACACAGCGTCGTACAGTGGGATAAAGTTCGTGTAGCTATTTCGAGAAAAATATTTTCAAAACTATTTAAATGTAAGGCTAAGGCTCATACAACGGTATAAGGAAATATTGTGATTGAAATTGAGAAATATGAATATGATGCGGTACCTCGATTGTGATTCTTGTTATGTACGAGGCGGTACCTCGGTTGTGATTCTTATTGTGCACGAGAAGGTACCTCGTTGTGATTCTCGTTGTTTATCTTATGTTGCAAAGAGTTATTTGGTGGGAACACTTCTTGTTGTTTTGTTCTTTCTTGTTCCATCAGTTATTGTTTGTATATGAACATTATTATATTTTTATTCTGCTTTTTTATATTTTAGTAGGTGTCTTGACTCGTCTATGTCACTATTCTACCGTAGTTAGGTTTGACATTTACTGTGTGCCGTTGTGGTATACTCATATTCCGCTTCTACATATCTTTTTGTGCAGATCTAGGTACGTCTACTCGTGTCAGACGTTAGTGGCAGACTGTTAGCTACTTTTTGAATACTTCAAGGTATACCTACTCGGCGTCAACATGCCTGTCACCTTCTCTTATCTTTACTTCCTGTTGTATTTTCATTTAGATAGTAAAGTGGTAGACATTCTAGTATTACTCTGTAAAGCTTATGACTCAGTTCCACCAGTTTTGGGAATTGTGTTATTGAGATCCTATTTCAAAAGATTATGTTAGTTTATTAGACTTGCTCTATTATTTTTGTTAATTATTTATGTCAAGTTATTATTAAATGTTAGGCTTGCCTGGTTGTAGAGATTAGGTGCCATCACAATATCTTACAGAGGAAAATTGGGACCGTGACACCCCAGAAGTCCTCACATCTACTGAATCAATAATTGTGAGAAAAAAAATGATAATAGTGTTTTGATTAGTTTTGACCACTTTCACCTTAAAAAGCCAAAAAGACAACCTTTTCTTTTCATATGATGCAACCAATGTGCTACTCTTCCTGTGGATATGATCCAGACTATTTCTTTGAACGGATAAATGGAATAATGTCCGATCATGATTGGACTGTACTTTGACACTGAAGGTAAAATTATGTCTCGCTCAAGAATACTTTCACAAATTACTGCGAATAGGATATAAAATATTCCTGCCAAGAATGCCTTGAGGACCCAGGAGAATACTACCGGGTTCCCAGAAAGAAAAACAAGAAGACCAGAAAGAAAAAATGCAAATCATGTGCGAAATGCCTTCGAGAGAAGTATGAATTAAGCAGCCCATCGGTTGGCTCGCTCAGCCACCCAGGTAAGTATGAAAACCCTGTTAGTTATAATCCTTTGGAATGGCCAAAACTGCTAGAAAAAGAGGCCAGACCAATCATCCCTACTTGGGAAGATGACGAGGAAACTCCTTTGATGAAAAATCCTAAAATACCAATGAATAACCCCGTTAGCACTAGATATACCTATAATTTTTCACCTTTTGAACATTTTAGTAAAGATGGTGTTGATCAAGCCCCAAGATTCCCAAAAAGAATGTCGTTTTGACCTCAGAGAAAAACCATTATCGAGCGACATTTAAGTAACAATCAAGTGGCAGTCTGAAAATTCTATTTCTCAAAGTAGAATCTTGAACAACATTGATAGCACTATTAAAAATGTTGTACACAATCAAGGTGGAAAAATTTGAGAAAGTCGCATAATCAGTCCGAGTTTATTCGTTACATACAAAAAACATATGATCCTACTTTTCAAGATTTCCTAAAACAATTATTAGAAATAATGTTTGCAGTAATGAATGAATTAAAGACTTGCCGAAATATTGGATTAAAGCGGAGAGAAGAAACTTTGGCCTTCCAGCAAGATAATGATGTTTATATGAAATACTATCTATAGGAGATTACGGGGACATAGAAGAACACATACTATCAATTTCAAGTTAAGAACCAATAAAATTTGTTGAAACATTTTGTAAATCGTTAAAAAGAAATATGTAATTTTATTTTTATAAGTATTGAAATAAAAATATTAAAAATTTTCATCCATTAAAGTTTGTTTGTATTTAAATATAATATTTTTTAAATTTTAATTTAAAAATACCCGTAAATACCCTTACTCCTCCTTAGTACCTCTTAGGACTGGTAAGGGTGCTGGTATGATACTCCTAAAAATACCTTTACCGCGTAATATTAAATTTCTTAACCTTAAGGAATCCTTTATCGGTACCACCATGTACCCGATCCCTTTAAATACCCATATACCTCTCCCTTAGATGGTCCTATTAAGTGCTAGTAATAATTTGAAAAAGATACCAGCAATGTCCATTTATAAGTAATTTATTATAAAAATTATCCAATTCATAAAATATTATCAATATTAGCCATTTAGCTATTTATAGCCAAAAGGTCAAATTTTATTTTCTTTGAGCGAGTGTTATTAGAATAGATTTGGTACATCTTAAGGAGCTTGAATCTAAGTTTTGGGATGATTTGGTGGAGTTGAGGTGGTTTGAATTGAAAATTCAACGTAGAGGATGAACATGAAAAAATTAAAGGTATATCACACTATGTATCATATATGTATGATATTTGTATCAAATACGTATCACATGTATATTTATGTATAACTGCGTGTGAGAAACATGTATCGCAAAAGAATTTTTTGAACTCGTTTTTAACTTTGAATTTTGATACCATATTAGTCTAAATCACCTCCATTTTTTCTTAAATTTTATATATTGACTCATATATATGTTTTCAATGAATCTCGACCATACATACGAAAAAGGTATTTTTTTGTTTGGATTTATATATATATATATATATATATATATATATATATATATATATATATATATATATTGCATTTGAATTTATTTGCTACCTCATCCATGAAATTTTCTTTCCGTCTTGTATCTAATATTGCTAATCACGCTAGAAAATATAGTAGGAGATCATTGTGTGTGATTCTTAGAGAAAAATAACCTTTTTCTTTGGTTTTTTAATTTTTATATATACTTGACTAGTTTTGGCAAGTCTATGACTAATAGCTAGAGATTGGTACGTTGTGACCTTTTTGGGATATTTCTGTAAGTGGATCGTTTAATATGAGGTATAAGAAGGTATGGTGCTTGTACAAAAATTTAGTATCACTTTAATACTTTATTTAGTTAGCAAATCTATTACTATAAGTTATCTCGGAATTAAAATTAGTATCAGAATAATTTATATCTTGTAGATGAATAATTAGTGCCAGGATAATTTATACCTTATTCGTATAAAGTATGCAATTATTATTTTTAATATTATATACCAAATAGTGAATAAAAAATAATACCCAAATAACTAATTCCAACATGACTTATGCGCAGCTAAGCCGTATTCAAACCGAACCACATTTCTCAATAATTTCCCTTACAAAATTTGAGAAAACTACCCTCTATAGCCCCTCAAAATTTCAATAGCCCATGTTTTGACCCACTTTCAAAAAATGGCCATCCGGCCCAAACATATTGCATATACTAGCCGAACAGAATGAGTATGACAACACAAGTGCTTATAGCTTAGTGGGTAGAACGCCTATTTCCTAAGCAGACGGTCGCAGGTTTGACCCCTACCTAGCGCAATGGAGATTTTATTTTTTTGCAATGTATAAATATTGTATCCTAAGTTCGATAGTATATCATTGGTGTACATTGAGCCTATCTTGCGCGTCTAAAAATGTATAAAAATTGTGTATAATGTGTATTTTCTAATATTTTGGATGTATATAGTCGTTTTGTACCTATTTTGTATAGTAACATCTATTTTGTATATTTTTTGTATAGTGACAATCTATTTTGTATATTTTTTGTATAGTTATATCTATTTTGTATATATTTTGTATAATTACATCTATTTTATATATATATATATATGTTCTAGTAGACCCATTTGGGGATATCAAATTCTGGCTTGTAGATGATGATGATTGATCAGTGAAAGATGATAACTTTTTGGTATGAAGAGGAAGATCTTCTTGGTTTCCGCTTTGGTTCCATCACTTCTTTGCTTAATTGCTTCTTGGATTTACACCTGGAGAACTGAAAGCAAAGGTAAGCTCTTAAAAATGGAACTCATATGAAAATTCACATATGAAATTGAGACGTAATTATTGTTATAATTGGCATATGAAGGCGGTGGGGGAAGACGTGAGCTGTTGGAGTATAGCAATAATTGGTAAATTTTTTTTTTCTTTTGCGCTATGGTCTTCTGAGAAAATGGCTAACTGGGAATATGCTATGTTAGTGAGTTTTATCTATTAGTGGCATCACTTTCTTGGATTGGGTTTCTGAGGTGACTGAGACAGAAGTCTTTACAGTAATTCAAAGGTTTTCTTTGGATGCAATTGGTGATTTTGTAGCCATAGCGTGGTCGCAAATCTTTTCTACGATCTGTCTTTACAGATGTGAGCCTCAATACTTTTGGCTAGCCATTAGAATTATTTTTGGGCTATAAAATGTATGTTGTAGTTTTTGGGCTACCGGGTGAAATATGTTTGGCCTAATGTGCTGCAAATGAAATGAAGTTTGCTCAAAAATATATACTATTTGA
This sequence comes from Nicotiana noctiflora, assembly GCA_032618575.1. Taxonomy (NCBI): domain Eukaryota; kingdom Viridiplantae; phylum Streptophyta; class Magnoliopsida; order Solanales; family Solanaceae; genus Nicotiana; species Nicotiana noctiflora. The sequence goes on from JASVEL010002833.1 coordinate 235,296, forward strand.
TGAGATGGTGGGCCAATGAGTACCAAGAGGAGACGAACTTGCTTACCAACCGCGGAAAGTTCCTCCAATTGAATCCACCTTTTAACTGAAAAAATGAAATAATATCTCGGAGCTTCATTCTTGCATGTCCATTTCTCTTCCTCGCTGCAATATTTGATTTCGATAAGACAATTTCACGAGGAAGAGAAAATAGGAACATGGGTCTGGAAATCTTGGAACCTAACACTTGCATTCGTGGTTGCTGTACCAGCCCCAAAATCCCCATTCATCTCCCTCTTTATTCTTATTCTCTCTCTCATCCTATTGCTCGAGGTCTTTATTCCTTAAAAAAAGTTTGAAATCTATAGAGACATTCAACTTTATGTCAATTTTTGCTAATCTTGATTGGTTTAAGGCATTTGGTTGCAGGGGCTGAAAGTGTGGTGTATGAAGCCATTCTTGATGGCAAAAGAGTTGCTGTGAAAAAACCCATCTTGTCCACCTCTGAAGATATTGATAAATTCCATAAAGAACTCCAATTATTATGGTGAAATTCCTCCCTTTATTTGCTTGAGTATAGGGCTGTGTTTTTTTATTTATGTTTGAGATTGATTAGTTTGTCTTCATATGGGCAAAGCTAGTAGTTCTAATTATGAGCAAATTGTTGGATATGGGGTTCTGTGGTTGAGCTCGGTTAATTTGTTTGTCTTGTTGTGTAATGTGGTTTGAATATGCCCTTTCTATGACACTATTACTGTATAGGGAGTCAAACAGCTTCTTCTTTGACCAAGAATTTTTTATATGGTTTTAAAATATTCTTAATAATAAAAAGTTGTAATTTATATAGTATGTTTATCCAGTTTCTGCTTATGTATATTGTAGTTAAGAAGATTAAGAATTCGATGTACAAACTGAGAATGAAAGTTAGAAGATTTCGCACTCGTCTTCACTCTTTTTGAACTAGAGGGAGTAACAAGTTGTGTCACTTATACAAAGAAAAAGAATGATATAGCAAGTTGGCCATTTCTAAATGACAAAGCTAGTATATTTACCTTATCTTAAAGTATGAGAAAATTGTGATTTATGGTTAAGCTTTTGAGCTTGGCTAATTTATTTGTTCGTGAATTTTTGTTAAAATGTTGTTTGGCTATAGCAAATTGGATCATCCGGGGATAGCAAAGCTAGTTGCAGCGCATGCCAAGCCGCCAAATTACATGTTTTTCTTTGAATTTTATGAGTCCGGAAATCTTGCCGGGAAATTACACGTGGATGAATGGAGCCCAAGTATAACACAAGCACTTGAAGTTGCAACTTGTCTAGGTGTGTAATGCATTTGCATTTTCTAGCTTCTTGTCATTTTATGTGTCATCATGTATAATACGTACTCCCTCTCTTTCAAAAAGAGTTGCACTATTTCCTTTTTAGTCCGTTTCAAAAAGATTGACACATTTTAATACTTCCGTAATAAGAAGTATTTATAGCCATCAAATGCTATGAAGGTTTCAGACCACAAGTTTCAAAAGTTTTACAGCCACACAAATGTACACAAATGTTATGGCTTATTTAAGACTACATATCTCCAAAGTCTTCTCTTATTTATTAAAGTTTGTGCCAAGTCAAACTAGAACAATCTTTTTAAAACGGACAGGGTAATTGTTTTCTTTTTTTCGTTGTAGAGATGTTAGCTTATCTAATAAAGTTAATGATTTGAAGTAATGCCAAAGAATTTATAATGTATTCCACGAAGGTGAACAATTAATATTGTGAAACTTGCATTGAGAATGGCTATGTTGGATTATACTGGGTATGTTGTTTTTGTAATGGAATCCTTTAGAATGTGATAAAACAGATATTTATCAAGAAAAAGAAAAGAATGTGGTAAGGGAAAAATAATAAATGAGCTTCTATTGGAAGTCTACAATACCAGATTGTGATTCATTGGTGATAGAACATATGGAATAAAATGGGAAAAAAGAGCATGGATAACGCTAGAATCATTAGTAGACAAGTGATTGAGATTTAGTAGTTTAGTAATTAGTTCAACTATTGAGAATTTATTTAACCATGATGAAGTATATAGAAGAAAATCATTGGGTAATGGAACTGAAACAGAAAATAGGAGGAAGGAACCGAATACCACGCCGTTTCAGTAAACCACGACGTTTCAGGAAACAACGACGTTCTAGGAAACGCCATTGCATTTTGTTGTGTTCTAGTCTGTTAATTTGGGGATCTTACTGAAGAAAGAGTAATGTGCTAGCTAAGATGTTTTTTCCTTCTAAAGTCAAGATCTCCCACTCTCTTCCTCCTTCCTCGGTTTCTCCCCTAAATCTGGCCATCCTTTCAAATGGTTCTAAACATAAAAGATGGTTGCTTAGATGACATTTCTTTCTCCAAACTCTTTTTGAAATCGAAGCACACCAGCTAGTCCTAAGTAAGCATGGCCTATGGCCTAATACATAGTGATATCGAAAACCATATGCCCCTGCTGCTCTGTCGTGTTGCTGGGCTACACAGGAAAGCTGTATTGAGTCTAGGATTCTTTCTTTTCTCTCTTTTATTCCTCTCACAATGAAAATGAATCAATTCAGTTTTAGCAAAATTTACAATACTTTTCTCCTTTTACAGCAAAGGCCCTACAATACCTACATAGCCTTGGGATTGTGCACAGAGATGTGAAACCAGCAAACATTCTTGTAATGTCTTTGATCTTCCTGATTCTTCTACAGTTTTTATGTATATCCTTGCCAACTTTAAATAAGTTTAACCCCTTCCGAAGTCCTCTCTCAATTATCTCATGCTATAATTCATTGGCATATTTTTTTTTTGCTATACCACAGCTTGATAGACAGCTACAACCACATCTTGCTGACTTTGGTTTGGCAGAATACAAAAAGAATCTTAAACTAGTTTCCACTGAAAGCTGGAAATCGACTGGCAAGCCTACTGGAGGTTTCCATAAGAGGAATATGGTTGGTACGCTTATTTACATGGCACCTGAGGTGCTGAGGAAAGAGATACAGACTGAAAAATCTGATGTGTATAGCTTTGGAATTTCACTGAAGTAAGTCTTAGGGTCACAAGCTGCTTTTACATCACAATTAGAAATGCAATTGATTTAGCAAGTTCACTTACCTGATACTAACTTGTTATGCCTACTCTCAATGTAAAATGTATGCTTGGATGTTGTTTTGTGTCTAAACAAGTAGCTTCCTTAATGTGGTTTAGCATCAATCCTTGGTTGTCACAGTGCTGGTTGGATAGACTTCTCCCCGAAGATGGAGTGGCAAGAAGAGTGGAAGCACCAAAGGTTGAATATTCTATAAAAAGATTCAAATTAATTCAATCCAAAAAAATCTTTTAGCTGCGTAAAATCTAGAGAGAAAATATTAGCATAAACATGAAATGTGCTCCATTTAGGTTGGGGTAATAGAATCGATCTATAGCAAGTGAAAACTCATTCAGCCACATGCCAAATACATGTTCTGATCTACCCTAAACTGCCTCACATTTTCATCTTACAGATACTGGAAATATAGACATTTAGGGTCCATAGATATCTTCCGTAAGGGCAACTCCTGCAACCAGAAGAACATGCGACCTCTTAAGGCCTCTGAAAATTTCTTCCAGAAAGTGTGGTTTCAGAAACCTTTTTGTGTCCCCATGATAATAATTAGAGACATCTTTGATGCTTGCACCAGCCTCTTGTTTATTTTCTATTATTGTCTTCTTTTTTAATGGATCACGATAAAGAATTGGTTGTTCCCATTATGAGCTAGTTTTGCTTATTGTCTAAGTTGCTCCGACATGGCAGCTTAGGCGCCGTACCCGTGTCGACACGACACTAGTATGGTGTGGGTATGGGATTCGTACCGGATTTAGCCAAACAATTTTGGGTACTTTGACCATGGCAGACAGAAAAATTCGAGACCAGATACAGTTTGATTCCCAAAATTAGAATTAAAATTAGGGTAGATTTGAAGAAAATAACACATCTTATCTAGGAAATCAATCTTTACATATCTACAACCCGAGAATAAAAAAAAGTCACACTTTACAAGCTATACATAAGTATTCCACAAAATTTCTCATAGTTTAGAGATATTTTATTTTTTTGAATTATGTTTAGCCGGATCCCCGCACCGTATCCGTACTAGGATCCGTATCCCTGAATCTTAGAATTTACATCTCGAAAGATCCGACTTCTAGATCGGCATCCGTGTCGGTCACTCGCACTCGTGTCGAGCAACTTTGGTTATTATCCATATTTACTCGCAGATCCTTTTCTCTCTCTTTAGTAATACTATGATAGGCTGCATGCAGCAGCAAGTGTTTATTTGTCCTCACTTTATAGCTGATGTCAAAACATACATGGATTAACTCAGACGTGCCTTTTATTTGGAACTTTTATGAAACATATCTTTCGTATTCTACATTTTAACAGCAAGTTCTTGTGGATTCATAATGTTGCAGTGAGCTGCTTACTGGCATAGTTCCATACACTGATCTCCGTGCAGAAGCACAGGTTGGTCTTTCTTTCACTTCCTCAAAATGTCAGCCTTTAATTACAACAACAAATACACTCAAGCTCAACTAGTTAGGGCCCGCAAATTGTCAACTTTTATTTATCCTATCAACTGTAAGTTAAGTTTTACTTTTAACAAACAAATAAAAAGAACTACATAAGGTTGTTGGTTATTCTTCAGTTTTATTTTCTTTTATTGGGTAAACAGTCATGCACAACATAAATGAAGGCCTTTCCAGAATGTAGAATGAAAATAAGAGGAAGAGAAATGCAGAATGAGAAAAGAGGAAGTAAGTTTGGGAATACCTAGATAAAATCTAAGGTGCACAGACTCTTCGATTTTGGTGCCGTCCCCGTATCGGATAGCCGCACCCGAGTCAGAGCAAACTTAGGATAAAATATTCTCTCAAGCTATTGGGGGTTTAGAAACAAAGAGCAGCCGCTATGCACGGGGTCCGGAAAAGGGCTGAACCACATTTGGTCTATTGTATGTAGCCTTAACATTTATGCAAGAGGTTGTTTCCACGGCCTGAACCTATAACCTCCTAGTCACACAACGACCACTCTTAGCGTTTGAGGTCCCCCTTCAATATATTATCCAATATTTACTATAGAAAATTTACCCTACAAAAATTTCATGGTGCTACCAAACGCAGATTAATTCTTCTTATCCAGCTTAGTCCATTTCAGTATCTGGCCATCACACAACCCCTAGGAGGATCTTGCAGAATGCAAAGTGAGGAACAACCTCTTGCATAGCTTACGATGATAATTAACCTAAGGGTATAATGGATAGGAATTAAGAAATTTGTTCATCCATTTCCTTCAAAATTCTACTCCTTTCTCCCACAAGTAGAACACTCAGTGGTGATTTTATTCAACAGTTAAAATCATTAACATAGAGAAGTACTTTTATCCTACCTCGATGACCATCAAAAATTTCAATGCCAAACGCAGATTACTTCTTATCCAGCTTAGTCCATTTCAGTATCTGGCCATCAAACAACCCCTAGGAGGATCTTGCAGAATGCATAGTGAGGAACATAGCAATCTATTTATCTTAAAGGATTAATTATATAATTTATCCTTTCTCCTTTTCTCTTGTATAAAGATGTTAAAAGGCTATAATAAACTACTTGCTGTCTTATTACACTGATCAAAGACATATTCATTCTTATCCTGCTACTCTTATTTTATTTATGCGTGAACACTTATGAGATAGGAGCAATTTTATGAATAGGATTCGTAAGAATCATGTCTCCTTTGAAATGGTAGAATAATTTCTATGTTTTCTCCTCCACATACGAGATGGGAGTTGGCTTTACTTCAAGAAACTGATTTCCGGATATATGATTCTTTTAAACATCTGGAATAAGAACTTACGAGCAGTTGATTTGATCTGTCATATATCTAAGATGCTTACTGGTTCCTATATCTGCTTATGATAGGCCCATACTGTGCTTGAAATGAACTACACTGAGCAGCAACTTACTGCAGCCATTGTATCTGAAGGCTTACGACCTGCTCTAGCTGATCTTCGATCTGGTGCTTCAGCTAGTTTACTCTCTTTGATAGAAAGATGTTGGGATAAAGATCCGCAAAGTAGGCCTTCTTTTGATGATATTGTCGCGGAGCTTGGTTCCATTCTAGAAGATGAAATTGGAAGGAACCGTACAGAAATGGCATCAACGGATTCTTTTATTTCTTCAAATGGTTCTGATGATGCTACTGCAAATATTCAAAGCTATCAGGAGAATATTAGCTGGTTCGGTCAGGGTAAAGAATTTTCAAAAAGGGTCCCTACTGCCCGTGCTGCTAGCGCATGGCTGGATTATTCAGATAATCATGTATATAGTCCAGTTCTATCTTGGGGTTCCTTTGCATCATGTGGAAGAAGGGAAACAATGGAAGATAGACACTTCCTTATGCCTCAATTGTGTGATGAAAAGGATATTCATGTCTTTGCAATCTTTGATGGTCATCGAGGTAGGATATAAGTACTTTTCTATCTTAGTGATTTTAGCTGTTGAATAAAATCATCACTGAGTATTCTACTTGTGGGAGAAAGGAGTAGAATTTTGAAGGAAATGGATTTACAAATTTCTTAATTCCTATCCATTATACCCTCAGGTTAACTGTCATCGTAAGGGAATAATTAATCTTTTTACACTACCTAATTGAATGTGTTTTTTTTTTTGATAAGGTAAAGGTTGAATGTTCTTATTTGCTTAATGAGATTGAAGAGCTGGAAATGTGGGCGTCTAGTAATATTCGGAAACATGTTGGTATCATATGTTGCTTCATGTATTTAATATTTGGTTGTTGGTGAACAGGAAAATAGTATCTAACATCATATCGCTTTTTTTGTTTGTTCATAATAATAACAGTACGAAACTCAAGAACAATGAAAACTAAAATAGCAATAATAATAAAGTAATTGTTTCAGTTATTCATATTATCATGATAACAATTTAGTGTTGTAATGACCCTCCATCTTCCTTTTAAAGTTTTTCTTATAGAGAAAATGGAGGTTACTTTGGAAAAATCCCAAAAGGAAATGTGCTTAAACATTCAACACAATAAGAGTAACACGATTTCCTTTTTTTTTTGTGGGTGGAACGAGGTATAGGGCTGCAAGTTACTTGTTGCCACAAAATGTGGTAAGTGTTAATGAATAGTTAGACAAAAGATAAATTAATGCCTTTTCACTGTTGCATCCTATATTAAAAATCTTCTACTTCTCCATTTGCTAAACTATCATCCTTACCACGAAAAGCACAAGCAGTGTTAACATTTGTTTGCTTCAATGAAAAAGAGAAAGACATTAGGAAGAAGGTAGGGATATGCTTACAGCTTTAGACCTCCTCTTTTTTTCTCTTCCATATCCCTTTATATCAATAGCAAAGTGGCTTCTCTTTTTATATGTTTTGTTGGGGCCAATTGGTTTGGGTTGGTGTGCATGTAGTAGGTTGGAACAACGTGTTTCTTACGTCAGATGAACATTATCCAGTGGTTTCTCATTGCAAGAACAACTAAATTGGAGGTTCATCATTCTATCCTTGTGTTCTCTACTAAATGAATTGATGAGATTCTCTTTTTGGTTTTCGGTGAGAGAGGGGGATTAATTAACTTGGGTTCAATAGGTGGGTAGACCACTGACCATAAAGCCGAATTTAAATGGTTTTGCTTAACTTTAGTTACTGAAGAATGTAAATTACAAGGCCCCGCTGCGAGGAGTCTTGCAATTAGTAGTGTCTTTTTGGCAGAATCTTGTGAATTGTCCAAAGGGTGACACATGATTGAATAATGAACTCCTTTTGATGGACTATACCAATCTCACCTCTAAATTGGCATGCCGAGGCATCAGTTTAGTCTGGAAATTACTCTGGCATCTGATTCCTTAAAGTTTGCATTTCACCGTGCTTTTTGAAATGTTAAGGACGCGAAGGTTATTTTGACACCTAAGTGATTGTACTTTATGGTTAAGCAAACAAGGAGGTGGCAGCCTTTACGAAGCTTTTTAAAACTTATTAGAAAATTTTTTCACTGTAATATAGCAGTCTTAATTAGTGTGCCTACAGGTTCAGCAGCAGCTGAGTTTTCTGCTGGAGCCTTACCAGGATTTTTGCAGAATCTCGGTTCAATTAGCAGGTCTTACGAGCTTAACTTGCTTCTGATTGTTCAATTTCATTCGTGTGTGAATGACCAAGAATTTTTTCAGAGAGACGAGGCACACAACTCATGGATGTTTATGATTTTGCAGTCCCTCTGATGCTCTTTTCGAAGCATTCATAAAGACAGATGTTGCATTCAGGACACAACTTGATTCTTGTCGCAAACGCAAGGGAGCAGTTCAGAAAGATTGGCACCCTGGTTGTACTGCAATAGCTGCTCTTATCGTCAGAAACAAACTTATTGTTGCTAATGCTGGTGATTGCAGAACAATCTTGTGTCGAGCTGGTAGCCCGTATGCTCTAAGTAGGGTGAGATGTTCATTTACTTAGCCTACTTTCTGATGAAATCAGATGGCTTTGCATTTGCACTAATATATGGTACTGTTTTAGGATCATGTTGCAAGTTGTCATGAGGAGCGGGACCGTATTATCCGTGCAGGTGGCCTTGTCAAATGGCAAGTGGATACATGGAGGGTCGGTGATGCGGCTCTCCAGGTTAGTCTTTCCAGTTTCACATCTTGTTTGGCACTATTTGATGATTTTTCTAGTATACAGAATTATAGTCTTCCTATCAATTGTTATATTCTTGTCCATTTTTGCCCTTTGGCTTGGATAAACTTGCTTCCTTCTATGTGTGTGTATATTCTGCAAATCTGTAATTTGTAAATTTCCTGGTTGGTTGGAGTCTTACAGTTCCCTAGTTATATTTTTTATCAGCAGAATTCCCATTTCTTATCTCTTATGATTTTCAATTTCCTTCTGATCCCAGTTCCATTTTAAATATACATCCCCAAAAAGCTATATGATGTTAAAAAATGAAGGAGCACTAGTGCATGTACGAAGTGTATATGCACATTACCTGATCCATTTTAGTGAGGGAAA